>JAJHIY020002046.1:0-190000 GCA_022114975.2 Lampris megalopsis
GGAGTTGTTCCTTATCCGACGAGAGGGTCTACGGACAGGATGTTGTGTTGCTGTTAAGCCCACTGAGGCAGATTTGTAATTTGTGATACTGGGCTCTACAAATAAAACTGATTTGCTTTGATTTGAAATGGAATATTTATTTAGGCTTCTTCATTATTCATCCGCCAAGAAAGGGAACGTCCAAATTCCAACTTTCAAACGTTTCAGAAACATAGCTTAATAATAATAACAATAAAAAGAAACAGTAAATCTAAATCCACTCTGACTGAGCCTGGGATGAGACGAAGACCTTCGAAACGCGGACTCGCTGAGATGGAGTCCATACGAAAACCAAACGCTAACGGGCAAACCACGGCTAACGTGTAAGAGCTGCTAGCGTGCCGTGACCCTTGATCAACTGATTATTATTATTATCCGCCCATCCATTACCCGAACCGCTTATCTGCTCTCAGGATGGCGGGATGCTGGAGCCTATCCCAGCAGTCACTGGGAGGCGGGGGCGGGGAGACAGTCCGCCAGTCCATCACAGGGCCGACACACACATTCACACCTAGGGACAAATTTAGCACGGCTGATTCACCTGACCTACATGTCTTTGGACTGTGGGAGGAAACCCGTGCAGACGGGGAGAACATGCAACCCCCCCAGGTCGGACTACCCCGGGGCTCGAACCCAAGACCTTCCTGTGAGGCGACCGCGCTAACCACTGCGCCACCATGCCACCCATTATTATTATTATTATCATCATGATTATTATCATATGTCATCGACAACACCTGTGTTGTGTTACAGACTACATTAAAACACAAAATAAGTGACCACAGACAGAGTCGAAGGTGACAGGAAGTTGCCTTTTTACAGCTGCGGGCAATAGGAGGAACTGATCCTCCGCCATGTTCGTGGAAAAAGGACGGAAAAACCACGTGTGCGCGTGTGTGTGTGTGTGAGAGGAGCAGTGGTTGTCATGGTGACTGAAAATGTTATTATGGGGTGTTACTGACCTGCACATGATCTCGTGGGTGAGGAGGACTCGGCACATCTCCGGATTCTTGTCCTGTCCCTCATACAGAATGGCCTGGAGACAGACAGACAGACACACACACACACACACAATAAAACACACAAAGAAAGAAAAGTAAATCAAAGTCCATTTCATCTCTATTTCCAACAAGCACACGACGTGTTTTTTCAATTCAGTTCAGTTCTAATCATATTTAAATCTGTTCGATTCCATCAAGACATCATTTGGTTATTTATTGGTTATTTATTGGATATTTGGAGCTGGTTTGCTCCACTACTGACTCTGGTCCGGCTGTCTTTCACCGAATATTTGTTGTTCTTTTGATAATCTTCACAGTAGTTTACTGACTAAATCACATTCAACACTTTTTTTTGGGGGGGATTTTCTCCCCAATTGTATCCGGCCAATTACCCCACCCCGCCGAGCCGTCCCAGTCGCTGCTCCACCCCCTCTGCCGATCCGGCGAGGGCTGCAGACTACCACATGCCTCCTCCAACACATGAGGAGTCGCCAGCCGCTTCTTTTCACCTGACAGTGAGGAGTTTCACCAGGGGGGTGTAGCGCGTGGGAGGATCACGCTATTCCCCCCCAGTTCCTACTCCTCCCTGAACAGGCGCCCACGACCAACCAGAGGAGGCGCTAGTGCAGCGATCAGGACACGTACCCACGTCCGGCTTCCCACCCGCAGACACGGCCAGTTGTGTCTGTAGGGATGCCTGCCCCAGAAGGAGGTAACACGGGGATTCGAACCGGCGATCCCCGTGTTGGTAGGCAACGGAATAGACCGCTACACTACCCGGACACCCTCTTCATCAAGGCACCTTCTACCCTAATGTGTTGTCATAAAGGACCTGCTGACTGGAAGTAGAAGGACAGAAGCAGAGAGACTTAGTGAGCGTTAGGAAGCAGAACTCCACATTAGGGATGCTGTTGGAGGTTGTTGGGGAACACGACCCGGCTGCCAACACAGAACCAACCAAAACCTCAAGTCACTGAATGCAGGCATGGCCCCAGGACTCAGGTTAGGACGGAACACGACCCGGCTGCCAACACAGAACCAACCAAAACCTCAAGTCACTGAATGCAGGCATGGCCCCAGGACTCAGGTTAGGACGGAACACGACCCGGCTGCCAACACAGAACCAACCAAAACCTCAAGTCACTGAACGCAGGCAAGGCCCCAGAACTCAGGTTAGGACGGAACACGACCCGGCTGCCAACACAGAACCAACCAAAACCTCAAGTCGCTGAATGCAGGCAAGGCCCCAGAACTCAGGTTAGGACGGAACACGACCCGGCTGCCAACACAGAACCAACCAAAACCTCAAGTCGCTGAATGCAGGCAAGGCCCCAGAACTCAGGTTAGGACGGAACACGATCCGCCTGCCAACACAGAACCAACCAAAACCTCAATTCACTGAACGCCGGCATGGCCCCAGAACTCAGGTTGGGATGAAACTTGCATGGAAAAACTGCAAGGAGAGGGGCGGGGCCTGTGGGCTCTCAGCCTCCTCCTGCCTTCCCAGCATCCCCTGCCAGATGGCGGGCCACGCCCCCAAACAAGAACACCCCCCCCCACTGAGCTGTCACCTCAACGTGTGGATGAAAGATGACCACTGAGAGAAGAGAAAGAGAGAGAGAGAGAGAGAGAGAGAGAGAGAGAGAGAGAGAGAGAGAGAGAGAGAGACAGAGAGAGAGAGAGAGAGAGAGAGAGAGGTCAAACGAGAAACAGTACTTCCTGCTGCAGAAGGAATTCACTGGAGAAGGAATTCTGTGTGTGTGTGTGTGTGTGTGTGTGTGTGTGTGTGTGTGTGTGTGTGTGTGTGTGTGTGTGTGTGTGTGTTGTGTGTGTGTGTGTTTGCACATTAATGTGATAGTGGGTGTTTATGTCCATACAAGTCTATTTGCATCTGTTAATATGTTTGCATGAGTAACTATGAGTGTGTGTGTGTGTGTGTGTGTGTGTGTGTGTGTGTGTGTGTGTGTCTGAGAAGGAGAGAAAGAGAGATGAATGAAGTAATAGCTGACACACACTGACACACACACACACACACACACACACTCATATTCTGAATGCTCCTCCGCCCTCTCGTCCCCCTTTGACCTAAACTACCTCATCCACCTTTATGGTCAGAGCAGACCTCCGCCCTGCACACAAAAAACGCCCACACACCCCCACACCCCCACACTCACACACACACACACACACACCCCTCTAGGGGACAATACTTTTAGGATAACGACTCCTTCTGCATTATTGATCCCAGACTGGCTTCTATTCCTCTGTATTAAAATGCTTCAGCTGGCCGGGGGGATGGGGATTGCATCAGGGCTGGCGTGTGTGTGTGTGTGTGTGTGTGTGTGTGTGTGTGTGTGTGTGTGTGTGTGTGTGTGTGTGTGTGTGTGTGTGCGTGCGTGCGTGCGTGCGTGCGTGCGTGCGTGCGTGCGTGTGTGTGTGTCATGGAAGGGGCACCTGGTCGATATTTATACATCAACATTTCTACCTCTATAAGTGTGTGTGTGTGTGTGTGTGTGTGTGTGTGTGTGTGTGTGTGTGTGTGTGTGTGTGTGTGTGTGCGTGCGTGTGTGTGTGCGCGCTTAGGAGTTGCATGCACTTTGTAATGAGAACTTGCTTATTGCATGTGCATGAGAAAGTGAAAGGGTTGAGGGGTAGCTCTTCTCCTCGACCTGGGGGCGAATCCGAACCCACAACTTCATTCGTTTCACATTCCGCTTGCCGTTTGCGAGTTATCTCTCCGGCGGAGAGGCAGAAAACAGAGCCTCACGCTGAGACCGACGCTGTGCGGGCGAGTGGGACTTTCGCTCCGCGAAAGCGGAATGAAAGCCTGGCGAGTGGCACCTCTGACTCCGCTTGACGAAACGAACTCGCCGCGGCACATAATCCGCCGTAAAACATTGCGACTGCATTGCGCCACGAGCAAATCTCCATTAACTCAATTCCTTCTGCGTGGAGAGATCCGTGAACACGCGGTCCATAACAGACCTTCAACGGGGCCCATCGATCCACGATCACACACACACACACACACACACACACACACACAACTACCTCCGACTGGCCTGTCTATCCTTCACATCGGCCTGTCTGCCAGCAGGGTGCCGTGGTGGGTGGTGGGAGGGTAGTGGGGGTGGGGGTGGGGTGTTTGAGTGGCGTGCAGGTTGGGTCGCGCTGTGGGATCGGCAGCCTGTTGGTGTTGCTGTCAGGATTATTGTCTCGAGCGCGCCGACGCTGCACCACATTAAGGACTATTGATCGGCTTCCACGGCTGACGCTTTGTCAGAGAGCCGCTTGGCACATCGATCCGTGACAGGCCGACAGGGCCGCACAGCCAGGGGGAGGTACTGGGCTAAAGGGGGGGCTGGAACGGGACGGAGGTACAGTAGCCTTACGGGAGGGGGCTGAGTGCGACACGGGGAAGTGGGACGGTAAGTGTGGATGGTGTTTGGTAGCAGCACGGGGTGGTTGCTGGAAAAGTGAGCATTGATTGGTTCAAATCCTATGTGGGGGTTTGATTGATGTGAAGCTGAGGAGGAAGAGGAGGGTCTGGGGTCAGTTAAAGACCGCTGCTGTTAAGACATGTAAGCAGGAAGACGGAGAATCTCGTTAAGGGAAGGTTTTAATGTAAGAGGGAGGGGATGATGTTGACTCTCACCGAGGGGTCTGAACAGTGTAGCTTTCTAAAAGTGGAGGTTTGGGGTGTCTGGGTGGTGTGGCGGTCTATTCCACTGCCTACCAACACGGGGATCGCCGGTTCGAATCCCCGTGTTACCTCCGGCTTGGTCGGGCGTCCCTACAGACACAATTGGCTGTGTCTGTGGGTGGGATGCCGGATGTGGGTATGTGTCCTGGTCGCTGCACTAGCGCCTCCTCTGGTCGGTCGGGGCGCCTGTTTTTGGGGGGGGGGGCCTGGAGGGAATAGTGTGATCCTCCCACACGCTACATCGCCCTGGTGAAACTCCTCACTGTCAGGTGAAAAGAAGTGGGTGGCGACTCCACGTGTATCGGAGGAGGCATGTGGTAGTCTGCAGCCCTCCCCGGATCGGCAGAGGGGGTGGAGCAGGGACCGGGACAGCTCGGAAGAATGGGGTAATTGGGGAGAGAAAACGGGGAAAAATCCAAAAAAAAAAAAAGTAGATGTTTTGGCTTTAGGAAAACACCCATTTTTATCCTTTATCCGTTTTTATCTCGTCCTTGAAAGGGAGGAACGCTGGTTTGAACGGGGAGTCGAAGAGGCCATCTATGTGTTAAGATGGAACAACCATCCCTGAACTGAGGGGGCGTAAGAGTACATCCGTCGCCATCTTACAATGCTGTGATTGCCACCGTTCCCCAACCCTGTGTGAATAGTACACACGGCTGCTGAAGCTCTAGTTAATGGCCACGCCCATATTTGCGTATGAAACCAATCACTGGTTTCGGTCGTTGTGCCACTGTGTTGTTTATAAGGGTGGGACACCTGCAGTCAGCTGAGACCGAAGAGGTCACTTGGACGAGTGACGAAACGTTTCTCTCTCAATAAACACCGTTGTCCGGATGGACCGATTCAACCTTCTGTGACCCATTTTTATCCTTTTATACACCGACGCCACCGTCACTGTCCTCTACAAGGCTAACATCTAGTGTTTACCTGCTCTTTAAAAGCCAAAGCATGGAGAGTAGAGTTCGAGGCAAGGCGCTACAAATGGGGGGGGGGGCTAGTAGACAGAAGCATAAGAGGAAGCAGCATAAGGTTAGAGAGCCAGGGGGGATGGGGATGGGGGGTCGTCCGGCGCATGGCGGAACCGCTCACCTGTTTGGTCATGGAGTCTATCAGCCGTACGTACAGGTCCTGCTCTGTCCGGATGCCTGTGAAATACACACACACACAAAAACACAACGGTCACAAGACGGCTGAAAACCCACCGCGCAAAGCACCGACACGGAGAGTTTGCAATCCGGGGTCGGCTTTTACTACACAAATACGATCTCGTGGCGAGGTACGCGACTCGCTCTCGGTCACACGTAACACACAGCAAGGTGGGAGATGTACACACTACAAGAACTGAACAGGTATGAAATGTAGGAATACGAGTGCCGATCCACGTAGGAGTGACATGAGAGGCGTAGCAGAATATGGACGGTGGGCTATAAACCCCGTTACTGTGCGGCGTAAAGTAGTACTGCACAAAAGTAATGAGTAATATAGTACAGGAGGTAGTATAGTGCAGCACCACGTACACCGAGGAGAGAGGAGTCTATTCACACCCGCTAAAATGACTGCTGCGTGCTGACATCAGAGCTTCTGCCGTCCTTTTCAAACTCAATTATCATTACGTGTGAACAGAAGCGACTGCCCGGACGACACGCTTATACCGCCAACACGCATCCGTGTATTAGCCCGATATGCTAATTTGGTCCCAGCATGCAAAAAAAAAAAAAAAAATCCCCCCACCCAAGACTGATTCCTAATAATGTGCGGTAAATGAATTCTGCTATTATTTATGTCCCCACAGTGTATTTATGTTGTCTGTAGCTCTTGTCATCCAGACCGCGCTATGCTAACCCCCCTCAGCAAAAACAAACATTAGCGGCTCCGGAGCTGTTTATTATTTATGGGCCAGGCCGACTTTAACTGCCGAGCTCGGCGCGGGCGCCTCCCGCCGCCTCCCCTCCTCCAGGATAACAAGGAATTCTCATTCTCTGACAAATTAAATATCAATCAGGAACGCTCGTCTTTTATTAGCCACGCAGCCGAGCGGAAACGCGACACCCAACCGACACGGGGCGGAGGAACACCTGTTAGCGGCGGAGTCGAGCTAATTGTGTTTGAGGGCCTTTTTCCTTTTTCATTCTTCTTCTTTCTTTATTTTGTTTTTTTTGTGTGTGTCCGGAGCTTCCTCCCGCCGCTAATTGACATGATTCACTTCTGGATCCGCGTTCGGAAAAAGGGCTGCGGCTTAAATGGCGGCTATTTGTCTCCGCGGCAGATGAGGTCAATTACCTCCGTATGATGCTGATGCCACGATGCCTGCTCATATTAGAGTGATTTATCTCTTTGCATAGGAAGCACTTTTCTCGTGGCTCCTTCTCTTTTTTTCCCCCCCCTCCTTCCTCCGCGGGGCTGCGCGAGCGTTAACGCCGTCTCCTCGCTGTCTGAACTCATAAGCAAGAGGACATTTACTCATTTGAGATGTGTGTTTTGAATCAGCACACACCCAATCTCTGTTTTCCCCCGATGGTCAAAACAGAGATTGGGTTTGGTTAGTTATTAAGTTTCATTCCAGATGTCCAGTCTTTTTTTTTTTCTTTCTTTCTTTCTTTCTTTTTCACTTTTTCAACTGATTATAAAAAAAGATTTGCTCCATAGTTAAGGGTATGTAGCTCGAGCGACTGTCGGTTTGCTCTTAAAAATCTATCTACTCCATGTGACCTCTGACCTTTAGCATTAAATACGACCATTTGCATAGAAACAGTAACAACAATACTGAGTTGAAGGCCGAGCACGTCTACACACAGGGGCCAGTTTCTAAGCCGTTGTGTCCTGAAGATTGTCGTTTTGTTAAGCTCACTCACACCTACGGTGATACTACGGTGATACTACGGTGATACTACGGTGATACTACGGTGATACTACGGTGATACTACGGTGATACTACGGTGATACTATGGTGATACTACGGTGATACTACGGTGATACTACGGTGTCAGACCGCCCCGCATCGTTGCATCAGCACTTTCCTACCACCCAAAAAAAAAAAATAACGGCACGTTTTCATATCTGCTTGTTAGCCACAACAGCTTGACTTCTTCATGAAACTCGACACTAACCAGATCACTCTCACGTTCATCTGCCACGGGAAAAACATAAATCACCGTTAAATCGCTTTATACACTTTAGCACTGCAATAAATAACAGCAGTAAGGATTTGCTTGTTTTTTGGGTTTTTTTGCCCCCCCCTTTTTTTTCTCCCAAATTGTACTATCTCCTATCTTTTATTACCCCACTCTTCCCGAGCCGTCCCGGTCACTGCTCCGCCCCCTCTGCCGATCCGGGGAGGGCTGCAGACTACCACACGCCTCCTCCCGTACATGTGGAGTCATCGGCCGCTTCTTTTCACCTGACAGTGAGGAGTTTCGCCCGGGGGGGGATGTAGCACGTGGGAGGATCACGCTATTCCCCCCAGTGCCCCCCCCCCATCCCACCTCCAACAGGCGCCCCAACCGACCGCAGGAGGCGCTAGTGCGGTGACCAGGACACATATCTACATCCAGCTTCCCACCTGCAGACACGGCAGATTGTGTCCGTAGGGACGCCCGACCGAGCCGGAGGTAACACGGGGATTCGAACCGGCGAGCCCCGTGTCGGTAGGCAACGGAATAGACCCCGCCACGCCGCCCGGATGTTTGTGGATTTGCTGTTGTTTTCAATGCTCCCCGCTATGGAAAGCAACAATATCCACTGCAAAGTGTGTTTGCGTGTAAAACTCTTCAGGATTGCCGCTTTAATTGACCTTTTTTTCTGCAAAATTATTAAAAAAAAAATTTCATTTTGTAATGTCGGTCACATTGTAAGACTAAACGCCTGGAAGGGAGGGGATTTTAGTGAGGAGCCGAACTCTCAGTCGGTCCCGCTAGCGTGCCGGCGGCCGTCTCACCGTTGCTGTAGAGGAGCTGTAGCCTGTAGTGGATTCCATTGTTGGTCTTCTCTCCATTGTACTCCTGCAACGACAGTCACGGAAACACACCTTAGAACAGTTACATTTATCACACTTAAGCCTCTCGGTAAACGGCCTTGAGCACACGGTCACCTTTAGTACAGTACACCGTCCACAACACACATTCACATTCATTAAAGTGTGCACTTTAAACACGTCGACATCAACTATGCCGCTCCGCCGACGGCTGAAAAAGGGAGCCGCGAGACACGAGACTGCAGCTCGCAATACGTCTTCATGCTACGTAAACATCCACACATGCATCTAAATATGAGGAAACGTGCATGTGGGCATAATTCCACAATCGGTCACAATCTGATGACGTCATCTGATGTCATGGAAATCCGGCTTTCATCCGATATTGTCTTGAGTGGTATTTTCACGACATGGAAGGGAGACTGACAAATGAAAATAAAGACGGGTCTTATCTCACACGAGACATCCCAACCCCCCCCCCCCCCCCACACACACACACACACACACACACACAGACCTTAGAAATAAATAAACCTCCTCCACGCCACTCCCCCTGTCAGGAGGACCCATTTAATCTGAACCAGCACACCCAGTTCGTGGATTCTGAACCCGGCGCTGGTGTTTGGCACGGTCCAAACGTTGGTCGGCTCCGAACCGAGCTGGTTGGTTCTGCTGTTTATCTTAGCGGGCCCTGGGACGGTACTGTATTAGTGGCCTATAAACTTTTTTTCCCCCTGTTTTAGAAACAACCGCCGATTCCCTTCAGTAGTCCGACAGATATCAGCTGTTCTAGGGGACACGTGTTTCCTCTCGGTCATGTTGACCTCTGACCCCAGGCACACTGGGGGACATTCCTCTCCCTGTGATGTCATGCCTGACCCCTGGCACCTGCACGGGGTTAACATCCCCCACCCGATCTCTTTTTTTTTTTCTCGGTCTCTTCTCTGTTTCTCGATTTTTCCACTTTCCCCCTTTCCCCATCTCTCTTTTCTCTGTTTTTCACTTTCACTCGCTCTGTCTCTCTCCATGTCTTACCCTCTGTCCAACTTTCTTCCTCTCCCTCTGTCTTTTACTACCCCTTTCCCTCTCCCTCCCTCCGTCCCTCTCTCTCCCTTACCACCTCTTGTTCACTGTCGCACGGCCGTTGCCAAGTGTGTCGTGGCGTGTTGGCGTGTGCCCAGGAGGCGGGCGGTGGCGGGCGTGGGGGCTGTGGAGGACTGGAGGTCGAGGCAGAGGTGAGGAGCAGGAGGAGGGGGAGCAGGAAGGGGGGGTGGTTGGGTGGGGGCGGGGTTAGTATTGAGTGCCAGCTGGCCGCTGTCCCTGCTGTCCGTGGGTGGGAGGAGCTGTTCCTGTAACCTTTTACCAAGAACACCACCCCCCCACCCCGCTCCCCACCCCCTCCCCCGGCCTGGCAGCCAAACACCTGGTAGGACTACTTACTGGGTAAACGGATAAAACCTGGTGTATTCTGGTACCGGGTAGGACCGTCTGTAGTTTACACCCAAATTTGAGTTTGCACCAGATTTGGTTTAAGTGAGTAAAACCCCTACGTGTCCTACGCTGTGTCCACGCTACGTCAGCCCGGGAGACGGTCTATCAAGGACGGCTTCATATCAGACGACTTTTAATTGCTCTTTCGGTTCAGCAGATGGCTAATTTCAATGCCGCCCATAAAATAAGGTGATAGAAACATACCCCCCCCCCACACACACACACACACACACACACTGGAGTTATGATGAAGACACGTCTGACCACGTGATCAGATTCTATTTGCACTTAATTTTTACTCTGTGAATGTGTTTCCGTCTATCACATCTTTTTTTTTTTTAATCAACTAAAAAGTTTGTTCACCTCAAACGAGCGTAAAAGGTTTTTTTTTCTAATTTTGAAGATGTGATTCGACATTTCGCTTTTCCCATCGAGCCTTTTTTCCCCCCCAAAATGACCAAAAATTTGCCTAAAATCATTCGCATGGAAACTGGGTTAGCACAGGAGTGTGGCTTTTGTGTTTGTGTGTGTGTGTTTGTGTGTGTTGTGCTGCAGCGATATTCAACTGTGTGCTCTGTGTGTGTGTGTGTGTGTGTGTGTGTGTGCAGGTTTTCATATGCAAACCATGACGGAGTACCACAGCAGCCCTGTGTGCTGTAATGTGTACTGCGTTATGCTAAGTGGTGTCGTATTGCAGTCATGGGCTATAAACGCAGCGTGTTGCATTAAATACTTTTGCACTTTGTTTGCTGATGCATTGTTTTGCGACGGTATAAATTATGCAGCGGCAGCACACGGCAGCCCCATAACAGCTATAATTTATCGTATTTCCATGTATTGTGATTTACTTTGCTGTCTTGCCATGGAGTGTGATTCATCGATCGGTATTTATTTCTGATTAAATTCTTAATAGGAAATAGTCCTCACGTGAAATATAAATATAGACATATAAAGATAGTCCATACCAAATACATGAAGGATTTACCTACTGAGAAGAGAAAACAGTCCTTCAGCAGTAAAACTGGTTAAACTGAGGGGATCCAGTCAGTAAAGGGGTTGTTGTTTTGTTCATCTGGCAATAAAGGTCCATGTTGTCCTTTACAATATACCCTTGTTATTTCATATTTGCTGCTAACAGTTTTTAACACCACGTATATATATATATTTTTTTTTGCTTAACAGCTTTAACAAAGCTTTAGCAAAATATTATCTTGTCATATTGGGCTACACGAATAAGATTGACTTGACCTGACTCAATATTTTGTGAATGAATGTAGTAATCTGGCACTGGACTGAAGGGACTCTGAGCTCCCTACCGCCCCCTAAGAACACTGTGGGGAACTGCAGGTCACATCTTTACATCACTCTGCAGAGAAACAGGCATCTGAGAATCGACTGAAACGTGGAGGATTAACAAATACTTTTCATTTTCTCCTGTAAGTTGAAATTTATTTGGGTCCAGATTTGGTTTCGTAAACAGGAGGGAATAATTTTGTTTTGGAGTGTTTTTGACACTTAATACTACAACTACTACTACTACTACTACTACTTCTACTAATAATAATAATAATAATGATAATGACAATAATAAAATGATAATAACAATAATAATGATAATATTAATAATAATTTCATTTATATAGCACTTGTCATATAATGACTTCCATACAATAATCAATTCATATACTGCCTCTGAAAGCATTTGTATTCCTCACAAAAAAAAAATGTTCTGCAAAAGACAACATGTGATTTTACTGGACTGAGCACAATCTCTTTAGCACTAAATAGCACTTGGAGAATGACAAGATAAAGATAGCAGAAAATATGGGGGGGGGTTGCGTTCCATCTCCCCTGGTTCTGGACCAGACTGGAAAGGAGGAGTGTGGTGTGTGTGTGTGTGAGTGTGTGTGTGTGTGAGTGTGTGTGTGCGTGGGTGTGTTACTTTATCTTTCTCCACGAAGTCGACGTAGGAGGTCCTCTCTATCTCCACTGGCTGACCCTGCCGGTCGTACAGAGCCAGGACGAAGTGGAAGAAGTTGGACTTGCGCAGGTTGGAGGGAGGCTGCTTCTCATAGTGAGCTCTGGCTAGACCAACTCCACTGGACCCGGGAGAGACAGGGGGAGAGAGAGATGGGGAGTGAAGTGAAGGAGGGAGGACGGGGGAGAGACAGAGAGACAGGAGGGAGGTGTAGAGGAGGAGGAGAGGCAGATAAAAAGAGTTAGCATCAACCCAAAGATAAAGAGCAGCAGTAAAAATGACGAAGAGCCTTCAGCAAAAACCTTTTTTATTCCCACTGCAAAGATAGTCGTCACTGAAGTGACTATCACCACGGAGGCTCGCACACACACTGTCTGAGTCACACACACACATCACCGCATGGACAGCAAAGACACACACACACACACACACACACATCACTGCATGGACAGCAAAGACACACACACACACACATCACCGCATGGACAGCAAAGACACACACACACAAACACACACATCACTGCATGGACAGCAAAGACACACACACACACACACACACACACACACACAAGGTTTTAACTGGTGAAAGGTGGGAGACGGGAGAGAGGTTTCTCCTCCTCCTCCTCCGCCTCCTCCTCGGGTCGTCGGTATGAAAACTATGAATGTAAGTGGGCTGAAACAAAGGAGGTGGACGGGTCGGGTCGGGTCGGCCGCCGCTGAAAGCCCGGTTTAATCAACGGCGGCACACAAGCACCCGCCACTTCTGGGTGCCAGGGGGGAGCAGGAGGAGCGAGCCGCAGGAGCGAGGGCGACGGGGAAACCGGCGACATTTGGCCTCCTCATTAAGCCGGCGGTGTGCGCCACGCGCTCCTTTTGTGCCATTTGTCTCCTCGACCACCCTGACAATTGGAATTTTGGCGGCGGCGAGGAGCCCAGAAGGCGACGTCTGCCTCCGCGCCTGCCAGTCGCTGCGGGGGGAGGACTTGGCACGCAAGGCTCCCCCGCTTCCCCCTGACCTGTCAGTCAAAACTGCAAAGCTGTGCCCAGCGCTCCACTCTCCTGGGCCAACAGGATAAAAGACCTTCACGCACACGCACACACACACACACCGAATACACACACACACGCACACCGAATACACACACACACACGCACACAGAATACACACACACATAAATATGCACGGTCACATAAACACCCACACATAGATGTGTGCCCAAACATCTGCACCGACATAGTATCACAAACATGTGGACACACACACACACACACACACACAGACACACACACACACACACACACACACATGCCCTCACGCTGACACACGTGTCAGTTTCCGGCGGCGGTGCGAGGAGGAGCAGCAGCACAGACTCCTTGCTCTCTGCTAACCAGCCAGGAGAGATTTCATTTATATTCAGATTGGACATCACAAGATAATGATGACTGAGAGGCCGAGAGGAGACCAGGTCCTGCCTGCTGTTCAGAGTCTGGAGGAGAGTGTGCGTGTGTGTGTGTATGTGTGTGTGTGTGTTCCTGACTTATCCTAGTTTTGGGGATATATTTCAGACTAAAGACCAGCTAATTGGGAATGGCTTGTCCAACTGAGGACAAAAGCCGCGTCCCCAATAGGGGAAAAGGCTGGTTTCTGGGTGCGGGGTTAAGGTTCGGGTGCGAGGTTAAGGTTCCGGTCCAGGGTTAAGGTTCGGGTGCGGGGTTAAGGTTCCGGTCCAGGGTTAAGGTTCGGGTCCGGGGTTAAGGTTCGGGTGCGGGGTTAAGGTCTGGGTTAGGGTGAGGGGTCAAGGTCAGGCATGTCATTCTGATGGTTACGGTTAAGGTTAAGAGCTAGGGATGAATTTGAGTCTATGTAATGTCCCCAAAAATGACCTAAATAAACGTGTGTGTGTGTGTGTGTGTGTGTGTTGTGCGCGTCTAAAGTGTGTAAGAATGTAACACAGCTGCAGACTGACTTCTGACTCCACCCTCGTTTCTATGAATTAATACAGAAGATGACTGTTGTTAAAAGTTGCCCGGATAGAAAACTAGATATCACTGGCGGCCTGTCCAGGGTGGCGGCCTGTCCAGGGTGGCGGCCTGTGCAGGGTGGCGGCCTGTCCAGGGTGGCGGCCTGTGCAGGGTGGCGGCCTGTGCAGGGTGGCAGCCTGTGCAGGGCGTCTCCCCGCCTGCCGCCCCGTGACTGCTGGGATAGCCTCCAGCTACCCCGCCACCCTGAGAGCAGGATAAGCGGTTGGGATAATGGGTGGACAGTGGTGATAACAGCTTGTGTCAGAGGTGGTTATGTCTGGGAAATCTGAAAATACATATTTACACACACACACACACACACACACACACACACACATGTGCATATTTATAATAAAAAAAAAATGCAAGTATGAAAATGGATATTGGGGATGTTACAAAAAATATAAATTACTACTACGTCTGAATTTCAGTGAATTCAGGTGGCGAGGGGTCTCCCTGCATGCCGTCATCGACCTCCTCTCTACTGTGTGACCTTTCAGAAACATCAGACTGGAGGGGTGTTGTTTTTTTTGGGGGGGGTGATGTTGGGGGGGGTGATGCTGTGGCCTGGATGTCAAGCGGTGCTGTCTAATAGGCATCAATAGATTATTTGAAATGTAAAAATGTAACCTTCATACCTCACATGTGTATGTATACATGTATGACTATGGATATATATATACATACATACATATACATATATATACATACACACACACATCAGTAGTCTGTCAGCAGTCTGTCAGTAGTCTGTCTGTAGTCTGTCAGTAGTCTCAGTAGTCTGTCAGTAGTCTCAGTAGTCTGTCAGCAGTCTGTCAGCAGCGACGCGAGTGGCTGCCATTACCTGAGAGAAAGCCTCTTTGATTCGGAAATGAAAAATCTCCTCCAGGACAGAACATCCTCTAAGTACTGACAACCCCCCCACCCCCCCCCCCCACCCCTCAGACGAGGACACGTTCAGATGGCTCCAGGACCGAGGCCACCACATCAACAAAACATCATCTGGATTTTCTTCTCTCTTTTTTTTTCCCCAAATCCATCTCATCTCTCTCCAAACGGACGGCAATTAATAACCAATATTTCCTGAACGCGTTCACAATCAATATGAGATTCCGGGCGTCGGTTTTTTAAAACGCAAATATTTATTCATGCAGTGTCCAGGGAGGAGGGATTGTGTTTGGAAAGTAGCCTGGTGGTTCTTTTGTCTCTCTCTCTCCCTCTCTCTCTCTCGCTCTGCTCATGGGCGTATTCCCCAGACGCTAGATTAATACAACCGTGACCTTTCTGCACCCCTATTACCAATGCTTAATGCCTCATTTGTAGCCCGGTTTGTTGAGAGCTAATTCTCCGACTATAGCAGCGGAGACAAAGCTCGGCACGGGGGACCGCGGAGCTTTTTCCATGGCCGAGGGCGATCTGGAGAGGGACTCGCTCCACCGCCCTCCGCGCCGGAAGACGCCGGCCAACTTCCGTCTCGCTGCGCCGCGTCGATGTCGGGCCGCTCCTGCTCAGGGTTTAGGGAAATAAGGGAGGCCGGCGTCCATGTTGTGTATGCTGTGTGTAACTTGAGGGCAACCTACCAAGTCAGGTTCCTCGTATGCATTAGCATGGGGAAGGGGGGGGAGGCTGGGGGGCTGCGTGCAGTACATGTTTAATAATAAAGTGAGTAAACACTCCGGTCCAGATCTGCTACACACACACACACACCTTACAAACACAACAATGATGCCATACTGTGGTGACCGGAGGACGTGGTCGCTCTGACTGGCGGCGGTTCTGCACTGGGGGAGCGCAATGGCTGATGGGACTGTTAATGTCAGATTTCAAATTGTGTTTTCATGATGTGGTGTTCACGTTGTGGTTATTCTTGTGTTGTTGTTTTGAGGAGGGGGGGGGTCGACCCAGAGTAAGTAGGAGACCGTTTACTAAGTAACTGACTATAGGACCGTGACTGGGACTGTTGTCATCACTTGAGACATGGGGGTGGGGGGGCTCATTACATTGTTGTCAGTTCTGCTGCCCCCCCACCCCACTTAAAACATCTTCCCACACGCGTGCTCGTATGGGATAGTATGGGATCATATGGGATCATATGGGATCATATGTGATCTATGTGATTGTATGGGACCATGTGTGTATGGGATCATATGGGATCATATGGGATCGTATGTGATCAGATGTGATTGTATGGGATCATATGGGATCACGTGTGATCGTGTGTGATCGTATGTGATCAGATGTGATCATATGTGATCAGATGTGATTGTATGGGATCATATGGGATCCTATGGGATCGTGTGTGATCGTATGTGATCGGATGGGATCGTATGGGGTCGTATGTGATCACATGTGATCGTGTGTGATCGTATGTGATCAGATGTGATCGTATGGGATCAGATGTGATCGTATGTGATCATATGGGATCACGTGTGATCGTATGGGATCGTATGGGATCGTATGGGATCACGTGTGATCGTATGGGATCTCTGACTTCCTAGTCCGCGTCTCAACACGTCCCCTAAAGCACGGCGCTGCGCAAGCGCAACCAAACAAGTGTGCGTTCTCTAAAAGAGACAACCCTGTGAATCTACAAGCCTAAATGCGGAGCCCTGATCATTACGTGTTAACTACGTGTGTTTTTTTTGTGGTTACGAGAAGGTCAAACGTTCCTAACAGGCACTCAGCTCATTTGCACACAAACACCATTATAAAAGCTGAAAGGAACGGGGGGGGGGGGGCAATTTGTGCAGCTGGGGAAAAAAAAACACACACGCGCGCGCGCGTGCACAGAGGGACGCTTAAATAACATCTCAAATGGGGAAAAAAATAACAACACACAACGACAAACCGACACACAGGTGAATTGCAAATTGGACACCTGGCGCACTCGGCGAGCAAATCTAACCTCTCTGCCGTTGGCATCGGAAGCATCACTTCCACGACAACCCCCCCTCCCCCCCCTCTCCCTGCGCCATTATCACAATTACCCAGAATCCTTTACACGGGGCCATACAGATGGACAGCCGGCCAGCGCGGCGACGCTCCCCCCCCCCCCCCCCGCTCCGCCTCTATACTTGGAACGCCTGTTAGCATTATTATTTCAATTATGCTAATTGTGGCTGCATCCACTCGTGACTCGGCGCGTATCCGGCTGTTAGCACTTGGCACGAGGTGTAATAAAAAAAAAAAAAAACCGTATCGGTGGCCCGCGGCTCTCTCTCTCGCGCCCGCTCTCTCATACATGCGCCAGCGTGTTAATCACGCCGCCAAACAGCCGGGGCCGGGCGCGGACCACAAGACCGGGACGTGGGGGGGGGGGGACGGGGTGGGGGGGGTCGTGGACGCTACGGGTCCGTTTGACACGTTCCCGCTGCAAACACCAAAACAAAAGACGCATGAAATTAAAGGTCAGTGGTGAAGCGCAGACCGTCATGACTTGTTTACATGTCTGTAAGCAATTAGTTCCTAGCACACACACACACACACACACACACACTCACATTTATACATACACACACACACACACACACATTTATACATACACACAGAGACACACACACACACTCACATTTATACATACACACACACACACACTCACATTTATACATACACACACACACACACTTATACATACACACACACACACACACACACACACATTTACACACACACACACACACACATTTATACATACACACACACACTCACATTTATACATAGACACAGAGACACACACACACACACATTTATACATACACACACACACACACACACACACACACACTGACATTTATACATACACACACACACACACACTCCGCCGGCTGCTAATGGCTCCAGCGCGTCCGCACGTCACAACAACCCCCCGTCAAGGCTGTTTTGTCGTGTTTTTACCGGGGATTGTGGGTATTATGATGGCGCCACGGGGGGTCGCCCCGGTGGAGGTAAACCCACCTCCGTGGCTTTTCACAACTTTTGCGCGTGCGGAGAACCGTAGGCGCAGCACGCTTACCGTCGCACACTCTGGCCCGGAAGTTCTCGCTGAATTCGTCCTTCAGAATAAAAGCCCAGCGCGAAAGCTCAGCCGGTTATCGGACGCCTTTGGTAATGTAAACCTATTTTTCTGGACTTAGCCCGTTAGTGATTTTAAGTTCCTGTTACAAGCTGTTGCCAGAGTGTATGTGCCTTGAGCTCTTATTTTGAAGGCTGAAGAGAGAGCGGAAGTGCTGTGTTGGGGGGGGAGAATCCAAATGAAGTGGTCCTCGTGTGAAAGCGGAGCCTCCGTATTTGTTATTTTATAGCTTCACACCGTATAGACCAGCGTTTCTCAACCCAGTACTCCAGGACCCCC
Source organism: Lampris megalopsis (assembly GCA_022114975.2). Lineage (NCBI taxonomy): Eukaryota > Metazoa > Chordata > Actinopteri > Lampriformes > Lampridae > Lampris > Lampris megalopsis. The sequence continues at coordinate 18,556 of JAJHIY020002046.1, forward strand.
CATCCTGCAGGTTTCCATTGTAACCCTGCATAGGTGGCCCTGCTTGTACTTACTCCACCAATCATCTCGCGGCACTTAATTATGCAAGGTGTGCAACGTCTGACAAAATTCATTGCTGATTGGTTGAATAACTACAAACAGGTACCTACTCAGGGTTGCAAAGAAACTATGCAGGATAGGGGGTCCTGGAGGACTGGGTTGGGAAACACTGGTCTAGGCGACACCTACAAACCCTCGGCTACAGTAATGAGAAGCGGGATTGATTTATCTTTTATTTTATTTTTGAATGACGGTTTAATTGCGCGTTATAAAACTGTGCAACAACACAGCACCGCCCCCCCCCCGTCTGTAATCACGCGTGCTGAACATCATAAAGAGGGTCCGGCCTCCGTGTCGGGCGGCGTTAGCGCGCACGTCAGCGTCCGGGACTTCCAGCAGCTCGGGCTTAATGCGATGCAGCAAATTGTAATTATGATAAATGAAAAAGGTAACCCCGGGCTGCAGCCCCGCAGCCTGCAGCCCCCCGCCTCCCGCCTCTGCGGGGACGCACACATTAAGCACCGACAAGGTGCGGCTCTGAAATCACGGCCTAATGAACGCACGGCAGACTGCCGAGAGCCGCCCACAGCAACACAACGGACCCCGTGTGCGTGCGTGCGTGCGTGCGTGCGTGTGTGTGTGTATCTAAACATCTTACACACAGTCAGATCACACACACACACTCATACACCACACACATGCAGAGTGTGTGCGTGTATGCATATATGTGTGTTTCTAAACATGTTGCACACACACACGCACATACCACACACATGCACTTGCACATGCAGTGTGTGCGTGTGTGTGTATGCATATATGTGTGTTTCTAAACATGTTGCACACACACACGCACACACCACACACATGCACTTGGACATGCAGTGTGTGTGTGTGTATGCATATATGTGTGTTTCTAAACATGTTGTGCACACACACACGCACATACCACACACATGCACTTGCACATGCAGTGTGTGTGTGTGTGTATGCATATATGTGTGTTTCTAAACATGTTGCACACACACACGCACACACCACACACATGCACTTGCACATGCAGAGTGTGTGTGTGTGTGTATGCATATATGTGTGTTTCTAAACATGTTGCACACACACACACGCACATACCACACACATGCACTTGCACATGCAGTGCATGTGTGTGTGTGTGTGTATTTCTAAACATCTTACACACAGTCAGATTACACACACCCTCACACAACACACATACACTTGCACATCTAGTGTGTGTGTGTGTGTGTGTGTGTGTGTTTGTGAGTGTATGTTTTTCCCAACATCTCACACACAGTCAGATCACACACACACACACACATGCACTTCCACATGCAGTGTGTGTGTGCATGTGTGATGTGTGTGTGTGTGTGTGTGTGTGTGTGTGTGTGTGTGTGTGTGTGTGTGTGTGTGTGCGGTTCCGCCGACGTCCATAAAGTTCACCACATTTCGACGCGGCTCAGTTTTTGCGTTGCCCGGCTCACCCGTGTGTCAGGTTGTCACATTGCTCGTTTGTCTCGCTGCAAAGGATTCTGGGTAATTACAATAGAAGCGCATACAGGTGCTTCCTGGTGGAAAAGTGACACTTCTGTGTGCGCTTACACGTGTTACGAGAGGGCAGGTCATCTACCGCGCCTACGCCCCCTGTCTGTCCTCTTATTGCTGCACCCCCCCCCAGCTGGTCTGTTTGCCTTTCCCAGTCAGTTGTGTGTCTCCTTATTTCAGCCTTCATCATCTAAAAGTACAAATGGATCGAACCAAAAGCAGCTTCATCCTCGGAGGAAAATGATCTGTCGAGTAGAAAAATAATAAAAACACAAAAAGAAATAAAAACATTCAACCCAGAACGGAGCAGGAACGCCGACAGAGCAGCGACCAGCCTGGCCGGTTCTATCCGGTCCTGCTTGGCCCAGGATGGGGAAGGAAAAAAAAGGCGTCGGCGTTCCTCGGCCTTTAAAACACAGCTCACACCACATCGGCGCGGCGGCGGCTGAAGCGGCGGGACGAGTGTGTCGACCGCCAGACGGAAGCTGGCGGGCCGCAGACGGGGAGAGTCAGGGGCCTCTAGCTGTCCACGCGGAGGCCCGCTCGCAGCCAAACCGGACCGGCCAGGGCCGAGACGCGGAGCGGACCTATCCAGCCAGAACTCCACAGAGACGCAGCGGAAGGAGTGGGCTTTCCTGCCTTGCGTGTGTGCGTGTGTGCGTGTGTGTGTGTGTGTGTGTGTGTGTGTGCGTGTGCGTGTGTGTGCGTGCGTGTGCGTGTGTGTGTGTGAGATTCTCAGTCCCAGATGCTTCCAGTCTGTTATGATCTGCTACTCTGTTTATTCTACACATGCGGGCCAGCAGTAATCCCCCCCCCACATGACCACTAGCTGTCCCTCACACAGCCATCACACACACACACACACACACAAATGATCCCAAAATGACCGACAAATACTCTATAACACAAACTCCGCTGTGACCGCTGTCTGCAAACTACGAGGCTGCAGGGCTTTATCGGACGTGAGGGTGGGAGACGGCTTCGAGTGCGGACTACTGGGCAGGAAGTACGACACCAGAATAAAAACCCGTCCTGTCCGGCTGAACCCGGGCCTCGTCTGCACGGTGCTTCCTGTAGCGTATTCATCACGCACAATCGCTACACACCTTCTGTCAGTACGAGGCCGGCCTGTTATAATACTGCTACACACGCCGTACTCCTGCTTCACACGTGAAACTACCTGCACTGCACAACTCTGTTTCAACGACACACTACACTTCTCACATCCAAATACACACACACACTTCTCGCATCCAAATACACACACACACACTTCACTTCTCACGTCCAAATACACACACACACACGCACACACACACACTTCTCACATCCAAATACACACACACACACTTCTCACGTCCAAATACACACACACACACTTCTCACATCCACATACACACACACTTCTCACATCCAAATACACACACACACTTCACTTCTCACGTCCAAATACACACACACACTTCTCACATCCAAATACACACACACTTCTCACATCCACATACACTTCTCACATCCAAATACACACACACAAACTTCACTTCTCACGTCCAAATACACACACACACACGCACACACACTTCTCACATCCAAATACACACACACACACTTCTCACATCCACATACACTTCTCACATCCAAATACACACACACACTTCACTTCTCACGTCCAAATACACACACACACGCACGCACACTTCTCACATCCAAATGCACACACAAACAGATACACACACACACACACACACAAACTAGACACACACAAACCATTGCATTAATCAAACAGGAGATGGGGTGTGACCAGTGTTTGAGTCTTTAACTAGTGTAGCTTGTCACTTCACACACACACAAACACACACACAGACACACACACACACAGCATAACATGTGCATCGGCTCACAGCCACTGTGTTGATCAAATCAGAATTGTAAACCGTATGAATGCTCAGAGCGACTGACTGACTGCCACTCAGTCGTCTTGCAGCGGAAGACAGGCCACCCCCCCCCCCACACACACACACACACACAGACACACACACACAGCCTGACGGAGAACCAAGACATTTCCAGTCATGACATATGTGTGAACGTTAAGGTTGTGTCAGACGTTGACGCCAGTGAACAGAATCTTCTAGAACCATCTAGAAGATTTTAGAACCTTCTCCAGTCTGTCAAACCAGCCGCAGCTGAGCCCAGCCAGCCAGTCAGGCATCCTGGTGGGGTCTCACCCTGGTACTGTACTGTGTGTGTGATGTTTATGATGTCACCTGTACCGCTCCCCCTCTCCTTACTCTCTCGCTCTCTCTACTCTACTCTATCTCTACCTCTCTTTCTCTCTGCTCTCTCTCTCTCTCTCTCTCTCTACTCTACCTCTCTCTCTCTACTCTACTCTACCTCTCTCTCTCTCTACTCTACCTCTCTCTCTCTCTCTACTCTACCTCTCTCTCTGCTCTCTCTCTACTCTCTCTACCTCTCTCTCTCTGCTCTACTCTCTCTACCTCTCTCTCTGCTCTACCTCTCTCTCTCTCTGCTCTACCTCTCTCTCTCTCTCTCTACTCTCTCTTTCTACTCTACCTCTTTCTCTCTCTCTCTCTACTCTCTCTACCTCTTTCTCTCTCTCTCTACCTCTTTCTCTCTCTCTCTCTCTGTCTCACTACAAATATATACAGGATATACTGTGAATTTGTTAAGCGTAACCTAATAATACGGCATGTACGCATGTAGAATTACTAGCTTCATTCAAATGCTATGTGATAATACTATGTGATAATACTATGTGATAATAATATGTGATACTAATATGTGATAATACTATGTGATACTACTATGTGATACTATGTGATAATATGTGATACTATGTGATAATACTATGTGATAATACTATGTGATACTACTATGTGATACTACTATGTGATACTACTGTGTGCTTCATTCTGCTTTCCTGAGCCAACAGACAGACAGACAGACAGATAGATAGAGAGATAGTTCTTCATGTGAGAATAGAGGAGTGTGGTGGGGGTTGTGGTGGTGTTGGTGGAGAAGTGAGGGATGAGAGGCAGAAGGAGACAACAGGAGAGGAGGTATGTAGAGAAACAGCTCTGTCCCGGCTAGTTGCTACACACTCCCTCGCTCTAATTGCAGGGGATGTCGAGCTTCAGCCCTGTAAAATATGCACATATTGTGTGTGTGTGTGTGGGTGTGGGTGTGTGTGTGTACAGTATGCATGGCAGAGGAATTTATGCAGCGGTGCACAATTACTCTGGAATACATTTACCCAATCAGAGCAGTGCTCTCTCTCTCTCTCGCCCACTCTCTCTCTCTCTCTCTCTCCCGCCCTTACTCTCTCTGTCTCTGGTTTGTTTGGTTAGCTTTTATTAGCCATGTAATATGAGCTAATGAGTGGAAGCCTTGTACATGGTGAGAAGACATGCCTTGTCTAGTCAGGTTTGTATTTGTGTGTGGGTGTGTGTGTGTGTGTGTGATTTCTATTCTCAGAAGCTTACAGGCTGTTATTATCTCGTGGGATCAAATCCAGCACTCAACCCCCGACTCCTCTTCCTCCTCCTCTCCTCTCATCTCTGTTCACCTCTCTCTGTCTCTCTCCCCTGCTTCTGTTCATTCACTTTATTCATTTGAGGTTCCTTTTTTTTTTTTTTTTTAATTTCCCGGGAGGACAAAATGAAGGCCGGACATATTTCAGCTACATTCTTTTCAACCTTCTCCTCCTCCTCCCTTTTCTCCTTTTTCCCTCCTCACGTCTCCTTCTCCTCTACATCTCTCTCGAGCCGCCCCTCCTCTCCGCTCCCTCGCTTGCTCTTCACAACCCCGGCCCTCCTCCCCTCACTTCTGTCTGACAACTCAAACATGAAGATACGCACAAAAACAACACACAACGACGAGTACATCTCTGGTTGTGAGGTTTGTTCTTTGAGTGAATTGTGTTGTTTAAAGTGGCGGTAAATCTAAACTGACGCCACACACGACAACAAAACAGACAGTTTGTGAGTCCATAAGCGGTGCCCCGAGTGTGTCGGCGTCACACAACATCTCCTTCAGCAGACACACTAGGAGCTTAACAAAGTGATGTCACTGAATATTTAGTATTTTTACACACACAAAACTGGGTTCAAAAAGGTGGAAATATGCACAAACACACACACACACACACACACACACTGAGCCAGACAATCTCTTAACGACTTTCAGTCGCGTTTTAAATCTTTTTTGCCACACACTTGTGCACACACACACACACACACACATCTCTAACAAACACATACACACACACGTTTCTCAAAAAAAACACACACACACACGTCTCTCCCCCCACACAACATTTCACCACAGCTAGCATCAGTTTACATCACTGATATTACTCCTTCAGATTCTGAGTTCACGACTTTGTAACGAGGCAAAGAAATCTGTTAAACACCAACAGGAAATGAATCTGTTAAAACACAAACAGGAAATTAATCTGTTAAACACAAACAGGAAATAGATCTGTTAAACACAAACAGGAAATGAATCTGTTAAACACAAACAGGAAATGAATCTGTTAAACACAAACAGGAAATGAATCTGTTAAACACAAACAGGAAATGAATCTGTTAAAACACAAACAGGAAATGGATCTGTTAAAACACAAACAGGAAATGGATCTGTTAAACACAAACAGGAAATGGATCTGTTAAAACACAAACAGGAAATGAATCTGTTAAACACAAACAGGAAATGAATCTGTTAAAACACAAACAGGAAATGAATCTGTTAAACACAAACAGGAAATGAATCTGTTAAACACAAACAGGAAATTAATCTGTTAAACACAAACAGGAAATTAATCTGTTAAAACACAAACAGGAAATAAATAAACAAACAGGAAATAAATCTGTTAAAACACAAAAAGGAAACAGATCTGTTAAACACAAACAGGAAACAGATCTGTTAAACACAAACAGGAAACAGATCTGTTAAACACAAAACAAACAGGAAAGTGTAAGTGATGTAAGTGGATCTTTGTTGGGTCCTGAGACTCCGGTGTCAGAAAATTAATTTATATGAAATAGATTCTATTAATATTCTATTCTCCTCTTTATTTTACCATGTCTCAGTTGGAGTGGAGAGAGAGCTCTGGGTTCATTGCAGCGGGGGGGGGGGGTGTCTCGGTAAATAGAGACCGACCGCGGGCTCAATTCCTATGTGCCCAGTAGCAAGGCACTTCACCACTATTGTAGCTCACGCGGGCTGTGAGAGTTAGACTGATAATGTGTGGAGAGACAGGTGAAGAGTCCAGGCTCAGTACTGTACTTCTTACACAGAGGACCAGAGTGATGAAGCTACTCTGCTTTACACACACACACACACACACACACACACACACACACACACACGCACATGCACACACTGAAAACAATACATAACAGCATGCATTAATGTCGTACACACACACACACACACACACACACACACACACACACACACACACACGCACACACTGAAAACAATACATAACAGCATGCATTAATGTCGTACACACACACACACACGCATGCACACACACACGCTCACATGTTGAGAACAAAACATAATAGCATGCATTAATGTTGCACACACACACACACATGCATGCCCAGACACACATGCATGCAGACACTCATGCTGAAAACAATACATAACAGCATGCATTAATGTTGCACGCACACACACACACACACACACTCTCACATGCTGACAACAATACATAACAGCATGCATTAATGTTACACACACACACACACACTCATGCTGAAAACAATACATAACAATATGCATTAATGTTGCACACGCACGCATGCACACGCACACATACACACACACACATGCACACACACATGCACGCACACACACATGCATGCACGCACGCACACACACTCACACAGGTCGTCCATCAGAACCAGCGCTGCCTGTCGGGGTGTGTGTGTCTGTGTGCGGGAGCCTCTCAGTCGCAGGACTAATCTGTTGGTAATTGCAGCATGACTACAAACAGCCACTCAGCACCGAGCCAACGCTTCCCTGGTTCAGCCGGGCTAATTAGGAATGACACACACTATTAAGGTGCAACAAATGGATATCAGTCACCGAGCGCTGCCCCAGTCCCACACACAGACCCGCCACTACCACCACACCCGCTGTACAGCGCAGAGAGTCTGGACCGCAAGGCCACAAGCAGGTCCTGGACGCCAAACCCGCTGAACTGATCTCGATCACAACACAATCGCACAACGTGAGTTCGCCTTGTTTTCTAAATGACTGATTTGAATTTTCCTTTTTGTGGCACAAATTCCTTCACATTCAGGTTCTGACCCCTCCCTCAGCTGCCGAGGATGAGCGGGGTGTGGGCTTGCTGGCCCTGCTGAGGAGCTCTGGGGAGCATGAGACGGTGCAGAATAGATGTACGGTGTGGGGGGGGGGGGAGCGGAGCGCCGCAGCTGGTCTCTCACCAGTCAGCTGTTTCCTGCAGCCCAACGCACATTTTTTACCCACACCTTACATGTCAGGCTTCCTCCGTCACTATGACACACACCTGCCCCCGAACGGCACACACACACACACACACACACACACACACACACACACGTCTAAATCTAAACACACACTCGCGTGCACGCGCGCGCACACACACACACATATATTCTTACACATGAAGAGGACCATAAACACACACAAATACACAGACAACTAAGCACAGTTGCACATGCACACATGCAAACACACACACTTTGGTGCACACACTTTTAGACAGGCACAATCATACCCATGCACAAACATGCAAACATGCACAGGCTTTGACAACACACACACACACACACCCACGCCTAAATCTAAATACACACAGTCATAAATACACACACTCTCACACACACACACACACACATATGCATTCTTACAAATGAAGAGGACCATAAACACACACAAATAGACAAATAAGCACAATCGCACATGCACGCCACACACTTGGGTACACACACATGCACACACTTTTAGACAGGCAAGCATGTACACAATCATATCCATGCACAAACATGCAGACATGCACAGGCTTTGACAACACACACACACACACACACACACACACACACACACACACACACACACACACACACACACACACACACACAAGGTGGCGTGCTCGGCCGCAGTGAGAGAGCACGTTCGTTTATTCACTGGCCCGCCTGTGACGGGGTTCGGACAGACCCGCTAACTGCCCGCCTGTGACGGGGTTCGGACAGACCCGCTAACTGCCCGCCTGTGATGGAGGTCGCACACCTGTGACGGGGTTCGGACAGACCCGCTAACTGCCCGCCTGTGATGGAGGTCGCACACCTGTGACGGGGGTCGGACAGACCCGCTAACGGTTTACACGCCTGCAGAGGGGGGCACGTGGCCCCGCGCGGCCCTGTTCCTCATTAGCCCGCTCTGACACTCACCAGAACCAGACCACGACTTGGAGCCGGGTGTCCACGGTATATTTACACAAGTCAACTCCGCTTCCACGTTGCCGCCGCGCGGCGGCAACGTGTTAGAGAGACTTCACAGCACCGAGACCGCTGCAGGATCGGCGGCAGCTGGAGAGAGCGGTGTGTATTTTTAATTACCTCACACTTTGAGTTTGGAAGCGTTTCTTTTGGCATACTAGGAGGGGTTGACGGGGTGGTGGCGGTGGGATGTGTGTGTCTGTGTGTGTGTGTGTGTGTGTGTGTGTGGGGGGGGGGGGTGTTGACACAAAGTGCGTTTTCTTTTCTTGGCGGGAGGGAAATAGGAAGTAGAATGGCAGAGTGCCGCTCGCTCCGTCCTCCACCAGCACCATGAGTTACTGTCCTGTGATGAAAACTTCCCGCTCCGTCATGTGGGATACATCAACGCCACTCCTTCCAAATATGTCCAAGTACAAATGGGCCTTTTTTTAAATTCCTCCTACAACAGCCCCCCCCACCACCCCCACCCCCCCACACACACTCCTGCAAGCCAACGGGGAGCGCTCTCCCCAGGTCTGAAGCTGGTGACTGGTGATGATTGAGTCTGTGACGGATGTCCGCATGGACGGGTAGTCCCTGGTCAGTTATCACTCACCTCTCTCTTTCCCCTTAACCCCCCCCCCCCCCCACACACACACACCCTATCCCCTATGCCCTCTACCCTCCTCACGATGAGCCTGGGAACCTGTTGTCTGCTGACTCCACCCACTCTTCCTCATGCTCTCGAATCCCCCAAGACACAGATGGGTTGAGGGGTGGAGTTGGGGGGGGGGGGTAATTCAGTGTGCAGAGTTGATTTGGTGTCAGGGAGGGTCAGGGGAAATCTGTTCACACACACACACACACACACACACACACACACACACACACACACACACACACACACACACACACACACGGTCCTTCTGGACTATCAGTAACGTGTCAGGATAGGTGGTGGTAATCCTTCCTGTGTGAGACGTCTGACGGAGGTTTTTCAGGAAGTGCAAATTTACGTTGATCCAGCAAAGAGTCAAATTAAAGTCTCTGTAAAACACACGTTAACTTTTTATACACACACACACACACACACACACACGCTCAGTTCTTCCATACAAACACATTATATATATATATATATTTATACACATCAATATATATATGTATATTTATACACACACACGCACGCACAAACAGTTGCGCTACAAACACACACCATGAACTGTGTTCACATACACACACCCTAACATATATTTCATACACATGCATTACACAGAGCGCACACATATATGCACAAATATAGATGTTATATACAACCGTTCACACACACACACACACACACACACACACACACACACACACACACACACACACATACTCACTCTCTCTCTCTAATATATATATATATATATATATACACACACACACACACACACACACACACAAACACATGCAGAAACAGTTGCGCTACAAACACACACCGTGAACTGTGTTCACATTCACACACCCTAACATATATTTCATACACATGCATTACACAGAGCGCACACATTTATGCACAAATATAGATGTTATCTACAACTGTTCACACACACACACACACACACACACACACACACACACACACACACACACACACGAAATGTGATTTGTCAGGTTTTCAGATCGTATCACATCCAGCCCTACTGGAAACTCAGAAGTGCAATTCCCACACGAATCAATGCCTCCATCCCTGCTGGAATGTCCTTTAGCAAGGCATTGTCTTCTCTTCTGCTCCCGACACACAAAGTACATGCTCGCTCGCTCGCTCACTCTCTCTCTCTTCCTCTCTCTCTCACTCACACACACACACACACACACACACACACCCCACGCTAAACAAAGAACCAGTGGTATGGGAATGGGAATGGGAATGGCTGAACAGCGTGTTGGGAATCTCGGCCAACACCTTAACGAGCTGTCCGGCAGAATGAAATGAAGTGTCACCAGACTGCAGATGTTTCGCCTAACAAACCCACTCTCACCGCAAACTGCCAGAGCTGACGTTCACATACTGGACACTTGCAATAATGAGCAAATACTGGTTATTAATATTCTGGACCTTTCTGCCTCTTTCCACAGATATCTGACCCCCCCCTCCCTTTTTTTTCTTTTTTAAAGTTAACATGCTCCCCAGGATTCAAACCATCCACCACAAACCTCACACACACACACACACACTTCCCCTGCACTCCTCATGTAGGGATTTTTAAATTGTGCAGATGTGAATTTATTAAATCCTCATCTTAACATTCTCATTTTCAAGCAGCAAATCGAGGGGTGGGATGGCGGGGCAACCGACTGACAAGATGAAGCACATGGATCTGTTCTCTCTGAGAGACCGCGAGCTGCTGGGGGTTCTGCAGCTCTGTCCAGATATGTGTGTGTCTTGTGAAATTAGCCAGAGTTGTGAAACGTGTGCGGACCGGATGAAACGTGAACTCTGTCTTATTAATCCGCTGCAGACCGGGACGGTTTAAAGACACGGCTCTCATTCGGACGCTACGTGCCACGCCAAAAACCCTCTTTCATGCCCCAACGTCAGGCCGTAAATACCAACACGTGCCCTTTATGTTCAATAGCTCGTGGTGGTGTCATGAATATTCATATTAAAAAGGGCATCATGTAAACAATCATGAATATTCATATAAAAGAGGCATCACGTAAACCACGGCTGGTTGCGGAGGCGGCACAGGTGGTTCAAGCGTGTTTCATTTAACGAGGCTGTGACTTTTCTCTTTTTTTTTTCTTTTCTTTATTTATTCGAACAAGTTGTATTTATCTTTATGAGCATTAATTATTATATTATATTAATGACTTCTATGTTAAAGAAAAAAAACAAATCAGAAAACTGCTGTCGCTATAATAACGACCATGCAGACTTTGAACGCGCTCGTTACGAAGCCCGTCCGCAACGAGCGCGAGCGCGCGCGCAGGAGCCGTTTCCCGCTGCGGGAGCGAATTAGCGGACACCGCGCGCGTATCAACATACGGACTTTTTTAATCTGTTGCACCGCAAACTGAAGAAACTCCGGTTTTGTCCTTAACCCCCCCCCACCCCGACCTCTCTCCCCCTCTCTCAAACGAAAGGTTGCGACACAAGTTGAAACGATGTAGCAAGAGACGCGCGACGCATCGGGCTACTTTGTAACACTTCAGAGTATCAGCGTGACCCCGTCCTTTGAAATTCGAACGCGACCACGCGCCTCACCGCGGGCCCGCTACAGGCGGCGGACGGTCGCCGTGAGGTCGGTCCGGCGCTACCCCCGCACCGCCGTTTAACCTGTTACGCCGAGCCCGCGCGGAATTTAACAACCCTTTTATTCAGCCGCGCGCGCTCCGAGATCATCATTTGCGCCATGTTTATGTATTTAATCATTTTATGACTCGTACACACCACCCAAGACCGGTGTTATCTGGATATATTAAGGGTCACAAATAAGGGAAATTAATTTATGCCAATTTCAGATTAAATATTCAACTTGGTTTTTTTTTTCGCCGCTGACGAGGATTATATTATAACCGACAGCTGTACACAATGACTGACCCCATCCAGACGGAGAAGTGTGCTCCTTATTCACAACCCTCTATTGTATTTCTTTATTCGCGGGCTCGCGTGATTTCTGCGGTCCGACTTTGCGCTTTTGCAGCCCGGTCAGAATGACACTTCATCCCACCTGTTCGACGTCTAGCCCGGGGACGATTTAGACGCAAAGCCTTCCCGCCAAAGCTTTCCAAAGTTTGTTCGTGGAGTTCTCGGGGAATCGGTCACACAGAGAGAGAGAGCGGGAGAGAGACAGGATGAATTCACTCCCTCCGGGAATAACTCGGGACATCCTCCACAAACTTTGTCAGAATTATTACAACTCTCTCTGATCATGGTCACTCTAGGGGACGCCATGCAGGGTTTGTTTGTTTGTTTGTTTGTTTTTTTTAACGTGTTGTCTGCCTGCGACGCGCACGGCCTCTGCACAGAGGAGGAAGAGGAGGAGGAGGAGGAGAAACACGCCCGCTCCACGTGTGGACTTTAACCAGCGCTTTTTCCGCTGCGATCTCCCGTCTCGGCAGCGGCGGTCTGCGGGTCAACCGGCGGGTTCCGTCTCCGCGCGCACCGGACAGGCTGCAGCCCCGCACCTCGGACCCCGCTCGACTGTTTAACCCGCAACACGCACACACACGTTTACCCCCCTCCCGGTGTGCGCGTGCGCGCACGCGCACACCGGGGAGATCAGATTTGTACAAATGATGTGGTCCGCGGCGGGCAGAAGAGCAACATCACCGTGACGTCGACACTCAGTTCGCAGCCGCAGCCTGGACGCTTGGATTCTAACTGACACAAACGTTGCGCTGGAAAACCTGGAAGACAGCAGCCACCGCAACCCACCCCAACCCACCGCAACCCACCGCAAATAAAATAAAATAAAATAAATCGGTGCAGATTTGTTGTGTGGAGTCGGTGTGCGACCGCGGCGTCGCCGTCCTGCAAGAGCGCACGTCTCTAAAATTGGCGCGTGTGTGTGTTGTGTGTTGTGTGTGTGTTATGTGTGTGTGTGTTTACCTCTGGGCGGCCGTGTTGGCGTCCAAAATCCCCGCGCTCTGCATCCATGAGCGGACGGGCGTCATGCCGCTGGTGAGCGGCTCCTCTTTCATGGCCAGGGCTCCCCGCGGGAGGCTGTCCTGGATGGAGAACATGAAAGCAGCCTTCTGGGAGCGAGCGAGCGAGCGAGCGCGCGCTCTCTTCAGCAAACCGCGCGGAAATAATCCTCCCGCGCCGAGCCGAGCCGAGCCGAGCCACTCAAACACGGCAAGGCCACCTGGATTAACGGCCAGGCAAAAAGTGAAAGAGGGGGGGGGGGGACGCCGCTTCCCCAAAGTCCAACAAGGGGGGAGGGGGGGGGGGGGGGAGAGAGAGAGAGAGACGGGGGGTGGGGGGGGGACGCGATAGCGGTCCTTATCCAAAAGCCGAGCGCCGCGTATCCCTCTGGGTGTTCCGCGTGATTTTAAATTCCAGCCCCGGTTCGGCTCGCTCGGGCTTTGCGCCGGTCTCTCAAGTTAAAAGAGGGTGGAGAGGAGGGCGAGCGGCGCGACAGCGAAAAGCATCTCAAAGGAGGAGAAGAAGAAGAGGAAGAAGAAGAAGAAGAAGGAGAAGGGGGAAGAAAAAAAAATCAACCGGGATCGAAGAGACCTTTACGTCGGGAGGACGGAGAGGGGAGGACGCCGAGCCGGATCAGAAGGAGGCGAGCACACGCGCGCGGGATCGCGAAATGAAAAGTGGGATAAAACAAGTGGCTGCTTCAAAAAGGAGTAAAATGAAATGATTAGCAAACAAGAGGGAGGGACGGACCAGGGAAGGCTTGCGCTCCCGGGGGGAAAGGGGGATTGGGTAGCGAGAAATCTCATTCCCTCCCCTCCCCGACTCCTTTATGCCTCCCTCCGTCCCAGCGGAGCGCACCTTCTCCCGGGCTCCGACGCTCCGGCGCTCTCGGGGGGGACCGGCGTGGACCTGGTGTGGGCGGGGACAACTCCAAATAAGGGGGGGACGATTTAAATAACAATCGCCGATCTGGGATCTCATTGGCTGAAGTCACGCGCTGCGTCATTTTTTCTTAATTCGACGCGGAAAAAAAAGAAAAAGAAGAAGAAGAAGAAGAAGGAGAAGAAGAGGTGGTTTCGGCGTGTTTGTGTGGCGTTGCGCTGTCAGCCGCCGAGAGTCGGCTCGACTTGCACACGTGGAAACGTCCAGACTCGCGCACGGAACCCCCGACAACACGTGCTGCAGGACGCGCCGATATGGACCACCGACACCCGTCACATGCGCACGTTAACTACCTCCTTTCATTTCACCTGAAAGAAGAACAGACACTCCATCAAATAAGTGCTGTTGTTGTTGTTGTTGTTGTTGTTGTTGTTGTGGTCGTCAGTCTTATCAGTGTGTGGCTGATGAACCCGTTCGGATCAGATTCAGCCTGGCACTCGCGAGCGCGGCGTCTGGCACACATTTGCGCGATTACGCGCCGACATATGGTCACACCTGACGCGCACAGAGTGAACACGCCGGCAGCGCGCGCGCTCTCTCTCTCTCTCTCGCGCTCTCTCTCTCTCTCTCACACACACACACACACACACACACACACACACACACACACACACACACACACACACACACACACACACACACACACACACACCCAGCGTGTCAGGTGGGAAAGTGGCTAACAAGCGGAGTGTTTGGCTCCATCGGAAGGCCCGCTGATGGAGCGCATCGTCTGGTTTGATGACAGTGTTTTTCGCTTCGCGTCGTTTCTTACTCGCTGTAACGGACCTGTCTGTAACGGACCTGTCTGTAACGGACCTGTCTGTAACGGGCCTGTCTGTAACGGGCCTGTGTGTAACGGACCTGTCTGTAACGGGCCTGTGTGTAACGGACACGTCTGTAACGGACCTGTCTGTAACGGGCCTGTCTGTAACGGGCCTGTCTGTAACGGACACGTCTGTAACGGGCCCGTCTGTAACGGGCCTGTCTGTAACGGACCTGTCTGTAACGGGCCTGTGTGTAACGGACCTGTCTGTAACGGGCCTGTCTGTAACGGGCCTGTCTGTAACGGACCTGTCCGTAACGGACCTGTCTGTAACGGGCCCGTTTGTAACGGACCTGTCTGTAACGGGCCTGTCTGTAACGGGCCCGTCTGTAACGGACCTGTCTGTAACGGGCCTGTCCGTAACGGGCCTGTCCGTAACGGGCCTGTCTGTAACGGACCTGTCTGTAACGGGCCTGTCTGTGAGTGGAAACCCAAGCAGCAGCTCTCCCGCCCGCAGAGCTCCCGCGCCCTAGCGCGGACATGCAAAGTGTTAGGCTGTTCAACAGTGAACAATATTCACAATAGCAGGTAATAATGAAATAAAATAAACATCAATTATAATGAGAATAATAATTATCATAGGTTAGCGGTACGAATAATTATTGTTGTTGTGACAAAATGACTAAAAACAATTTTACAAAAAAAAAAAAAAACACCCCCTATTTAATATTTCAGGTGCACGATTCGCTTCCATTTTTTGGTTTCTGACATTTTTTAAGCAGTCATTTTGCCGGAGCAGAATTCCGCTAATTAGCCAGCGCTGATTAAATATTAATACAACTTTAGACCCGCTGACTTCCGAGACCGACGAGATCCCGGCGGGAATCCCAAGCGTCTGGAAAACCAGGGAGATATTTCTCTGGAAAAAGGGGAAAGTCAACGACGGGCTGCCGGACACGAGGACCCTAACCCTATCACAACAACATAATAATAATCACATTATCACCATAATAATAATAATTATTATAATAATAATAATGTTGTCATCGTCATAATAACAATAATAATAATGTAATTATAATTACATGTGTTACAATTCAGACTGATATTTACTAGTTAATTTACACACACACAAACACTATTTAATTTATATATATATATAGAAAAAATATATATATATAATAACCTTGTCTTACTTTATGTCGGCCATATGTAAAGGTTGTTAAAGTTGTATTTGGATGTTTGTAGGTGTGTTGCAGTTGTATTAAACAGTGTGGCAGCAAATTTCCCCAAGTGGAACAATGAACAAATCTATCTTTCTATCCATCCATCCATCCATCTATCCATCTACCCATCTATCTATCTATCTATCTATCTATCTATCTATCCATCTATCTATCCATCTATCTATGGAGGGATTACTTGGTCTTTCACAAAGTCCCGTCGTTTCTCCTAAAAGACCTCTGCTCCATCATTCACCCGGTTTACACTGTGGGGACCGGTGTGTTCCCTCTGATCCGTATTCGGTGTAAACAGGACTGGCGCGTACGAGCCGCCTGCTCTCTCGGGGGGGGGGGGCATGGGGAGGGGAGGGGAGGGGGGGGATACACGGCTCCACAAACCGGTACGTTTACGGAATCCAGTGGTTTCTGACCTGGATCTATTACACCAAAATGTCGAAACGTTGACACGACTGGCATCTGGCCGGAGCCCAGTGAGACTGGCCGCGGATTTCACCACCGCCAGTTTTTCACCACCCTTCCGTCAGCAACCCACAGACTACATGGAACAAGTCCACCACACAGGAGAGCAGCCAGCCCACCCCCACCCCACCCCCCAACATTACATATCAGCAATTCTGTACTAAATTACACCGTCATGACGTGTCGGTGCTTCCGGTTGACACTGGTTTTGCCATAAGGACTTATTGTGGGGCCGCGCGTGGCACCTCCGCAGCACCGCGTCACGTCACCGCGTTGGTCGACTCGTCGCTGCTTGGGCCGACGGTGGGAAGTCATGTTCTCTCCGCAGACGATAAACGACCGAGAACGACCAACTTGACAACATGGACTTTTGTGTTGGGGAAACGTCACGGCGGCGGCCCGCGCTGGAAACGACGTGTAAAAATATTTAGGTTTCCTGAAAAAGTGGGAAATAATTCATAGAGTGCGCGAGGCCGAAGAAAGATGATGATGATCCCCCCCCTCGATTCGGGGGGCGGGCGGGCGGGGGCGGGAGACAAATGTGGAATTCTTTGTTACCAGTTCAGTTGATTGACGCGAAAGGTGTTCGGGTCACTTCGCAGACAGGTGGCGACACCCAGCGGCCAGGGGCGTGTACTGCACTGTTCTGCTCACCGTCCGTCGTTGCGGAAATATTCTCTGTAAACCAGCGTTACTTATTCAGCCGGTAGTTCCGGGCTCGCTTACTGGCGAGTAGTTTTAACCCACGATTCGTCCGATTTGTTTGATATTCGCCGTAAAATGTGGATCAGAATCATCCGCCCAGTAGGTTTTACGCATCGGTGAGTGCTCTCGATGTATACGTGCCACGCGTAATGACGCATAAATGGCCAACGGCGGCAAATTGAAAGGGCACTCACGCTGACCACGACGATGTGAAAGAGGCTATAAATGAATTATAATAAACACATATGAACGCCTATTGCGCAATAAGCACATCCACCACCAGTGTACAAGTGTGCATACCGAGCAGGATGGAGCTGAGGGGGCCATTAGTGATTACTGGTGTAATGTGCAAGCGTCGCGTAGCGAGTAAACGCCTTCAGATGGGCAGGAGCAGGAGCAGCGGTATGGAATTAGATATTCCGGGAACTTGTTTGACTATCGTCCAGATAGGACGCCAGTCAGTATAAAAAAAAATTTTTAAAAAGCGTGCCAACTAAATGTTCACAACAACTTTGGTTCATTAAACCACGAATAGGGCACGAAGAACGACGTTAAGTGTTTGAGCATTCGTCCGGGCCTCCTCCTCCGCCTGACAAAACGTGCAAATCCACCCAAATCCGCCGCCGTCTCCTCCGGGCTCCATAAATCAAAGGCTCCTTGATCAGTGGATCTCCTCCTAAAGCCGGTTCCTCCTCGCTCGCAGAGCCGCGGACCTCCCGTCGACAGCGGGCCTGACCCCAATCCAACCATCTGAGGCGCGGTTAACCCCCCAAACGCCCCTAAACAGCCCGTTAAACGGCCCTTAACACCGCCCCGCCGGGACACCCCGACCCGTCAACCTGGACAATGAATCACCTATGGTAAACTGACACCCCCCCCACACACCCCACACACACACGCACACGCACGTACTCGCGCAGTTTTCCGCACGTGCGTCCTATCCTCTCCCCCCTTTTCATTTTCTCCCCCCCTCTCTCCCCCCTCTCTCTCCCGGAGAAATATTCCGCCAAGTTGTGTTTTGTCATTCGCAGCAAGAGATGGCGTTAACGCCGGAATAAACCTTCTCATTCAGACGTTTTAAAGCCGACTTCAGAATTACAACGATGAGGATAACGTCACCTCCGACAAGCGACTGGCAGATATTATTATTAATAATAATAATAAAATACATAATAATCGTAATAACAATAATAATGGAAATAAAAACAATATTAAGATTTCACTAATATTGCTATGATCTAGCAATGATAATACTAATAATACTAATATGTACATGTCTTTTATTCTTCATCCTGCCCTTGCTGCAGGGTGGTGGTAGAAGAAGACTGTGTGTTGTGAAGCCTGACGTGTGTTATTGCCTAATACAAATAAAACGCACTTGCTGTAAAGCCCCTCGAGGCACACGTGTCATTTGTGATATTGCCTAATACAAATAAAACGGACTTGACTTGACTTGATCTGATGTGGACTCTTTAAGATTAGACTGTTAAGATACCAGGCTTCGCCCGATAGAGCCTCACTTTCACACTAACATGTAAACTTAACTTAAACGGACCGAACAGGTTCGCCTTTATTTCATAACGCACAAGAGTTGGAGTTGGTCTGCAGCTTGTCGTTTACAAATCGGCCTTAAATTGTCGCAGGTCTTGTTTCTGGGCTAGATTTAGGTTTGCGCAAACCGTTTTCTGCAGGTAGACCTTAAAATTACTCAGATTACTTATGAATTGTATTCGTTCCGTTTTTGGTTTTTTTTTCCCCCAAGTCAGTGAATCAGTGATGGAGTAGGTGCTACATTGTGTCTGCCACTGTCGAATGTGAGCAGAACGGTGGAATGGTTCCGTTCATTTCGTGCTTTAGAACCACAGGAGGGATGCGAGTTCTTCCAGGGTTTGCTGCAGCAAACTGAAGGGGAACACTGCCCTCTAGTGGAGAACACCGCAAATCACACTAGCGCCGCTTCTACGCCGCAACAGTACGACCGGACTCGAAACCAAAATCATGCGTCACACATACACACACAATTCGTCTTAAGTTTCTGGTGGGCCTCAATGTACTTTACACACACACACCATCATCATCATCATCATCATCTTCATCATCTTCATCGGTGGTCACTTGGGGTCGAGTATGACTGTCCTCCCTCTGGGTCCTCAGGTGGGTGCAGAGGCTGATCCTGGAGCTGCATAATGGGGGGACGCCTGCGCGTCCTTGGCAGGGGGTGGTCCGAGTCCAATGGCATGGAGAACCAAGACTGTTGGGGACCACCCTCTGTTGCAGCCTTCATCCGCCTTCACTTCCGTTGTTTATGTTTATTTAGATTCCCATTAGCGGTTACCCAAGGCAACAGCTACTCTTCCTGGGGTCCGCATTAAAAACATCCATGTATACGCATGCTTTCACAGGCATGCATGCATGCATAAATAAACACAATTGCATCACTAAATTCAATTCATCCCCCGCCCTATCCCACCCACCTCAGTTAAACCAGCATTATTAGAGAAGCCAAACACATAACCCCCCCCCCCACACACACACACACACACACACACTTACAGTAGCATCTATCACAGACTACTCCTACCAACTGCTTGGAGCTACATATTTCAGAATAAATATATAAAAAGTTATGCATTCGACATTGTGTATGCCTGTACCCAAAAATAACCTCGTAAGTTGCTTTTTAAAACTTTCTGTACTTGTTGCTTGAGTAATAACGTATGGCAACCTATTCCACTGTGAAATGGCCCTATACATAGCAGTCCTTTTCACTGCATTTGTTCTGGGTCGAGGAATTGTAACATGACCCCTGCTAACTTGTCTTGTTCCATGTTCATGTCCGTCCTGGGGAAAACTTATTCTTGAGTACAGGCAGGAGGGTTGTTTTGACACAACTATATTCCTGAATAACGTTAGAAGATTGCGTGTTAATCTGTCTTCTACTTTCAACCGGGCAAGATCACGGTGCATTTGGTCTATGCCTTTTCTCATTGAACACCTGAGTGCAAGACGTGTTGCTCTATTCTGCACTACCTGAAGCTTGTTTAGCTCCTGTTTTGCTGCACTTGACCAGATTGCTGGGCAGTAGTCAAGGTGTGACAAAACCAAGGTTTGTACAACCTGTAAAATGGTAGTTGGCGTAAAGAAGGAGGAGTATCTTCTTATCACAGATATTCCTCTCCCCATTTTTCTAATTATTTTTTCTATGTGATTCTGCCACAAAAGTTGTTCATCAGGAATGACTCTTAGAAGTTTAGCCTCAGTAACTTGTTCTATGCAGCTGCCCTTGATAGATATGCTTATTGGTTCTGACATCTTAATGCATGGTTTGAGCCAAAAACAATACATTTCATCTTTGATACATTCAAAACTAGATTGTTTTTGGTTACCCACTCCAAAATCAATGTCATATCATTTCCCAGAAGAACATATAACTCATCCACACTGTTTGATGACATATACACTGTGGAATCATCGGCAAACATACATAGCTAAGCTAGCATTACTCAAAACAAGTGGCATATCATTGGTAAAAACAGAGTAGAGCAATGGGCCCCAACAACTTCCTTGAGGAACACCACACTGTACTGTCCTTACAGTAGAAAAACTACTGTTAAAGTAAACAGTGTGTGTTCTGTTTGATAAGTAGCTCCTCATCCAATTAAGGGTCCAATTATTAAAGCCATAAGCAGCAAGTTTCATTAAAAGCATCTTGTGGTCTATTACATCAAACGCAGCACTAAAATCAAGAAGCACAGAACCCACAATCCTTTTCTTGTCTATATCCCTCAGCCACTGATCAGTCATCTGCATCAAAGCAGTACTTGTGGAGTGATCTTTTTTGTAGGCATGCTGAAATTAAGAGTTAAGTTTGTTAACAGAAAAATAAGATAAAACCTGGTCAAACACAACTCTTTCCATAAACTTGCTTATCACCGGAAGAATGCTGATAGGACGGCTATTAGCGCCTATAAACATGTCCTTCTTGTTTACGGGTAAAGGAATAACTTTTGCAGCTTTCCATGCCAAGGGACATACACCCTTCTGTAAAGTTAGGTTCAAAATACGGCATATGGGTAATGCAACAGGGCCAGAAACCATTCCTAAGAGTTTCCCATCAAGGTTATCTAATCCTGAGGGTTTTTCACTATTTACACTACTAAGAAGATTTCTACTATATTCACTTGAACAGCTTGAAAGTCAAGTTCACAATCTCTATTTTTCATAAAATGGTCATTAATGGTCATTAATCATGAAAGCATGTTATCTGAAGTTGTTGTTTCATTTTTTCGTTTCTCAATCTTTCCAGCAAAATAGTCATTAAAATAGTTAGCAATATCTTGAGGTTTAGTAAGGAAGGTACCGTCTGACTCTAGGAAGGAGGGTGTATTTTCCCCCGATCTACCCATTAGCTCGTCTAAAGTTTTTCACAGTTTCTTTCTATCATGTTTAATTTCATTTATTCTATTTTGATAATACCTTCTTTTCTTTTTCCTATTTAGTTTTGTCACTTGGTTTCTTAGTGAACAATATGACTTCCAATCAGTTGCATTATCAGACTTAATTGACTCAGTTTTCATTTTATCCCTCTGGGCCATCAAGGCTTTCAGTTCCTCATCAATCCAAGCTGCTTTTCTTTTCCTTACTGTGAATTTCTTAATGGGAGCACGTTTGTCAGCCACTTTTAAAAACATATTCGTAAAAAGTTCAAGTGCTGCATCCACATCATGCATCTTACACACATTATCCCATTGCACCCTATTTATGTCCCTAATGAAATCATTCTCGCAAAAAGATTTATAAGATGTTTGAACAACAACTTTAGGTCCAACTTTTGGAACTTTGGCTTTCCTAACAATTGCCACCAATTTGTGATCACTGAAGCCAACTGGAATTGATATAGCCTTTGAGCACATTTCTTTACCATTAGTGAAAATGTGGTCAATACAGGTTGCCGATTTCTGTCCTGCACAGTTTGTATACACCCGAGTAGGTACATTCACCACCTGAAATAAATTACACACTTTTGCAATATCACTCAGCTTCCTTTTCAGTGAACATTTTGCAGAGAGCCAGTCTATATTCAAATTCCCTAGAAAATACATCTCTCTATCACAGTCTGTAGCTTTCTGCAACATGTAACATATATCTTCGAAGTACTGAGCATTTGCACTTGGTGGTCTATAACAACACCTTAAGAGAAATGGTTTGGTGTGAGGTAAATGTATTTGAATCCAATGTATTTGAATCCATAGGGCCTCAATGGCTGAAGTCAAAAGATCCCCTCTTATCCTGACAGGTATATGGTTCTGTATATATATTGCCACACCACCACCATAGCGGTTTCTATCATTTCTAAAAACACTATATCCCGACACAGCAATTTCATTTAATCTACCGATGGATCTAAGTGAGTTTACGAAATGACAAGTACGTGTAAATTCTCATTTTCAGTTAAGGAAGTCATCTCATGAACTTTATATTTAAGACTGCATATATTAAGATGTGCTATTTTTAAACCCTTCTTTGGTCATTTAAAAGACATGACCTGGAGACATCTCCCGCCAGTTCCTCTGTTGAGGTCTTTGTTGGATCGCGCTTCATCTGGAACCTCCCCCTTGACCTATCCGCCTTGGGTGACCCTACCAAGCTCCAGACGGCATAGTGCTTGGGATCACTGGTATAAGCAAGCTTCTCCGCCACGGCAAGGCGATACATACATACACACACACACACACACACACACACACACACACACACACACACACACACACACACACACCCTCAGTAGCAAATCAAAGGGCCATTCACAGACTACAGTAGTGTGATGTATAAATGAATTAATTATAATGTATAAATAGATGTGAATCACAGAAAGTTGAATCAGTTCCCCTAGACACAATGTTTGTTGAGAAAGAAACGTTTCATCACTCATCTAATTGACCTCTTCAGTCTCAGCTGACCGCAGGTATCCCACCCTTATAAACAATACAGTGGCATAACGACTTAAAACAACGATCAGTTTCATATGGAAGTATGGGCGTGACCAATAACTAGAGTTTCAGTGGCCATGTGTACTATTCACAGAGGATTTGGGAATAGTTGCATCACACCACTGTAAGATTGCGGCAGATGTACTCTTAGGCCCTGCACCCCCTCGGTTCAGGGATGGTCGTTCCCTCTTCACATAGATGGCCTCTTTGACTCCCCGTTCAAACCAGAATTCTTCCCTATAAAGGATGTGGACATCCTCATCCTTGAAAGAGAGGCCACCACATTCACAACATGAGTAAGTAAAAGTGTCATTGCATCATTATGCACATATTCACTCTTTGAAATGTCTGTATTGTGTTTTGTTTTGTTTGTTTTTTTGTATATGTTCATATGTAAAAACACAGGAACATTACTATGATCCAGAGAGTGGGTCTGCATACCCGCCATGGTGATGGAAGACCATACAAAGAAAAACTGCAGAGGAAAGAGGTGCCTTGGGAACCAAATCCCGCAAAGGTAAGTTCACTTATCAGTTACATATTACTGACTTAATGATATCATGAGCTGTGAATTGTGCAGGCAAGAGGCTATCAAAGTGTTTTTTTTCCTAAGTTGGTGAGCCAGGTCATAGTCGACAACCCTTCACCGGTGATGAAGTGCCAACTGACGAAGACATGGAAGCACCCATTCCTGTTTTGAGTTACTATGCTGGTGAAGACACTGTCCATAAGATGGTGAAAACTACCTTCATTTATTGCCAAGCAATGGTCAACGATTCACACAAATCAGCAGATATCTTTTTGATCTTACCACAATCTCTGGATATACCAAGACTACTACTACTACTACTTTCGGCTGCTCCCCTTAAGTGTCGCCACAGCGGATCACCCGTTTCCATCTCTTCCTGTCCTCTGCATCTTCCTCTGTCACACCAGCCACCTGCAAGTCCTCCCTCACCACATCCATAAACCTCCTTTTTGGCCTTCCTCTTTTCCTCTTCCCTGCCAGCTCCATATTCAGCATCCTTCTCTCAATATACCCAGTATCTCTCCTCCACACATGTCCAAATCATCTCAATCTTGCCTCTCTTGCTTTGTCTCCAAACCATCCAACCTGAGCTGTGCCTCTAATATACTCGTTCCTAATCCTGTCCTTCTTTGTCACTCCCAATGAAAATTTTAGCATCTTCAACTCTGCCACCTCTAGCTCCACCTCCTGTCTTTTCATCAGTGCCACTGTCTCCAAAACCACACAACATTGCTGTTGGATTTTAGCACAGCTTTTGATATCGACTATGAACTTCTACTTATAAAAATAGCAGCTTATGGCTTCAAACTCTCAGTTATTGACTGGATGAAAAGCTACCTATTCAGCAGACAACTATGTGTCATGATTAATGGAACTTTGTCAAGTATTAAGACACTAGAATGTGGCGTTCCTCAAAGAAGTTGTCTTGGACCTCTACTATACTCAATATTTGTAAATGATATGCCACATATTTAAAAAAAATGCTCACATGGCAGTTTACGCAGACGACACTACAATATATGCTTCCGCAAAGAATGCCACAGACTTGAGCAGTCTACTTCAAGATGAGTTAATGCAGATTTCCAATTGAGTCACTGAAAATAAGCTGAAACTGAATATATCCAAAATGAAATGTCTTGTTATTTGCTCAAAGTAGGCTCAAAGAAAGGAACACAGACTGTGTATTTCTTTGCAAGGTGCTGATATTGAACAAGTTAAGGAGGCCAGATTTCTGGGGGTTACAATATAGATGAAACACTCTCTTGGGCTATTCACATTAATAATATTGCAGAAGTATTTCAATCATTAGAAGGAGTGCCTACTTTCTAGCTAACACAACTACTAAGCAAGTCATACAATCCCTAGTCTTGTCACATCTTGACTACTGCCCAGCAATCTGGTCCAATGCATCTAAACAAGAACTAAATAAAATCCAGCTTACCCAAAACAGAGCTGTGAGACTCGCGCTGCATTGCTCAATTGGAAAAAGTATTGAAGAAAATGCATAAAGAATTGTCATGGATGACAGTCAATGACAGATTAGCTTGTAGTCTGATTATATTTACGAAAAACATTTATACGCTACATAAATTGTTTGCCTCTCCTCTCAGCTGTTGCTTAATAATAATAATAAAAAATCAATCTTATCAATCTTCGCTTTTCTAACACTCAAAGTTGCTTTGCAATAAACGGGGTGAAACAAGACAACAGATAAACATAACACAGACATACAGGGGTGGATGGGAAGGGGGGCTATGAGAGGGAGAAGTGGCAGCCACACACCACACCAGCAGTACTCTTCCACTTAAACACATACAAAAGGGCAAGAAAAACAAAAAGCAACAGCACTGTAGATGTTGATTTTCTGTAGGGGTTTAATCCTGTAGCCTTGCTTACTAGGAATGGTCATGACTATGGCACTAGACATGCCAGGAGGGGTCATTTCACCTTGCCTAAACCCAGAACCGATGCCTTAAAAAAGACTGTAATGTACGGGGCAATTACCTGCTGGAATGGACTTCCGCAACATTTGGTTTCAATTACCAACAGTGTTGGATGCAAGAAGAGGTTGAGAGAATATGTAATGCAGAAAGACATTGTTTTAGATTAGGTCTAGTTTTTTATGTCTGTTTACTGTATTCTGTTATGAGTTATGTCTGCTTTATCTTGATTAATCTTTTTTTTTCTCATTTACGGTAAAGTAGTAGTAGTAGTTCAGCCCTAATGGGCTTGCACTACATCTCAAAACGCACCTTTTCAAACTGGTATATTCTGTCTGATCCAGACTTCATTGAGTTTTGTGCAAATGATGATTTTATACTTATCTGTTGTATTAACTTTTTATTGTCTACCCTGCTTTGTTTTGATTTTATGCTGTCTGATACAGTGTTGCTTGTTTTTTAACTGTGTTGTGTAAGGTGTCCTTGAGTGCTCTGAAAAGTGCCTACAAATCTATTACTTTAGGCTGCTCCCGTTAGGGGTCGCCACAGCGGATAATCCATTTCCATTTTTTCCTGTCCTCTGCATCTTCCTCTGTCACACCAGTCACCTGCATGTCCTCCCTCACCACACCCATAAACCTCCTCTTTGGCCTTCCTCCTGTCTTTCGTCAGCGCCACTGTCTCCAAACCATATAACATAGCTGGTATCACAACCACCTTGTAAATCTTCCCTTTAACTCTTGCTGGTACCGTTCTGTCACAAATCACTCCTGACACTCTTCTCCACCCAATCCACCACGCCTGCACTCTCTTCTTCACCTCTCTTCTGCACTCTCCATTACTTTGGACGATTGACCCCAAGTATTTAAATTTATACACCTTCATCACCTCTATGTTTAAAAAAAAAAGGACATCTGCTGAAAAATATTGTGGGATATAGCAAACCCCAAATGATGAGCCTATCGATATGAGCTAAGCTAAACAGGGCAGTTTTGATGGGCTTAAATCATTAATCACATCAATCACTCAAGAGAAAACTCACCTGAGGTGCAGGTTCCAGGCTGTTGCCAAGATGTCGTCCTCACTTGCGAAGCTCTCTAATGTACAGGCTTCTGTAAGAACATGTTTGTTGATTACATGTTAGTAGTTACAAAGGACACAAAGCCATGTTGGAAGAGTGACAACAGAACCAAATATTTTCTTACTTTCCCTGTTACAACAGGTTGCTAAGTATAGCACTAAATAGAATGTCTGTGAATGTTCTCATTCATCCAAGTCATGGTTATCCAAAGGAGTTGAATCAAGTGCAACTGGACAAAGGAGTTGAATCAAGTGCAACTGGACAAATGAGTCGACTAAAGTGCAACTGGACAAAGGAGTCGAATCAAGTGCAACTGGACAAAGGAGTCGAATCAAGTGCAACTGGACAAAGGAGTCGAATCAAGTGCAACCGGACAAAAGAGTCGAATCAAGTGCAACTGGACAAAAGAGTCGAATCAAGTGCAACTGGACAAAAGAGTCGAATCAAGTGCAAGTGGACAAAGGAGTCGAATCAAGTGCAACTGGACTTGGTATATATCATATCAAGTCCAGTTGCACTTGATTCGACTCCTTTGGATTACTAAATAGAATGATTTTCTTTATCCTAAATAAATAGTCCTCTTTTTTAGTCTGGGTGGGGAGTACGTTTGTAATCACTGGTCGTGACGTAGCCCTCCCCCTCTTTTATGACATGAAAAAAGCTAGGGCTCAATGCGTTTGACACAAACATGTTAACACAAACCTATATATATATATACATACATATCAAATTAAAATGAAATTATATTTGTTAAAAACACACAAATACTTGCTTAGGACCCCGTTTGATCGGCGTAACCTTGAGACTTGGTCGACTTGGGACTCGACGTGAACTTCCGTGTCAAGCCTTGAAACGGTTTGGCTACTTGCAAAGCAAATAACTAGGTCCCACCTCGGGGTAAGCACAAGTTAAGAAGACGTATGTGAAATAAAATAAAGGTAAACACAATGGCGTCGAGACAACGTTGATTAAAAGAAGAACAGACGAAATGAACCGACAGCCGTTTAAGCGCCAAGCTAAATGTTGAAGAGCGGGCTTTCCAAGATGGCCGCCGACTGGCCAGACGATGTACAGTTCGCGTCAGAATTAGCTAAAATTCTAAAATAAGGTTAAATTTAACGATAAATACCTGTCTGTATATAACTATATAGACATAAGAAAGGTCGTTTTTGCCGAAGTGGGGCGGAAGCGAGGACTTTCTTCCGACTCGAGTCCTTCTGACGTTGATTCAGGAGCTAAAACCGAACACCCGCTGGCCAGCGGTGGACGCGACTATTTGAGTGACGTGGCGGATGCTCCGCGGTGGCGCAGCGGGTAGCGCGGTCGCCTCACAGCAAGAAGGCCACGGGTTCGAGCCCCGGGGTAAGTCCAACCTTGGGGGTCGTCCCGGGTCGTCCTCTGTGTGGAGTTTGCATGGTCTGCGTGGGTTTCCTCCGGGGATCCTCCCACAGTCCAAAGACGTAGGTCAGGTGAATCTGCCGTACTGAATTGTCCCAGGTGTGAATGTGTCGAATGTGCTGAGTCGGATGAATTAGTTCACCTAGGGCAGGTGAATCAGCCATTACCCAGGGGGCAAAGGGGTTTTACAGAGATTGGAATGTTGTAAAGGGTTGAGCACCAGAAATTATATATATATATATATTAATTGCACATGATCACATTAATATTTGCTCGGAAAAGCCCCCAAATTGAGACATTGCATTAGAATTTTTTTGTTTGCTTGTTTTTTAACCAAATCTTTAGACATTTTCTGGATGTTCCCAAACTAAAACCGATAAAAGGATGAGGACAAAACCAACAAAATTGAGAAACTGAAAGTTAAGGCCACATTTAATCTCTCTGCAGCCTAAAAACTAGGCAAAAGCAGCAAAAAAAAAAACCATTAAATTATTGCACTATATAAAAAAGCTGACTTGTCTATCCCCAAAATTGCTCTATTAGACCAGCAGGGGTCATCAAATTTATGCAAAGACTGCTGCAGTAGGTCTGTTAAATTAGTAAGTCTCATTTGTATTTGTCAGACAATTGTTGATATGAGTTATTCCTGTCAGCTGTCAATCATAAGTCCAACTTCAGTGCAATAGTCAAATTTATTTACAGGATTAAGCCATTCCATTTTGCTTACATTCAGTTTCCATGCCTTCTATAGCAGCAATACATCAAAAACTGGCTTCATCATTTAAGTTTTTTGTGTAAACATAGAATTTTCAACTGAAATGAAGTGGATGGAAATGATAGGCCTGCTTTTAACATCCTAATTTTCATCGACAATGCAATGAGAGTCTTTGGACTGTATCGTTCTGGATGTACATTACACATATTTCATGACTTTCCAGAAAATGCCTTACATTAGTGAGCAGAGCCTGTGCAGCATAAAGTTGACATGAATCTACAAGAGCTGAACACGGCGACTACCATGTTGTTCTGCAGAACGCCTAACAAACCTATTTAGCTTTGCTGCGTTTTGATTCAATGCTGAGTAAAGCCAAACTTGACCATCTAGTCCCTGTCATAGTAGACCGCAAACAATTCTTTCTGATCCCGAGAGTTGACAAACTCCGTTCACACGCTGCCCTGCTCACCGGTAACACTACAGCTATTTTGCACAACCTGAACAGCTCACAGAAAACATCCTGGTATGGCTCCAAACATTGTGCACATTCCATCAGAGTGCTAGGACTCTCTTGTCCTGTTTTCTGTAGTCTATCTAACACTCTCCTTGTCTGATGAAGTTCATGTTTTAGATCTGCAGTATATTTGACACATAAGCATTGGCCAACAGGAGAACAGCCTCCTCTCTCAAAAAAACTACTGCTTGATAGTGCCTGGACACCTTTCATGATGTTGCAGCCGGTATTTGAAAATCACCTTTCTATTTCTCCAACCGTGTTATCGTGCACTTTGGCACGAAAACCGTCTTTGTTACCAGGTACTACATGCTGTCCGAGCGTTGAAGCAATGACACAACGTTGAAGTGTTCTTGTTGTCCGCGTCGACCTCTTTTGGTTGTGCTGGGTTGTAGAAGTCACTTACTTTACACGTGTCAAGTGTTTCAGTCCACGGTTCATCAAAAAAAGACCTCACCACGATAGCGTAACGGTGTCTCTTTGGGTGCTTCAGTTAGCTGAACAGCCTCAGCATGGTCCGCTATTTTAGACTGGAGCATTTCTGACAACAAAATGTGAGTCACTCAAGACCTTTCTGAAAAGTACAAGACGTCCAACAAAATTCAGATCAGTCTGAGCCAATATCCCTCTGGCTTCAACAGCTCTCTGTGGATGGTTCTCAGACACAAGCTCTTCAAGCACCCGTACGATTGCAGGTAACCTGTCCATAACATTGCGACATGCTGTGCGTCCGCGAGCCCAACACGTATTGCTGAGCTGTTGGGAAGTTCCCTTGGCGGACCATCGAACATCTCTCGCTGCACTTCCAACCACCTGTGTGGGTAAGACCCAGATAGGAATACGTATAATCCTTCCAGCAACGGGAAGGAATTCCCAGCATCAGCGACACCTTTGACCGAGTGTACAATGACTACGTTTAAACAGTGTGCACTATGATGAACACAGAAAGCACGCTTGGCTGCTTCTTTTCTGTTGGCCTGGACACCCGAATGTGCCCCGCGCATCCCAGCAGCGCCATCGTGACCCTGGACAACAAGATTTTTCTTATACTCCAACCCGTGCTTCTCAGAGAAGTGTAAAATCTGACCAGTTAAGGCAGCAGCATCTAGGCGTTCGGGCCTCTGCAAACTCCAGAAAGCTCTCATGAACCACACCCTTATAGTAGTGTCCTAGAACAAATGAGATTTGCTCTTTTTTCTGAGCAACTTTAGTTTCACCTACAATCGCTGAAAAACTGTGTGCTCTTTCTGACCTCTGGGATGGTTTCTTCTTTAACCATTCCAGCCAAGCATTCCAGTGTTCTGTTTTGGATGGTTTTACTCGTGTATTTTGCATGAATAGCTCGCTGCTGAAGTCTTTTTTAATCATAGGGCTGTGGTTGCCCAGTAAATCCGTCCATCCATCCATTATCTGAACCGCTTATCCTGGGGATGCTGGAGCCTATTCCAGCGGTCACTGGGCGGCAGGCAGGGAGACACCCTGGACAGGCCGCCAGGCCGTAACAGGGCCCACAAACACACACACACACACACACACACACACACACATTTATTCCTAGGGACAATTTAGTACGGCCAATTCACCTGACCTACATGTCTTTGGATTGTGGGAGGAAACCAGAGCCCCCAGAGGAAACCCACGAGGACGACCCAGGATGACCCACCAAGGTTGGACTACCCCGGGGCTCGAACCCAGGGCCTTCTTGCTGTGAGGCGACCACGCTGACCACTGCGCCACCGTGCCACCCCCCCCCCCCCCAGCAAGTCTAACATGGCCAAAAGAAACACCCCTTTTGTCTGAGTCAGGACTCTCCCTGCGGCCCCCGCTGGGCTGTGTTTTCTGCAGTAGTCAAAAGGAGAATCTCAGCTGGAGCTTTAATGTAGTTTCGATTCTCAGTCACCAGCTTCTTGTTTTGCTCATTGATTATTCCCAACAGAGAGGTATTTTTGTCAGTCTTTTTTTTGTTTGTTTGTTCTCTGCCCATGTGAACATTGCACTGATGTGGTTTTTGGATCTGGCATGAGAACAGAAACTACTGTCTTTAAATGTTGCCCCCCCCTCCAGTTACGATACCCTTCAATTCAATTCAATTCAATTCAATTTATTGTCATTAGAGACAATGTTAAAAATGAAATGAGGGCTGCAGCTTTGCCAAACAGTGCAAGACAGACATACACAAACACAGCAAACACAGTATAAGATATACACACACGAAGACCAAAAGCTAAAAATAAGTTGAAAAAGAGCGGGTCTTGGGGGCACCAGGACGAGAGAAATGTCTACAGGGGAAACAACAAGCTGCGTCCTTGTTCTGAGAATACTCCAGCCATGAATGGGTCTTGTACCACTCGGTCTGAAAGCCTCTTCTGGCTCCTCCGTGTAGAGTCTTAGGGAAACTCCCCGGTCAGGCTGCACAGGCCCATCATATCTTGATATGTCTAGAAGGGGGGGGGGTTCAAACTGAAATAAAGCTAACCTTATACACTTTGAGGAAAACATTTACTAGATATGTTTAAAGCAAATATGTTTTTTTTATTATTTAATAATATATTAGATTGAGACCAAACATGTCTCTTTAATGCACCATTTTGGGAAATATGCATTTGTGTGATCTATGCTGCTGTTAGGCCCGTCACAGTGATTACATCATCAACCTATTGTGCAATATATGGACATGACCTCAGTGAAATAGCTGACCTTGATATTGCCTGTTGTGTTTACATGCATGTTTGCTTGCATAAGAATGTCAGCAACATGTAAGCCAAGGCTGGACGGAGAAAGAGAAAAAACACAATGCCGAGACTTGTTTCTCTCATTTCTGGTCTGGTTAATATCTACTTAAGTGCAATTTTTGTTAATAGAGTCAACGAGAGTCCATTTTATTTATTGTTTTGGTTGTGTATTTTTATTTTCTTGTGTTTTCTTTATTTGGGATATTTTTATATTTTTTCCCCATTTCAATTCCAATGTCTGGATATTCTTAAGAATTAAGGGTCTTCTTGAATTATTATGCCATTATGTTATCGTTATATCAGTGCCATAAATTGTTCTTAAAATGACAAGATTTTTAACCGCAGTTACTTCTGCGATAATATTTTGTCCAAAAAAGTAGCTGTTGTGACAGGCGTACTTCTTATTCACATGTAAAATTCTATGTAGTAACGATATTCATACCATGTGGACCAGCTGGACCGAGACAGCCTCTGACAACTTAGGCCCACTCATTTCCCTTTCACTGTCTGAGCTCTGCACGTCTTCGTTTCTTTCACTCTCTCTTAACTCTCCCTCTTCAATCTCCTCTCTGTGATGCTCTCTGGGGGGTCAACCGATATGGGGTTTTTTTCAGGGCCGATACCGCTATCAATTATCAGTACGTTGTGGCGGCCAATAACCAATATTTGGGGCTGATATTCAGTTGTGGAAAATGTAAAAAAAAAACGTGTGCCAAAGTTTACAGCAACACAAACCCGAACACAAGGCTGCCTTTAAATGATTTTATATATATACGTACAGTGAGTCAAGTAAATTCTTTACGAGACAGTACAAGCCTATTTCATGCCATAAGCAATCATCAGCTGTCAAAATCATCAGCATGTCAATGCTTATGGCATGAAACAGGCTTGTACTGTCTCATAAAGAATTTATTTGACTCACTGGATTATTTTTGCTCCTTATTTGTTGAGCACTTTCCCTACCATTGAGTGTTGATTTTAACAGTTATATATGTGTGTGTGTGTGTGTGTGTGTGTGTGTGTGTGTGGGCCCTGTGATGGTGATGGTCTGGCGGCCTGCCCAGAGTGTCTCCCCGCCTGCCGCCCATTGACTGTGACTGCTGAAATAGGCCCCAGCATCCCTGCGACCCTGAGAGCAGGATAAGCGGTACAGATAATGGATGGAGATATATATACAGTATTCCTGCCACCCCTCAAAGTCTCTATGCCACCCTATGAATATTTCTCTAGATCCGCCCCTGTTATAAATATGTGAGCGATATAAATGCATTACGCTCGTTTTGTTCTCTCCATCCAGAAACGTTGTCACATATCTTTTGGTACTGCCGGTATACGAAAAAACTGCGGCAAGACATCAATGTTCATTAGAGAGAAGCTATTGGACAACTTTGAGTTATTTTATAAATATATTTTGTTTTGTTCTCATACTCAGGATAAGAATTTGGGGGGTGGGGAGTGCTTTTGTGATTAAACTCATTCTCGTTCTCGTTCTTGCAAAATGTCACATTCATCGATGCAAGTTTTCTAAAAGGACTCCTCTACAGCAGTGTTTCTCAACCGGGGGTCCGCGGACCCCTAGTGGTCCGTGGTGTAATTGCAAGGGGTCCGTGAAAATAAAATATCTTTAAAAAAAAGATCCTATGACATTTATAGAAATAGGATTATTTTACTCAAATGTGACTGAGACCTTTATCTACCTAAACTATAAAGGGTAACAGGACTCTTTTCTCTAATTACATCTGTTTCACAAGTGTAATATATTGTATTTTAATAAGAGATCTCGCTCCCGTTTGCATTGTTAAAAGTTACTGCATAAAAATTCTGTTGTTACATATATCTGAAAGTTACTGAGTACATATTCTGTTTTGTTACATATATCTGAAAGTCACTGAATACATATTCTGTTTTGTTACATATATCTGAAAGTCACTGAATACATATTCTGTTTTGTTACATATATCTGAAAGTTACTGCATAAGAATTCTGTTTTGTTAACTATATCTAAGTTACAACTGAAAACTCTTATTTTTGCCCCAAAGAGTGAATAAATGCTATAATGCAATTTAAAATGCAGTTTCTACTGTTTCTCCAAATTGCAACCCCCCTCCCCCAAGATCAGGTGGAGGGGTCCTCAGGCTAGATCAAAAATACGCAGGGGGTC
Organism: Lampris megalopsis; assembly: GCA_022114975.2. Lineage (NCBI taxonomy): Eukaryota > Metazoa > Chordata > Actinopteri > Lampriformes > Lampridae > Lampris > Lampris megalopsis. The sequence goes on from JAJHIY020002046.1 coordinate 53,451, forward strand.
CAGGACCCCAAAAAGGTTGAGAACCACTGCTCTACAGTGTCTTCTCCAAGGACTTGGAACATTACGTGGACACAACATCTTTAAGTTACAATAAGAAGACTGTAAAAACAGTGACTTTATTTAATGACTTTCTGTTTGAGAACAGAATTGCTAGTTATTTTTCTTTTCTTCGCTTATTTTATTGTATCTGTTTTGTTTGTAAGTTGTGGCTCTTAAAAACGTTTGATTAAAAAACAGTGAAGAACAAGAAGACGAAGAAGAAGCAGAAGCCGAAGAAAAAGAAGACGAAGCCGTAAAAGACGAAGAAGAATCAGCAGGAAAAGAAGAAGAAGGAGCAGCGGCAGCAGAAGAAGAAGGAGTAGCAGCAGCAAAAGAAGAAGAAGAAGAAGAAGAGGCTTTCGGCTAACGGAAGACATTTTGAGTTTGTGCCGTCGGTCGTGTCATCGCCGGCGTACCGTATTGTTGGAAAGATCGTCTTATTTGTACTGGCCGGCAGGTCGCTTTCACTAAAACCGACAACGCGTTTTAAAAAGAATAACAATTATATTTAACGTTTAAACGGCGTACGCGTAGCCTCGCTAGCGTCCCGTTAGCACCGAGCTAGCCACAAAAGCTAGCCAATTTCAATAGAGACGCTAGACTAGATGGTTAGCATCATCTAGCTGGTTAGCATCGACTAGCTGCTGGCTTGCCCTCCTCCTCGACAGCCGGTCCCTTCACACGGACAGAATGGCTTTAAAACGAATTAACAAGGTAAAGGGATCCCTTTTTATTTTGTGTGTGTGTGAGCAAAATGAACTCAAGTCGGTTAGCTTCCGTCCGAGTCAAACAGACGAGTGGTTGGTGTCAGTGTTATCTTTGTATTGTGTTATTGTCTGTCAGACGGCTGGTGTTTAATGTTTATGTCAGCATGTTCCCCGCAGCGGATCGCTGGACCCGAACAACAACCGTTCTCAGCTAAAACGACAGCTAAACGTTATTTCGCGTGTGAAGGGACGAGGTTGAATTAAATAGTTAACAGGTTCTAGTTGCGGAATTAACGCCAGGCCAAAGTCCCCGTCTCGGCAGTGGTGTTGGGTTTTTGCGTGACTTAACAGAGATCAACTAGCAGATTTCAGTGTTGTCGTAGAGCGCTAGAAATACTCATATCGTGGCAGGTTTTTTCTGCACGAAGTAGAACATTGGCAAATAGATTTGCGTCAGTATAACATCTGTTCATCAGTACAACAGCTAAATCATCGCCATGAGATCATAAAATGTCAAGTACAGATAAGGAGAGGGCATACTTGTAAATGCTGATAAATCGTGGTGTTAAAGTAAGGGCACAGTAGTAATAGTTTACAATCGTTGCTCAGAGGCGTACTGTATTTTTTTGGCTATTCTCATCTGGCCCTGTTAAGCTTATGTTTGGCCAAAACTTGTTAAGATTAAAACGTTTTAAAACTTTGCTTAAGGCACCGCTTGTTGCCACCTGTGAGTTTGCTCGTTAAATATTTTTCAATTCCGTGTTGTTGTTGTTGTTTCCCAGCCACAACCGTTTCAGTTTAGTGTTTGCCTGTATTTACGGTAAACCAGCTGAGAGTTATTAGTCCAGTCTCAACAGCATGTTGTTACTGACGGTTTCTGGCTTCCCGAGTCTGTCAAACCTGAAAGGTGAGCTGGGCGTGAGAGGTGTTATGTCACATACTAGCACTCACCAAACTTCAGTTTGACGTTTTCTCTGTGTTTGAAACTCAAAACCTGTCGCAGCAGTCGTATGTTTTTTTCACACTGTGGTTGTATCCTGGCTCTGGCTTCACTCGGGTGTATAAATAGCCCCTGCTGTTTTGGTGCTTACACATCTATACTGGGCTGGAATTGCTGCGTGTGCCTCAACACGCCTACTCTTGCCACACTAGCTGGGCACCTGCTGGCTAGCTTGGACTGGTGCCTAGTAGAAGGCTAATGTACCTCCTTCAGTGACTTGCTTATGGAGATGATTCTGTCCGCTGTGTGTTGTGTCGCAGAACAACATGTAAAGCGGTCTGTGTGTTACCTGTAGAAATGCAGCCCCGCATGGCGCATGTTATCATTACACATCAGCCAAACTAGTTCTGCATGTTTGTTTTTCTACGAGCCGCTGTCGGCCTTTAGTATCCTCACCACTGGAACAGGAAGCTAATCACAGAGAGAAGACATACCAGTGTGTTTGTTCTTCTGTGAATTTGTCATCAGACACAACTGAATAAAATGAGTGTCATAAAATAATTGCTCAATTTGCCACTGAGTCTACAATTCTGTGAAGTTGAGGTGTGTCATAGTTTAGAAATGTGTTTAACCGAAGAGTCCTAGCTTTGCTGCAGTGGGCTGCCTCGTCATCATTCTCGGACATTCAAGTGGTTTATCAAAGGCTCTGTGGCCATTATACTCCCATAGGCATTTATAAATGGTTTGACAGCAAAAGAGAAAATCCTGGCAGTTCGCCCCCCCCTCCCCTTTTCCCTACTTAACCAGTAAGTTTAGCTGAATCTCTGAATGATGGCTTGTTATATATAAAAAAAAAAGAAGGTAGAGTAGACTAACATACTAGTCACAGCCAAGTAGTATTTTGCTATTGACTGGTTGTCTTTTCTCTTCCTGTTGACGGCTAACATCACCAACTGGTGTTTGACAAAGCAAAAGAGCCAACAACTTCCTGTGTTCAAATGAGTACAGCTAACCAATCCCCTCTGTAAGTCTGATATAATGTTTCTGGGGGTTTACTAACTGGCCGTCTGTCAGCTCCTGTCAATGACATCATGTGGCGGCAGAGAGCAAGTGGATTTGACTACAGCTGCCATGTTTGAAGACCATTTAAAACTTCAAGTTCTGTAGTTATTCAGACTGTGTGTCTGTGTGTGTGTGTGTGTTTGTTTGTGTGTGCGTGTGTGTACGTGCGTGCGTGTTCTGTATCTTTCAGGAATTAAATGACTTGGCCAGAGATCCTCCTGCTCAGTGCTCCGCTGGGCCCGTCGGAGATGACAGTAAGACCTGTGGATTTTTACAAACTATAGTGTTAGTGTGTTGGCTTTACTGCCACCTTGGTTTATTTAAATGCATGTTGTTGCAGTTCTAATGCGGGTAAGGTCCTTATTAATCTCATCTCTTTCCTTTCAGTGTTTCACTGGCAAGCTACTATTATGGGTCCTGTAAGTACCAAATTACTTTCAATACTGGCTTTCTGAAATCACATAGCAGGAATCCTCTCGGGGGCACACTTTGCAGGGATGGTTATCATGATGGTGTGGCTTGACGTAGAGATCCTCAAGCATTCCTCAAGTCCCCACAATCCTATAAAAGAACACCCTATAACTTGTAATGGCTCGTAAAAAAAAAGTCGAGAAATTAAAAGATTGAAAACAATGTGTGTCAAGAGCTGTCTCGTATTGCTTTGCTAGCCAACACCCTCACGAGTATTCCCATCATGGGTTAAAAGCTAGGCTGGAGTTAATTTGCTATAGCGTCTATTTGTGCAACCAAGTAAGAACCAATTTGTTCGGTGCAAATGAATGTACTCGGACTTGAGGTAAGGTTGTCATAACAACCAACACGTACCATCCCAGTCTGTTTTAGCTCTAAAGACATACAAGCAAAATGACATGACAACATCCAGGTTTATAAAATGCAGTGGCTCTACAACAATCCCAGTTATCATTGACAGTTCTTTGAAGAGTTGGGACAGGAAATCCTAAGGGTTTCCTGTAGGACATTCTCTGCTAATGCGCAAGTTCTCTTCTTGATCATGCCAGAAGCAGATTTTCCACTGCCCTTATTAGGCTTGGGACGATATAGGAAGTTATGGCAGATTGCGATTAAAAAAATTTTAAAAAAAACTCACAGCATATAGAGCAAAGAGGTTCCCAAAAATGCTTTCTTAAATGAACCTGGTAAAAAATATTCATATTCATCTACTCTGTCAGACCAGCTTGATGAAGGTGTGTCGTGGATTCTGCGTGGATGCATTGTTGCCCCAAAGCAAAACACCAAAATATGAAAGTCATTCTGGATGTTTAGCTTGTTTGTACCAAGATTATTCATTTATGTATGCTGGCTATGAAGTTGGAAAAAATGCATCTTTGATGGGTCGTGTTTACCCAAGATATCCAAATGAGCATTTGCTCTAGCTTTAACCTAGCTCTTACCTTTGCTTTGGTTGTGCCGCAGGGACTTTTCTTCAGTTTGCAGGTTTGAGCTGTAGAATGGGTCACTTGGTGACTCTTTTAAGGACTGACGATGTGCTCATGGACTTTTGAACCATTAATGTCACGAATGTTGCAGAGATGATGCTGTGCTTTTGTTAAGTCATTGCTGTTTTAGTTATTTTTTTAATTTTCTTTTTGTTTGTTTTTTTTTTTGGGGCTTTTTTACTTTTTCATTTGTATTAATGTTCCTTAAAAATAAACCTCATGAGAAGTTGATTGTGGTGAATTTCCGTTATCGAGATAATCGTGATTGTCTTCACATGAGTGACTTGAGAAAGCAGTGTGGCTCTCATTCTCGCTACACTGCATGCTGGGAGTTGCATGCTGTAAACTGTTTATGCTCACGCTTGTGCAACTCACATCTATTGCTGACAGATCAGGTGTTTGGCGTGGAGTTTGGACTACCCTGTTTCTAACTTGGGAGATTTTTTTACTCTTTCTTTTCTGCGTGATCAAGTAAGCGTTTCTTCCGTTTGTTGGCTTATGGGTGACTGTCCTGCCATTTTTTGCTGGTTTTTGCAAGGGAATGGCGTCCTCTTGAGATGTTACCTCTGTCCATTCCTCATGGGATCCAGATAGTCCCACAAGAGCCCAGTGTGGCAGTGGAGGAGGTTTTGTTGGCCATAGGAGAGCAAGTTGTTATTGCGATTTCCTGCTGGGTGTTGGCAACGTCTTCTGTCCTTGTTTGTTTTTCACTAGAAAGGATGTTCACTAAAACTAGGCTAAAACCTGGCATATGGCTGGACCGCAACTACATTTAGAAAGCGGCTGTTTCTGTGCTGTTCCATGAACAGCAGCTGTACTGGACAGCAGTTTTCAAACCCTAATTATTTATACAGTTAAATGGTGCCAATTTATTTTTATATGAAATAATGCCATGATCACTGGGAAGCGTGGGCGTGACACCTCTTATGATTGCACCTCAGTTACCACCAACTCTCTATAGACCCTAACAGTTTTCACTCTTAACTGTGTGTGGCTATAAGCGCTGGTGTTTGTGAATTGGACTTTTTCTTGCAATGAAGCGTTTCAGTAGTACCCATGAGCAGGAATATATTACGTTTGTTAGCGTGCAAACCGCTGGGCTGATTCATGGTTGTGGCTAGATGGGATACAGCCACGGACAGAGGTGACGCAAAATCTCGCCGGGCGTATTTCATTGCTATGGCGATAGCTAGCCTACCTAACCTCCTGAGCTACCGCAAGTTTGGACTTTGGTTTTTAAAGCCAGATGAATGATGAGTCATATGAATTAGTTTTACTTAAAATAACTACAATTTTACTTAATAAAAACTGGTAATTGTGTATTTTAAATGAAATAGCACTGTTGCTTGGGCGTAGATACTGCTTCCCAATGCTAGCAAGCCAGCTAAGTCTACATAAAATGGTAGCTAACGTTTGCTAGTGTCTGCGACACTGTAGCTGTTTATCCATAGAGATAACATTATATTTAAAATGTTAATTCTGTGCATTTATCCCTTCTAAGTAATTGTGTTTGCCACGCTCCGCCGGGAGTGAGGGGCGGGAAATAAACTACAGTGTATCAGATTCATCACCATTGCATGGACACCGTATAACCAGACATTTGTCCTGCTAAAGTTACATCCCTAATGTGGTCTTTCGAAGTAAAACAGTCCTACATTGATTATCATCCATTATCTGCACATACTGCCATACCTTATTTTGAGTCACTTCCATCTGTGGCTTTATCCCATCTAGCCACAACCCTAATTCATGGCCAATAGGGAAACTCCCACTTCCGTGTTTAACAGCGACGTCGTTGGTTAGCTGACCAGTCGTGTAACTTCAGCGATGTCGCTGCTAGCTGGAAATGCTGTTGGTCATCTTATCCAGCAGCCCAATCGTGTCAAACTGATCACTCAGTCACTCTTAACTAAAATCACTCAGTCAGGGACATTTGGGTTTGTACGGCTTGCCCTGCTGTTGGTCACCTGATCCAGCGGCCCAATTGCATCATACTGATCACTCAGTCAGTTACTCTGTGATCATTTAGTCAGTTAGTCAGCGAAATTAGCATTTGTAGGGCTGGCCTCGCTGGGCAGTCCAGCCAGAATGATGAGTCCTATCTGTGATGCAATAAAAATGTTAACAAAATGTGAGGTAAATTTATTCCAGTATGTTTTTGTGCCATTTTAAGAGTTTTAAGCATAGTTTGATGATTATTGGGACAATATGAATCGCAGTTATTTTGGCCAGGATAATTGTGACATGAAATTTTCATATCGTCCCACCCCAAATCCTTATACATGGAGTGTTTGATAATCTTAAATCATCTAGTGTGATCTACCTGGTAAAATGTAGAACAGGGAATTTCTCTTTTAAGTTTTAGGCTGATAAGGGTTGTATTTCAATGAAAAAGTAAATTAGTTGGGGGGGGGGTTTGGGGGGTAAGCACTGTAGTATTTCTCAGATCAGATATTGTGGTACTTAAGTCTTGGTGTTACTGGTAACATAGATAAAAGACGAGTCTCAACATAGTTGTGTTTAGAGCCGTGCAAATGTCACACCACTGATGTTTTGTTGTTTGTGTTTCAGATTGAGAGTCCTTACCAGGGCGGGGTGTTCTTCCTCACCATTCAGTTCCCCACAGATTATCCCTTCAAGCCACCCAAGGTTGGTACCGCCCCACCTCTCCTGCATTACTCTGTGGATGTTGTATGTTTGTGTGTCTGGCGTAATACATCCCTTGTGTTAGTCTGTAATGCATGCCACATGTTCGTGTCCAGTGTTGTTGATCTCTTACATGTGCTTTATGAATATTCTGTGGCTATGTGTGATTACGTTAATGAGTTGCTGCCTTTTCGTGCTGATTATTTTTGAACTATCTAATAAATCCTTGTTGTTCTAACCTGTTCCTGTCAGGTCGCCTTCACCACAAGAATCTACCACCCAAATATTAACAGTAATGGCAGCATCTGCCTGGATATATTGAGATCACAGTGGTCTCCTGCATTAACCATCTCTAAAGGTGAGGGAATCCTTATCGTTCTACTAACTCCTGACTCGAGCCATACGTAGATCAGCCTGGACTTTGGATTGTTGGTTTGGTAACGATGAATTGAACATACCAGAACTTTTATTTGGACTCAGGGATTTTAGACAATCTGGTGTTTTTGGCTGGACCGCAGCAGTGAGTGTTGGAGTTTCACCATTGGTCGGATGGCCAAATTAGACTTTCCCCATTGGCCGTTGCTCTTTCAAAATGAATTGGCGCTAACACTTTTCTGTTACGTTGCCAGCTGTTCACAGAACCGATGTCTCAGCAGCCGCTTTTGAAAAGTGGTCGTGCAAAAACAGTTGTTTAATAAATGTAGTTGCAGTCCAGCCATATGCTAGGTTTTAACCTAATCTTGTCTCATGAGACATTCCCTTCTTGTGTCTTTTCTTGTAGCAAGAAAAGGTTCAAGATTAGTTTCATTTGAGGAGCTGAAATGGTCTTAATGGATTTAATGTTTAAGTCCCAGCATTGTTTGCTCATGCTTAGAATTAACTAGAATTCAAATTTTCCTTTGGTTGTGCTGCAGGATACAGCCCTGATGAAGGAGTAAATATGCTATGTACTGTAAACATATGACGTCCATTCCTTATCACCACCACCTGGTGGATCTTAAGGGTCCTAGTTTTTTTTTCTGCTTTAAAATGGAGTTTTGACCAGATCTTAACAATGTCAGATAAAAGCCATATATTATTCTTATATACAAGATATTAACCACAAATGCCACATATAGAATGTATATAAAGACAGAATATTGAAATTATATACTACATATTGGCAGTATGTTGATGACATACACCAGATATAGACCGTATGTGGATAATAAAACAGATATGCTATATGCCTCACATTTGAATACATCTTGTGTGTATACTATCTTTATATTAACTTGTGTTTTACTTGTTTCGGGTGAAGGCGTGTGTGTGTATATATATATGTCGATATTGTATACCAGATTCAGAGTATATTGATGAACTGAGCAGGACGTTCCCCATATTAACATGTTGAACTATGCTTTCTCTTGCAGTACTTTTGTCAATTTGCTCTCTGTTATGTGATCCCAACCCTGATGACCCGCTAGTGCCAGAGATCGCCCGTATCTACAAAACAGACCCCCCCAAGTAAGTCCTCATCTTCTTCTGGAGACAAGCTTCTTACAAAATAAACCAAAGTGATTCCTCATCTAATTAAAAGATGCAATTCTTAAGGTTTACATGAAAACAATTCATTTTTTGATACTTTATATTGCTGGTGTTTATACAACAATAGCTACTCCGCGAATATCTAAATCATGAATGCATTTATAGTTGCTCATTTTAATGGCTACTGTCAGGTAGAGCTTTTCTGGGAAAAATGATGCAGCATATATCATTTTATTTCTTGAGCTCATCAGCCAAGTAGGGGAAAGTAAGGAGTAGCAGGTTAAAAAAAAGTTGTTGTGGCTAACAAACAGACATGGCACTGGTGACTATAGGATTTGAATGTGTCTCAGGGTCTTCGAGTGGTCATTTTCCACTGCGATTACCAGTAAAACAATTGATTCTGTAAATTGTCATAAATGACAATCTTCAGGGTTGTATCTTTGCATACTGACAGGACGAGTTCCCATAAGGTCCCATAGGGCTGCCCCGTGGACAGACAAAAAAGCACTGAGACACTCAAGTCAAAGTGAACGTGCTACATGTAGATTTTGACTGTTGACTGCTAACTGTAAATGGTAACAAGACATCTAGCGGGTGAATTGTTACCCCATTGTGTCCACTAGGGCTGTACGATATGACGATATATCGTGTGACGATAGAAAATGTCTATCGTTTCATATTAAGCTCGATTGTTTATTTCGTTGTGTCGCAAATCACACTCTTTACGGCAATATTTTTCGTCATTTGGACGACCCTTTCCGCTCTTTGCGCAGCACGGACGCTGGCAGGAAATGTGCACGAAGGCAATACAAACAAACACGGAGGACAGTGAACGTAATGCAGAAATTCGGAACAGAAGGATTCCGACCAGCTAGAACAAAACGAGGAGCTTGTACCTAAAAGAGGGGGCTACTTCTATCGTATGGACGTGGTTTTGGGTATGAAAAGTCTGACACGGACCAGAAAACCGTACTTTGCAAAATATGCCACACGCCGGTCCCCACAACAAACTCAAAACAACCACTAGCCTCTTTTACCACCTACACAAGAATCATGTTAAACAGTACGGAGAGAGTCTACAGATGAGAGCCGCCAAAGCACAGTCAAGTGCTCAAAACAAACCCCGGACATTGTTTTATATTTTGTTACATGCTTAATTTAAAATTTGCGCGAAGGTTCTAAATAAAAGGAGAAAAATAATCAAATATGAGTAAGTACCTTGTATTTGGTGAGTATATAATTACAAATGTAATAAGAAATAGGACTTTCCATGTGGTCATTTTCTATAAACTATTTGGTAACACTTTAGTATGGGGAACATAAAAAAACTTAATTACTAGTGAATTAGTAATGATCAAGATGTCACTTTAGTATGGGGAACATATTCTAAGTAATAAAAACTTAATTTACAGTAATTTAACACTATGAACACTTGTAGTTTTGTGTGTTGCTATGTAAGAACAGACCATATTCATTAAGTGTTAGTAAGGGAGAATAACTCTTCTTGTGGTACTACCACCTTATAAAGGCCATACTAAGCAAAGCATATTGAGCTGGTCCTACTAATAAGCAATAATTCTGAGGTTATAGAGGGAAAACTCAGTTAATGGCTTACTGGTTATATAATAAGGCCATGCAGAATAAGGCATTAATGAGTACGTAATAATGACCAATTAAGAGCCAATATGTTGCTAATTTGCAAGCTAATAAGCACCTAATTAATGGTGACTGCGTTCCCCATACTAAAGTGTTACCAACTATTTAGTGATTGAATTTACAGAAAATGTGCCACATCGTGTATCGTTATCGTGATATGTACCGTTATCATGATACGTATTGTTATTGTGATACGCATTGATATCGTGACATGTATCGTTGCCGTGATATGAACGACCTGTATCATGATATGAGATTTTGGTCATGTCGCACAGCTCTAGTGTCCACCAGTCAGTTTATTCAGAGGCTGCTGAGGCACTGCAAAGGAACTCTGCAACTGCTTATCAGTTACAATACTGTTATTTAAAATAAAAACTAGTCACAGCTCAACTCAGGTATAGATCTACTTCCCACAGCTAAAACTATCAATGTGAGTGGAGAAACTTAAGAGGAGACAATGTTCTCTCACAGGTCGTTCTACATGACATCTAACAGCATTTATGGGGTAATTTATCTGCTGAAATCTAAAGGAACCTTTTAAACAAAGTGTTTTTCCTTCCGTTTGTCTCTGGAGCTGTGTTCAGACGTGGATGGTTTTGCCGTTTAACCTGTTAAAGGAATGACTTACTAAGTAACAGGACATCGCATGAAACATGACCGGGGCAGGGGTCTCCCCCTTACCAGCCAACTAGATGTCTAAAATAGAATAGGGCCGTTCTTCATTCAGGAATCAGTCTGTGGTTGTCGCTGGTTTCCCAGCCTGACACTGACCAGTTCACTACTCGGCGGAAGTGGGGGAGGAAGGCTGTGTGTAACCTAGGAGATGTCTTCCTCCTCAGGTACAATAAGTTAGCCAGGGAGTGGACTGAGAAGTATGCCATGCTGTGAGGGTAAGCCGTTCCTCCTGTGTGTGCACAGGAATGTTGGCTTGGCCCACAATCTGTCTGCCTCGGCTAGTGCAAAGGGTCCTCGCTTATGGATGTGCTCACTAATGTGGCTGTCCTCCTGACCGGCGGGCCTGTCCGAAGAGCTCTGCACTAGCTTAATGTGTGGCTGTAAAGCAGGAACGCCGCACGAGTTCAGAGCATGCGAGTGTGGATCGGGCCTGCTTGTGTTTGGGCGAGTTTACCTGCAACCGTGCGAGGGGGGGGGGGCAGTGTCTGTCCGGATAGATAGACTGACTGCTATAACCTCATTGGTTTGTGTGAGAGTAATGATGGCATGGCGTTTTACCCGTTGGCTTTTGAAGATGCTTCATGCAAGTCTACTTGAATCCTGAGTGTTATCGTCCAGTGACTTGAATAACAACAAACAAACCAATGTATGCAAGATGAATTAAAATAGAAAGCTAGAAGATAAACGGCACATTTGCAGATATCTGCATTTGTGTAGTTTGCTTAGGATTGCAAGTACAAACCAAGGTTTAAGGGTGGCCGGGGCCAGACATCAAGCAACAAAAACTACTTGGATCAGTTCCTGTGTTTTTGATGCAGAATTCTGGGGGGGGGCTGTAAGTCATTAACTCTGTTTCAGTCACTACAACTGAGCTGCTGTCCCATCCCTCTGACTTGGTGTCTCTGTCCACAGGTACAACAGGACAGCCCAGGAATGGACCCAGAAATACGCCATGTGATCCGTGGCACCGCTCAAGTCTCACCCACCTCATCATAGCTGGAATAAACTGTCAATTACTGTTCCATTGGCCCATTTTGGCCATGCCTCCTCATCAGCAAATGACGGTCATTCGTTCAGATTTTTTTCTCTTCCCCCCTCCCCTCCATCCCTCTCCCCTGGTTTAAACTGATCGAAATGCTTTTATAAGCGTCATCTGCTCTCTGCTTCCTAAAAGATGCCAAGGGCTGAGAACTCCACCAGGAGCATGTAACTATCTAGACCCCAACACACACACACACATACACAGACACACACACACAGCCATTTGCTTGGCTCCAAACAGGAAGGTGCCAACTCCGAAATAAACATTAAAAAAAACTTAAAATATGGATTTTGTTCATAGTGTCAAGTTTCACCTGGGGTCAACATGCTGTAATCACATGTCTGAGCTTGTACCAACAGCCGGTAGGAACCGGAGGTCTGAATATTCTACACTCACTATTAAAACTGACTGTTTGAATGGAGAAGTGATTTAAATAAAAAAAAGAATACCTCCAGGTTAATAAATAAATTTATGCATGTCAATAATAAAAGTAATTGGTTTATGTGCTGCTGAGTTTGAATTGTGGCGAGTTGGAGCGCGGACGTGTCCACTTCTAAGATTTGTTGAACTTTTTTTTTTTTCCTTTCAGAGATTGATTTTTAGACCAGAGAGCCGTTAGTTTATCCATCATCCACAACACTGTTTCCTCTTTTTGCACTGAAGACATTATTCAAAACTCGGCGGTTGATTGATCAACTAATAGCTCTGCTATGCGATGGTTACTTTTTTTTTGTTTTTTTTTTTTCTCAATAAAGTTGAACAAATTGCAGTTTGTCGTACTGGTGTTTTCTCATTTAGGGAGATTTAACGTTTTCTTTTGGGGCGGGGGGGGCGGAGGGTTGGCATATAGAATTTGCGGTAACACTTTAGTATGGGGGACGTAGTCGCCATTAATTAGGTGCTTATTAGCAACATATAGGCTCTTAATTGGTCATTATTACGCACTCGTTAATGCCTTATTCTGCATGGACTTATTATACAACCAGTAAGCCATTAACTATGAGTTTTCCCTCTATAACCTCAGAATTATTGCTTATTAGCATGCAAATTAGCAACATATTGGCTCCTAATTGGTCATTATTACGTACTCGTTAATGCCTTATTCTGCATGGCCTTATTATACAACCAGTAAGCCATTAACTATGAGTTTTCCCTCTATAACCTCAGAATTATTGCTTATTAGCATGCAAATTAGCAACATATTGGCTCCTAATTGGTCATTATTACGTACTCGTTAATGCCTTATTCTGCATGGCCTTATTATACAACCAGTAAGCCATTAACTGAGTTTTCCCTCTATAACCTCAGAATTATTGCTTATTAGCATGCAAATTAGCAACATATTGGCTCTTAATTGGTCATTATTACGTACTCGTTAATGCCTTATTCTGCATGGCCTTATTATACAACGAGTAAGCCACTGAGTTTTCCCTCTATAACCTCAGAATTATTGCTTATTAGTAGTACCATCTCAATATGCTTTGCTTAGTATGGCCTTTATAAGGTGGTAGTACCACAAGAAGAGTTATTCTCCCTTACTAACACTTAATGAATATGCTCTGTTCTTGCATAACAAAACTACAAGTGTTCATAGTGTTAAATTACTCTAAATTAAGTTTTTGTTACTTAGAATATGTTCCCCATCCTAAAGTGACATCTTGATCATTACTAATTCACTAGTAATTAAGTTTTTGTTACTTAGAATATGTTCCCCATACTAAAGTGACATCTTGATCATTACTAATTCACTAGTTATTAAGTTTTTGTTACTTAGAATATGTTCCCCATACTAAAGTGACATCTTGATCATTACTAATTCACTAGTAATTAAGTTTTTGTTACTTAGAATATGTTCCCCATACTAAAGTGACATCTTGATCATCACTAATTCACTAGTAATTAAGTTTTCTTATGTTCCCCATACTAAAGTGTTCCCCAATGTTCTAGCTGGCTTGAGGAGGAGCATTTACGGCTTTCCAATCGCTCATCCCTCCATGTTTGGGCTGCTCCACTTTGGTGTTTTATTTTATTTCGTGGAAGACGGAAGCAATTCCCCCCCAAGACCCAAGAGCTGCTTTCTACAGCGTCTGATGTGCTGCGTCAGAAACGGGGGGTGGACGAGAAATGCCGGCCCTTCACGAGCCTCCCGAGGCCTCGGAGCGGGCGGAGAACCCGACGTTTGGTTCTCCGGGCGAGAGGAACGTTTGAGGGCGGTGGAGCGCGAGGTTCTCCCGCTTTTCTCCTGCGATTGTTTCGCGTTTCTCTTTATCAGCGGACCGCTGTGGGCCGGAATCTACAGACCAGCGGCGGGAGAAACGTTGCACAAGCCGCTGGAGTCCCCCGGATTGTCAGCCTGGCGGTTTCCCCGGTTACTGGTTATGACCGCCGGCCAGCAGCTGGTCGTTTGGTCAAGTTATTTTAACTCCAACCTGCTGCTGCTGCTGCTGTTGGCACACAACCCACCGGCCTTTCGTGGTTTCTATTCAAGAGGACTGCGTGACTGGTGATGTTCAGAGCAGGGCTACGCAAACAAAACTGACCCCACACTGGCCTGTGGGAGGAGCAGGTTTTGCAATGCTACGTTCAGACCAAAGGCGGCGCGAACGCGCGCAAAGTCAACGGGAGGAGGCGAATGGGCGGGAATAATTCGCGGCGAAATTACGCGCGGCGCGAATCGGGCGACGAACGCGCCTTCGCGGTTGTTCAAAAATGTCCAGCTCGGGCGAAGATTTCGCCAGGCGACAGCCAATCACCTTCGAGTAGGGTTAGACCCCGCCTCCGTGTTGGGAATAAGTCACGCCCCCCTACCCGGAATTCTTTTCGGACGCCGTCCGAACGCGAAGTTCGCCGAGCTGGGCACGTCTCCGGTTTATGCTACGAACCCAAACCGAACGCCGACGCCGGTTTCGGCGGCGCAAGTTGGTATACAGCAGAGCCGCCGCAACTGATCTCTGTCGCTCATCCGTGATGCTCACAAGTAAACACAAACTGCTCGTGTGCGGTGTTTCCTGTGTGCGGTCTAGCAAACTTGCTAGCGGCGTCGGTGTAACTAGACTGCTTGTTGTGACGTCACACGGCGAATTCGCGTTCTATTCGAACACACGTGGCGGAGCTGGCGGCCGAACACGGGCGAACAAAGCGGCGCCAACTCTCTCGTCGCCTTTGGTCTGAACGTAGCTACGTCCTTTCTACCTCAGTGATGTGAATAACCACAACTCAAACTGGAAAATTCAAAGGGAAAGGTGGAGGACGCGTGTTTGATGACGTCTGTTTTTCAAACTGCAGAAGCAGATCTGCTGGCTGCGATGGCTGGCGCTCGGCCCTCAGCGAACTTAAGCAGTGAAGTCTGAGGGGGAGGCCATCAATGAGGACAGAAATAACTCAGCTGGCCCGGGGCCTGTTTTAAATGTAGAAATCTGAGGGGGGGGCAGCGAGTCCTTTACTTTATTTCATTCACTGCGGTTTGTCAATCCCTGCTGTAATGGCTCCCCCCCCTCCTCAATAGTATCCGGCCAATTACCCCACTCTCCCGAGCCGTCCCAGTCGCTGCTCCACCCCCTCTGCCGCTCCGGGGAGGGCTGCAGACTACCGCGTGCCTCCTCCGATACATGTGGAGTTGCTAGCCGCTTCTTTTCACCTGACAGGAGTTTCACCAGGGGGACGTAGCGCGTGGGAGGATCACGCTACCCCCCCCCCAAACAGGCACCCCGACCGACCAGAGGAGGCGCTAGTGCAGCAACCAGGACACACCCGCAGACACGGCCAATTGTGTCTGTAGGGACCCCTGACCCAGCTGGACGTAACATAGGGATTTGAGCTGGCGATCCCTGTGTTGGCAGGCAACGGAATAGACCGCCACACCACCCGGACGTCCCAATTCTGCAAAAGTTAGCAACAGCCAACATTCACTAAGCAGAGAAATACCGCGGAGGCGTAAGCTTCAAGTTCGCCAGCATTAGAAATGAGCCACAGTAATGAGGTCAAAGGTCAAAGCTCGCAGATGGTGGAATGAATGTTTTGCGATTCCGTTTCCCCTCAGCACACACAATTAACCACCTTGAAAGCGTGCTTCACAAAACACACATTACACACGCACAAACATACAAAACAGGACAATTTATTTTTTTTATCAAAAATATTACAATAAAACCAATTAAGAAGCAACATTTGAAAACTGTACAAAGCCGTTTCACAGGGTAAAAGTTTAAATATTGCCTGGCAAGCTGCGGTGCCGGTCCGACCTTTGGTTCAGACTGAGCGGACGATTCTGCCGAGTTGATGGTTGGGAGCCGACTGGATCTGACAGAACTGCGTTAATTACAGACAAGGACGAGCAATAACTGACCGACTGACTGGACATAAACCGGAATACAGAGCCAAACTGGGGGGAAAAAAAACTACATCAGAACATTCATTCATTCATCCATCATCAGCCGCTTTTCCGGGGTGGGGTCGCGGTGGCAGCAAGCTAAGCAGAGCACTCCAGATGTCCCTCTCCCCAGCAACGCACTCCAGCTCCTCCTGGGGGATCCCAATGTGTTCCCAGGCAAGACTGGACATGTAGTCCCTCCAGCGAGTCCTGGGTCTACCCCGGGGTCTCCTCCCAGTTGGCTGTGCCCGGTAAACCTCCAAAGGAAGGCGCCCAGGAGGCCTCCTAATCAGATGCCCGAACCATCTCAACTGGCTTCTTTCAATGCAAAGGAGCAGCGGCTCTACTCCTTCCAGATATCAGAGCTCCTTACCCTATCTCTAAGGCTGAGCCCAGACACCCTACGGAGGAAACTAATTTCAGCCGCTTGTGTCTGCGATCTCACCCTTTCAGTCAGTACCCAAAGCTCATGACCATAGGTGAGGGCTGGAACGAAGACCGACTGGTAAATTGGGAGCTTTGCCTTCCGGCTCAGCTCCCTCTTCACCACAACGATCCAGTACAATGTCCGCATTACTGCTGATACTGCACCAATCCGCCTGTCAATCTCCCGCTCCACCCTACCCTCACTCGTGAACAAGACCCTGAGATACTTGAACTCTTTCACTTGAGGCAATAACTCATTCCCAACCCGGAGGGAGCAATCCAGCATTTCCGGTAGAGAACCATGGCCTCAGACTTGGAGGTGCTGACTCTCATCCCAGCCATTTCACACTCAGCTGCAAACCGTCCCAGTGCGTGGTGCTGGAGGTCGCGTTCGGATGAAGCCAACAAAACCACATCATCTGCGTAGAGCAGAGATGCAATTCTGCGGTTCCCACAACGGACACACTCCTCACCTTGGCTGCGCCTTGAGATCCTGTCCATGAATATCACAAACAGAATCGGAGACAAGGGACAACCTTGGTGGATTCCAACACCCACCAGAACCGTGTTTGACTTTGTGCCAAGAATGCGGCCGCAGCTCTCACTTTGGTTATACAAGGACCGGATGGCTTGTAGCAACTGCCCCGGTACCCCATACTCCCGCAGTACCCCCCACAGAGTGCCCCGGGGTACACGGTCGTAAGCCTTCTCCAAGTCCACAAAACACATGTAGACTGTCTGGTCAAACTCCAATGCCCCCCTCAGCACTTCCGCAAGGGTAAAGAGTTGATCCGTTGTTCCACGGCCAGGACGGAATCTGCATTGTTTCTCCTGGATCCGAGGTTCGACAGTCGGTCGGAGGCTCCTTTCGAGCCCCCTAGAGTAGACTTTCCCAGAGAGGCTGAGCAATGTGATGCCCCGATAATTGGAGCACACCCTCCGGTCCCCCTTTTTGAATATGGGAACCACCACCCCAGTCTGCCACTCCACAGGTACTGTCCCCGACCTCTATGCGACACTGAAGAGGCGTGTCAACCAAGACAGCCCAACCATGTCCAGACCCTTCAGCATCTCAGGGCGAATCTCATCCACACCCGGCGCCTTGCCACCGAGGAGTTGTTTAACTACTTCAGAGACCTCTGCCAGGGATATGGGTGAGGCTTCCCCTGAGTCTTCAGACTCTACCTCCTCCACTGAGGATGTGTTAGTCGGGTTCAGGAGCTCCTACAAGTGTTCTTTCCACTGCTCGACAACATCCCCAGTCCGGGTCAACAGTTCCCCTCCCCGGCTGAACACAGCCTGAGTCACCGGATGGTTTGCCAGAACTTCCTTGAGGCCAACCGCAAGTCCTCCTGCATAGCCTTGGCAAACTCCTCCTACACCCAAGTTTTTGCTTCCGCGACCGCCGACGTGGCAGCCCTTCTGGCCTCCCGGTACCTGTCTGCTGCTTCAGGAGACCCCTGGGCCAACTAAGTCTGAAAGGCCTCCTTCTTCAGCCTGACGGCTTCCCTCACTGCCGGTGTACACCAGCGGGTTCTTAGGTTGCCACCTCGACAGGTACCGATGAGCTTATGACCACACCTCCTGCCTGCCGCATCTACAATAGAGGCTTTGAACATGGCCCACTCAGACTCCATGTCCTAAGCCTCCCTCAGAATACACGAGAACTTCTTCTGGAGGTTGGAGTTAAAGACCTCACGGACAGCTGCCTCCGCCAGACGTTCCCAGTTCACCCTCACTACACGTTTGGGTTTGCCAGGTCTGTCCAGCAGCCTTCCCCGCCATCTGATCCAACTCACCACCAGGTGGTGATCAGTTGACAGCTCTGCTCCTCTCTGCATCAGAACATGAAGATCCAAATCATGTTCTGTGGCGATTTAACGGGCCTTTTTTCAAAGTGTCACCATTGCCCACTTCTCAGACCTGGTAGTATAGCATAGTTTACAGTATGGTTGTAATATCTGTGTCCAGATGTAGGAAAAAAACACAATGCTGCGCAAACAGCAACTGGGAATTGACTAACAGTTCCACTTTGTTTTGGTTTTTTTAAAGAGGGAAACATCAAATTTTAGAGGAGGCATTAGTATGACGGACAGAACAGAGGAAAAGATGATTAAAAAAAAACAACCAATGAAAACAGAAGTGTTACACACTGCCACCTGCAGATGACACAACATCCTTTTAAACAGGTGTGTTTCTGCAGCAAACACACCTTAAAGGCACAATGAGTAGGATTTGTCGGTTGCGGTTTGTAAACACGACATTCAAAGTTGCCCCCTCCCCCCGGCTCAACGACACCAGAAGGACACGCTCCCTGACTACAGTTGCCAACGGTTGAGTCGCTTTTATTATTAGAATATATTCGCTGTTCAGGTGATCATATACGAGCTGTTAGTTAACCAGACATGGACCAGTCAGCAAATCCGGGGCAGTCCAACCTTGGGGGTCGTCCCGGGTCGTCTGTGTGGAGTTTGCATGTTCTCCCCGTGTCTGTGTGGGTTTCCTCCGGATGCTCCGGTTTCCTCCCACAGTCTGAAGACATGTAGGTCCGGTGAATCGGACGTACTAAATTGTCTCTAGGTATGAATGTGTGTGTGTGTGTGTGTGTGTGTGTGGGCCCTGTGATGGCCTGTCCAGGGTGTCTTCCCGCCTGCCGCCCAATGACTGCTGGGATAGCCTCCAGCATCCCACGACCCGAATTCGGATAAGTGGCTTGGATGATGGATGGATGGACAGATGGATGGAGTCTACACATTGATTTTTAGAAAAATCCTACTCGTTCTGCCTTTAAGTCTCACAGATATACTCACAACCCACAACTGGTTGCTCCATTTCCCCTGGAGAGTAACCAGGAATATCCTCCGCACACGCATGTTTCTTGCTGGGAGGAATTCATGGAGTTTTGTGGATTGTTTGTCGTTTAGAAACCTTATTCTTTTTACCCACAGTGAAAAGTAAGTTCTAATCATAGCTGAGAAGAACTGTATGAATAGAGGAGGCCATCCAGGCGGTAACTGGTAGCGTATTGGTTGTGTGTGCTGTTCAGGGGTTTCCTATGAAGGATGACGAGTTAAGTGCTGCCACAATACAAGCATTTTGCGTTAAGATTTTTTTTTCTCCTTTTCATTTTTAGAAAATGATTGAAATGAATTAAGGTAATTTTTTGTAATTCATGCACATGTGCTTCATGCACATGTTGACGGTTTTTCCTTATACATTCACGTTAGTTATAGGTCTCAATTGCACGTGCACACACACATGCGCGTGCACGCACACACACACACACACACATCATTGCAATTGTATAAAATGGTTTGTGGTGTATTTTAAAAACATTCAGTCCTGAAGAGAGCGATTGTAAGAATGGAGGCTGTCTGGGGAATTTGGGAGTGGAGTGCTTGGTATCATTTTTAAGAGAAGGCCCTGAACCTCAGTCTGGAAGGGCCAGCTCTGAAAACGCGACGGTGAGGGGTGAGGCTTGGACAGAAGTGGGAAAAAAATCGTCACGCGGTGGAGAGCTCCACCCCGCTGTCACAAACGTTGCTGTCGTTCTCAGAATCCAGCTTCATTCCGGCCGACAGACTCTCACCTAGAAAGGAGGAAAGAACGGGATGAAGAATCCGGTGTTGGACTTGAATCATGGAGGACAGAGAAGCGAGAGGGGAACAGGTTATCTGGCGTTTACCCACCCAGTAGTTCTGTGGAGTCTGGCTGAAATGATAATTCCTCCTCTTCCATCTGACTTCGTGCCCCCTCCAGGATGCTCAGCGCAGCACGGTGTCCTAATGACTTCAGGCCTGACACCAACTCCCTGATGGTGCCACCTGAGACCTACACGTGCGCGCACACACACACACATACACACACACACACATACACACAGCACAGGGTTAAATCCAGGTGTCAGTAGTGAGGTTGAGGGGCAAGGGGGACAGGAATTTAGGGCTTTGGGGTCAAAGGCAGGTGGTAAGTAAATTAGGACCAGCTCAGAACTAAATAGGAGGTAGCAAAGGATGCTGGGGGTGCAGAGAGGAGTCTGACAGTGGTAAAGCAGAATAAATGTAACTGGAAATTTACCGGAAAAGTCCATGCGAACAGGCCTTTTCTGTGTGTCTGTGTGTACCTCATAGCTGTCCAGCAGTGTAGTAACAGGAGAGGGGCTGTGTTGGAAGGCATTGATGAGGATGCCCAGACCCAGTGTGTGTGCCAGGCTATCCCAACCCCCTTCCAACGCCTTGCACAGCGCCCGCCTCGTGTCTGGACTCAGGCTGGCTAAGTCCCCTACACACACACATACACACACACACACACACAGCCCTATCAGTTGTAATTAATATACTCAGACGCATTTAATCATAGTTTCACCCCCCCCCCCCCGAGTCTTCCATGACAACAAACTTCAAAACACAAATCGGCTTGATAAGAATCTCTCCCCCTCCCCCTCGAAAAATCCCCTCTGAGTGGGTGCAGTAAGAGTAAAACCTCTGATCTGAGTGAATCAAGTAACATTCAAGCTGGTTTATTTCTTACTTTTCCTGGGGTTGTCTATCTGCTGGAACAATCTAGAATGTACTGGCTGTAGATAAGAATTTCATCCACGAGGACCATGACCTGTCTGTCTGAACTATCTACTGAATTCCCTCCCTGTTAGGCTCCAAACCACAGGTTCAGAACCACAGGATTACTTTACAAAACCTTTTCAGTCTTCCTTACACCAACATGTGTCTAAGCCCATCTGGAGACAAGCCTTACATTATATTACGCATCGACATGCTACGCTACGCTAGTTATCCTTCCAGCATCTGACGACCTCTGAAATGTTGACATTTTGAGGCTCTATCCTTGATCTGAGTCCATTTATTTTCTCACATATTGAAAATGAATAGGGATTTTGGATCCTGATTGCCGATCATTTTGCTGCCAAATGTTGAGTAATATGGGCGTCCAGGTGGTGTGGTGGTCTATTCTGTTGCCTACCAACACGGGGATCTCTGGTTCGAATCCCCGTGTTACCTCCGGCTTGGTCGGTGGTCCCTACAGACACAGTTGCCCGTGTCTGCGGAAGGGAAGCTGGATGTGGGTATGTGTCCTGGCCGCCGTACTAGCGCCTCCCTCTTGTCAGTTGGGGCGCCTGTTCAGGGGAGAGGGGGAACTGGGGGGCAACAGCATGATCCTCCCACGCGCTACATTCCCCTGGTGAAACTCCTCACTGTCAGGTGAAAAGAAGCAGCTGGCGGCTCCGCATGTATTGGAGGAGGCATGTGGTAGTCTGCAGCCCTCCTCGGATCAGCAGGGGGGGGGGGCAGCGACCAGGACAGCTCACAGAGCGGGGTGATTGGCCAGGTGCAATTGGGGGGGGGGAAAGGGGGGGATTTTTCCAAGTAATATGAGCACAAATGACATATGATGCGGTATTACTTACTATTTTAACACAATAGTGATTTTTTAGGAACTATTTTGCTAATCACCATGGTGTAGATGTTGTGTCACCAGTCTACGAGAGGAAATCCCCCGTAGTGTCGTCTACACACTGCCGACAGACATCAGGGGCAAATATAGCTTATGCTAAGCTAACGATTGCTAGCAATTTCTTAATGCAGCTTTAAAACTGGTCAAAATCCACCTCAGCTAATCTGTGAATGCGTAAGAGAGACCCCCCTCAACAGCAAAAACAGTCAGTACACAGTTAAAGACAATTATTCTGAGGTGCTCGGAGATTACTGAACTCTTTGCAATGTTGGGTATGGGCAAACCTCTGTTTTGATGCTTGCGTCCATGAGTATGTGCGCATGCAAATGAGAAATCTAATTTAATAGGAATTCTCAATCATGCCATTTTTTCCATTATTGTGTACATATGGACATTAGTGATTACTCTAATAACTGTCTCCATGGTTAATCGCAGTATGTATCATGGAAAGAACATATTTACTGCTTCCCTCCATTTCTCTGGCCTTCAGCCTATGCAGTGGATTTCTGTCACTTGAATCTACATGCAGTTTTATTTTTGGTGTTACAATAAAATTAGCAGACACCTGAAACCAGACAATGTTATCACCAGCTTATGTTCTGGTACCAGGGCGCTGAGGAAGTCTCGGCACTTCTTTAGGAACAGGGCAGCCATGGCAGTATGAAACTCTGGATGATGGATCTACTAAAGCAGTGGCCCATTCATACCAATGTGAGCCACTCACCCAGGGAATATGGCTGCTATGGGTCATGGCAGCTTTGCTTGTTTGTCAGCATCCGGGATCGGCAACATCCCCAACGTGCAGTTTCAAAAGCCGAAGGAACTCGGAGTAAAACAGTCACGTGCACTGAAATATCGAAAGATTTGGCGAAAATCTAGGGGCCTTACTCGGGTTTTGAATTACGTTGATTGAGACTGTACACCGATTTTGGAAATCAGATCAAGGTGTTCACATAATTCTTTCAATTATTGCAGCATTATCCTCATCAGGGTAAGACTGGCATATTAGTGTAAGCGTTAACACCCCTCATGATGTCCCATTTTTGTCAGTCACTACACCCAGAGCATCTATCCATAGGAGATGACTAGAACAGATACAAACCGCCCACCCCAAACATCCAAGCCAGGTTTGGATGTAGATTATTCTCCCACAATAAGTTCTGTGGAACAGAGCGAGGGTTTGATGGGACTGAGGTGTGTGAGCTCACCTTGAGGGGGGCTGTAGACTCTCCTGGACGATTCAGGCTTGTATTCTTTGCCATTCAGAAGCTCCAACACCTGAGGGACAGACAATGCATGACAACTAGCCACCAGACACATGCTATGTTTTAGCCTAGCAGTCAGCTAGTCTACCCTGCTTGACACTAGATGATAACTGATAATTGTGTTATTTCAAACCATGTACATGCTTTAATGGAAATGTTGCCTAAAACTGATTCATCTCAGTAATCAGGGTATTGCTTTGCATGCAAAGGTATTCAATGTGGAACAAAAGCAAACGTCCAACTAACAGACAAAGACAGAACTCCACGAGCTCCATTTCAGGGGATGATTCACTTTCTTCATGAATATAAAGTAGTTAAAACAATGTGACAAAGCATTCACTGAAGATCCCAGAGAGAAAGCAGACAACTACCTGGGGAGTGGCAGCCATATTGAAAGGAGAGGTTCCTGGGATGTAGCCTTCATCATCTTCTTCTTCTTCCTCCATCCCACTCTCACAGGCATCCTGCTCCCTGAAGAAAAGTGGCTCAAAGTTCTCCTTATGGGGGTCTGCACCTGGACACACACACAAACAAACACACCCACACACACAGGCAATGTAGACACTTGGATAGTAACAAATTGTATAGTTAGCTGCATAGGTGAGGTGGGGTGGGTGGGGGTCCTGTGAGTTAAATGAGAGACAGCCAGTCTGGAAATGGTGACAGAATGTTGTTTGTTGTTTTCACTCTAAGAAAACACAAGTGGACTGTCAGCTGATGAAAAGGTGATGCATCGTCTTCCTCACCTGCAGCTACAAGGAGCGCCGTAAGTTTGATAGAGCCCCGCCCTACGGCGATGTGGAGAGGGGTCGAGCCGTTGTAGGTGCAGCAGTCAACGTCAGCATTGCCCTAAGGAGACAGCAAACAGTCAGCACACGTTTGAACAAACTGAACTTTGTGTGCCGACTGAGGGGGCTAGCTAGCTCTGCAGGGACTAGCTAGCCCTGGAGTTCAGCCCTGAATGAAGTGTGTGTACCTCCAGGAGCAGACAGCCGGCCAACGACACATTGTCAGCCTCTGTGGCCAAGTGGAGTGCTGTCCGCCCGCTGCTCCTCTCCTGAGCCTCGACATTGGCCCCACCCTCCAGCAGCGCCCTGAGAGAATGGAGACTATTGGCCAGCACCGCTAGGTGGACCGCACACAGGCCTGGTAACCACAGCAACAGAGAATGGTGACAAATCATTCTCACACACTATTCCAACACATTACACTCAATGTCTGTTGGTCCTGCTCAGTATTTGTTTGAGTTCAAATTGTGTGTGTATATGTGTACATGTACGTGTGTGTGTTCTGGTACCTGCTCTGTTAGGCTGCTCCAGTAGCTCCGCCACCTGTTTATGTCCTAACAAGAAACCTGTCATCCCACCCTCTTCTTGCTGGGCTGCAAGGTGGAGCACTGTGTTGCCATGGCGATCGGTCAGAGTAGCATCTGCCCCGGCCAATAGCAGAGCCTCGACTGCCTCCTTCTGTTGAGTGATGACCGCCAGGTGCAAAGGAGTCTGGGACAGAAGGGTGGTTTTTCACTTTAGTTCTCATAGGGATGCAAAAAATGACTCCCGAGTTCAGAGGAAAGTGGCCTGATGGACCAGCTGTTCATATGTACAAACTTTTCCTAACTGTACCCAAAGTCTTTAACCAAGTTGAGATTCATACCATACTAACAATGGGTTGCACCACATTTGTCAGTGCCGGGCATACGTGTCCCCATGATGATGTAAACACACCCGGGCGTAAGGTCGGTAACAGGGATTACAGCTGTGCCCGTTTTGATGCTGCTTCTGTTTTTACAAAGTTGGATGTTTGATAATTATTTAGTTAAAACATAAATACGACTTCAGTAGCCACAACAGTCCCCATGTTAGAGCGGTGCAGCCCCAAATAGTAAAGCACGAGTTCAAAACAAACTAGTTGCTGCCAACAACTTAGTGGTGGAGCACTTGTTCCCACCTACACAGAGTGCTCGAGACGGGTGGTGTTATCTATGTAGCATAATGAGTTCCAGAGAGTTACGCATTATTCATAAATACCATTTATCTCAGGTCTGCGTATCATCAGTGTAGAGACATCTCCAGTCATACAACTTATTAAGATATAGAATTATCCATATGACAGTGTCACACTATTAGTAAGCCAAGACTTAGTTGTATCGAGTTCGAGTGAAGTCGTTAAGGTCATATTACTAGTTAGGGTTGGCTGATATGTCAACATTTTCCTACCGCCAACATCAGCCCAACAATCAATGATTGCAGGACCCCCCCCCCCCAACGTGTCAGCCATTTCCAGCGTATTCTATCATGGAAGAGCTCGTTACGAAAAGGAATACGAAATCCCCTATCTGGGATTATTTTGGTTTTAAACCGGCAAACCCAGTGACCTAAATGAAGTTTTTTTTTTTCTTTCCCCCTTTGTCAGACTTTTTCAGACCCCGCCTTCTGGTTCTTGCTTCAAATACCCAGTAGTCAAAACCAATGGATGCAAACCCTCCTTCATTCCCTCAGCCGTTTCACTAATAAACTCTTATTTGTATTTATTTGCCTTATGTACTTGTGTGTTTAAATGTTACCGCTGCTACACAACAATTGCCCATCTGGGGACAAATAAAACCTACTTGACTTGACTTTTTCATCCCAATTGTACCCGGCCAATTACCCCACCTCTTCTGAGCCGTCCCGGTCGCTGCTCCACCCCCTCTGTTGATCCGGGGGAGGGCTGCAGACTACCACGTGCCTCCTCCCATACATGTGGAGTCGCCAGCCGGTTCTTTTCACCTGACAGTGAGGAGTTTCACCAGGGGGACAAAGTGTGTGGGAGGATCACGCTATTCCCCCCCCCAAGCAGGCGCCCCGACTGACCAGAGGAGGTGCTAGTGCAGCGATCAGGACACATACCCAAATCCGGCTTCCCACCCGCAGACACGACCAATTATTGTGTCTGTAGGGACGTCTGACCAAGCCGGAGGTAACACAGAGATTCGAACTGGCGATCCCCATGTTGGTAGGCAACGGAATAGACCGCTACGTTACCCGCACGCCCGATCTAAATGAATGAACAGCTGTTCGACACGATTTGGGAAAAAAAAAAGTCCGATTGTGTCAGCTGGAAGACGCCTCCACCTGCAGCCTCCAAATCAACAAACAGGTGGGGAAAACATAACGAGGCTGTTAAATGACCAGGGTGCACAACCGCACATACAGTTTTTGGAAGTGACATTGCTTTTCAGCACCAATCGGTTGGACAGCGACTGCTGAAGATGGCTTGATTGTCATTTAGTCACTTCCCTGTTTTGTGAAAGACTTGTCGGGAACCAGTGACATGAGAAGGTGCATATGGCCCAACTTCAACTGCCAGGCCCGGTTCACACACGCTTTGAATCGCACTTTACAGGTTCATTATTTACCGAGTTGAGTTCTCGAGGAGCTAGATCATTAAATTAGCAAAATAAAAGGATAAAAATTGTGCAAAAACAAAAAAACAAACAAAAAAACAATCGCTGATTGAACTCAGCCAATCACCAGTTGCGCCAACATATTCATCCAATCACCCGAGCCAGTCACTTGTAAGTCACATTTAGCTGCTGCTGCTGCAGAGTCTGTGGGTAATTTATCAGTTTATATAAATAAACTTGACTTGACTTTATCCAAGTTTTTTGGCAGAGATGTAGAGCACTAGTTAAATGTAGCGACCTGGTAAAGATGGTTCCTCATGTTGACCACGTCCTCCCCAGGCAGAGCAGACAGAACCTGGGCCAGACTCCGAACCACCTCCCCCTGGCTGTGGATCACTCCCAGATGAAGACCACTGGACAGTCAGAGGGGCACACCCAGCATATGTGGATAGGCATGAGATCAAAGGACAAATGAACAGACAGGTAAGGACGGACAGAGTGTTAAAATGTTGTCCAGTGCTGCTGTCTCAGCCATCATGACAGAAAAAAGGAGCCGTTATCCTCCTACACAGGGAACATTCTCACATATCTGCTGAAGCCATTTTAAACTTTTAGTTTGAGAAGAACAGGAGAGAGAATGATATAGAGTATGTTTATTTTCGTAATTGGTGAGTGTATATGTGTGTGTGTGTGTATACTGACGTGTCTCCGTCCTCATCTTGAGTGGTCATTAGGGGGCGCTGTGGAGCCAGAAGGTACGCTGGGTCTCCTGTAAGAGTGTACTGGAACAGAGACTCCACATGTCTGCCTGCTACAGCCATCAAGCTCTCCTCTAGGACACACACTGCTGGAACGAACAAACGAATACACACACACACACACACACACACACACACACACACAGAGTCAACTCAAGCACACACCCTAAAAGCTAGTACCTTCTGTTTGGGGTTCAAGCTGAATATTGAGTACTAAGTGTTCAAAGGACCCAGTAGAATCATACCTCTGTCTGGTTCGGATGTTCTATCTTCTGCTACGAGCTCCACAGTGGCCTCATCCTCCTCACTCTCCTCCCTGCCCTCCAGCCCTCCCGGCTGGGCTTGAGCTCGGAGCACGGCCCCCGAGGCCGGGTCATCATCTGGATCACTGTCGTCCGACTCCTGGGCCGCTCTGTTTTGAGAGTCTGTGGGATGAACTTACCGTCAGTCTGACACTGAGTCGACACAGGTCACACAAACTGTCTAAATACCACACATTTGTTTGTGTCCCAACTACTACTACTACTACTGCTACTACTACTACTACTACTACTTTTTGCTGCTCCCGTTAGGGGGCGCCACAGTGGATCATCCGTTTCCATCTCTTCCTGTCCTCTGCATCTTCCTCTGTCACACCAGCCACCTGCATGTCCTCCCTCACCACATCCATAAACCTCCTCTTTGGCCTTCCTCTTCTCCTCTTCCCTGGCAGCTCCATATTCAGCATCCTTCTCCCAATATACCCAGCATCTCTCCTCCACACATGTCCAAACCATCTCAATCTTGCCTCTCTTGCTTTGTCTCCAAACTGTCCAACCTGAGCTGTCCCTCTAATATACTCCTTCCTAATCCTGTCCTCCTTCGTCACCCCCAGTGAAAATCTTATCATCTTCAACTCTGCCACCTCCAGCTCCTCCTCCTGTCTTTTCATCAGTGCCACTGTCTCCAAACCACACAACACAGCTGGTCCCACAACCATCTTGTAAACCTTCCCTTTAACTCTTGCTGGTACCCTTCTGTCGCAAATCACTCCTGACACTCTTCTCCACCCACTCCACCCTGCCTGCACTCTTCTCCACCTCTCTTCCACACTTCCCGTTACTTTGAACAGTTGACCCCAAGTATTTAAACTCATCCACCTTCGTCACCTCTACTCCTTGCATCCTTACCATTCCACTGTCCTCCCTCTCGTTAACGCATAGGTATTCCATCTTGCTTCAATTGACTTTCATTCCTCTTCTCTCCAGCGATCACAATGTCATCCGCAAACATCATAGTCCACCGAGACTCCTGCCTGATCTCATCCGTCAACCTGTCCATCATCACTGCAAACAAGAAAAGGCTCACAGCCGATCCTTGATGTAATCCCACCTCCACCTTGAACCCATCTGTCAGTCCAACCGCACACCTCACCACTGTCACACTGCCCTCATACATATCCTGCACCACTCCTACATACTTCTCTGCCACCCCCGACTTCCTCATACAATACCACACCTCCTCTCTCGACACCCTGTCGTATGCTTTCTCTAAATCCACAAAGACACAATGTAACTCCTTCTGGCCTCCTCTATACTTCTCCATCAACATTCTCAAAGCAAACATCACATCTGTGGTGCTCTTTCCTGGCATGAAACCATACTGCTGCTCGCTGATCGTCACCTCTCCTCCTCTTAACCTAGCTTCTATTACTCTTTCCCATATCTTCATGCTGTGGCTGATCAACTTTATACCTCTGTAGTTGCTACAGCTCTGCACATCACCCTTGTTCTTGAAAATCGGTGCCAGTATGCTTCGTCTCCACTCCTCAGGCATCCTCTCACTTTCCAAGATTGTGTTAAACAATCTAGTTAAAAAGTCTACTGCCATCTCTCCTAAACACCACAACTAGACCTTTTTCAGACATGTATTCAAAACTGTAAAATTGCAAGGTGATACACGGCAAACAGGATATTTTTCATCATTTGCATGTGGATATTCTGGGAGCAGAGTGAATTCTTGATTTACATTTTATCTGGAGGAAAAACGTATTTTACATTGCGACAATATTTATATAACATATCAACATCGTATAGGTCTAGATTTTTCTTTACGAAATGCAGCGTGAGATTTATGAATCAAAAAGATTCTTCAGTAGTTTGAACAACTATAGGTTGAGAATGGTCTTTATGCGTGCTCAGTAATCCAGGTAAGAGCATCACAGAGAGGTGAATCAGCTCATCTGGACACAATGTGTCCAGATGAGCTGATTCACCTCTCTGTGATGGGCTGAGAATCAGATCTGTGTTGAACGGTGAGCGGACTGAAGGGGTTCGAACCAGTGGTACAGGAACGTCATGGTTGAGATGCTGCTGAAATAACTCGACCTGCCGAGGACACGCATGACACCTCCAAACCTGCTGAACAGAAACCTCCAAATCCAAATGATACAATAAACACGTCAGTTGGATGTTGCAACCTGCTGAATCCAGCACACCTCATGGCCTTCTCTAAACCTGCTACTGTCACCGCCCCTTTTTCTCCCCAGTGGTATCCGGCCAATCACCCCACTCTTCCCAGCCTTACCAGTTGCTGCTCCGCCCCCTCTGCTGATCCAGGGAGGGCTGCAGACTACCACATGCCTCCTCCCATACATGTGGAGTCGCCAGCCGCTTCTTTTCACCTGACAAGTGAGGAGTTTCACCAGGGTGACATACCGCTTGGGTAGATCACGCTATTCCCTCCCAGTTCCTCCTCCCCCCTGAACAGGCGCCCCGACCGACCAGAGGAGGCGCTAGTGGAGCAACCAGGACACATAATCCGGCTTCCCACCCGCAGACACGGCCAATTGTGCCTGTAGGGATGCCCAACCAAGCCGGAGGTAACACGGGGATTCGAACCGGCGATCCCCATGTTGGTAGGCAATGGAATAGGCCACCACGCTACCTGGATGCCCCATGCTCTATGTCCATGTGTATGTGTGTGTGTGTGTGTGTGTGTGAGAGTGAGAGACAGAGAGAGAGAGTAAGAGATAGAGACCACGAGAGAGTGAGTAAGATAGTGAGCATGGTTTGCATTAAAAATGGGAGGTCTAAAGGAATACTTGAGATGTTTTCAGACTGATTACAGCTGACAGTAGCGTGCACACACACACACACACACACACACGCACACACTTAGGTCTCACCATGTTTGATGCCAGGTGGCCCCAGAGCAGCAGAGTATCCTGTGTTGCCGTAACTTCCTCCATAGGTGTAGGTGGAGAAACCCTGGAAGTAACCTACGGCACAAAACACGTCTACGTCATGTAAAGACTAACATGTGGTCTGTGCTAAACAATGAGTTAAACATGTAGCGTGTCCCCAGTGTTCACTGCTACTTTATAAGTTGCTGTGTGTAACATTTCAGCTCTCCTGATGCGGCCCATCTGAGAGTTTAGGTTGCTCTTTAACACCTTGACCACCCCCAAGACTTGGCTTGCATTCGCAGTCTTCAGCAAATGCATCACTTGCAGCAAATGATATCTACCGATGGCATTGGAAAATTGCATACGTCCGTAATTTGTTGTTTTCATTCACATCGCTGAATGACAGAGGTCAAAGCTACGCTAGAAACTACACATAGCACCTTTTAACCAACCAACCCATCCATCCATCCATCCATCATCTGAGCCAACCCAGCATGGCAAAACAGCAGAAGAGACAAAAGCAGAATAGAGGAAATAGAAAATGAACATTTTCTTCTTAAACAAGAAAAAACAGCATTATTTGCACAGTTTTATACAACAATCACCAGCGGACATGATCTGTCTGAAAAGTTTTCTTTTAAAAACAAATGCAAGAATAAAATCCAGCTAATAAACTACACATGCATGATGGGAACGATGGACCTCTTAAGTGTCTTGTCATCCATCCATCCATCCATCCATCCATTATCCAAACCGCTTATCCTGCTCTCAGGGTCGCAGCATGCCAGGGTGTCTCCCCGCCTGGCGCCCAAACCCAGCAGTGGTTGGACGGCAGGCGGGGAGACACCCTGGACAGGGCGCCAGTCCATCACAGGGCAACACACACACACACACACACATTCACACCTAGGGGCAATTTAGTACGGCCGATTCACCTGACCTACATGTCTTTGGACTGTGGGAGGAAACCGGAGCCCCCGGAGGAAACCCACACAGACACGGGGAGAACATGCAAACTCCACACAGAGGACGACCCGGGACGACCCCCAAGGTTGGATTACCCTGGCGCTCGAACCCAGGACCTTCTTGCTGTGAGGCGACCGTGCTAACCACCATGCCGCCGTGTCGAATCATTTTGATGGCCAAACACGGGACTCTGAATTCACCTGCTTTTCAACTCCCGGCGTGTAAAAAGACCCTTTCCCTTCAACTATGCCACAATAACGCGTTTCTGTTATCTGCCAAGATGGACTCTCATAGTTATTTAAGTTGCAACAAAAGATCGCTAACATTAACTAGCTTTGCATTATTTAATGTCGCTGTTTCACGAAAAGGACGGGCATTTTCTCCCACCTTTGTTGTGTACCATCACAGCAGCATCATCCGCTATCATTACATCTATTATGAAAGACAAAAACCCGAGATATTCTACGGGTTTTAAACTATTGTGTATCTGTTCAAGTAGGACAATCCACCTTTTTCTGCTGGTCAGGTTGCAGGCTCTGTCAGGTCCAGCTTTGAGGCAAAAGATTTGTCGGAGAACTTCTAAGTTAATTATTTTTAAAACTGCTTCACTGGGCATAATTTCTACCCACGATAAAGACCCAGACACAGACCCAGACGTACTCTGGAGGGCTCAGATTGAGGTAATCGCTCAAGAGGTCTTCAAGTACGGCCAGAACACACCTCTGACCAATCACACTGCTCATCTGAAACATAGATCAGCCAACTAGAAGGGTCAGACATTACCTCCTCCACCTCCTCCGGTGGTGGGGCCTCCTCCTGTTCCTCCTCCTCCCCGGTACAGACCTGCTCCCCCACCTCCACCCTGACCACTGAAGTCCTGGAAATTTGGCAACGTCTTCTGCCTCTTCCGCTGCACCTCTTCTTTATCTATACAAACAGACAGACACAGAGACGTGCACATGCGCACACAGTTTATTTCACAGGAAGTTAGTGCCCCCCCCCTTTTCTCCCCAATTGTACCCGGCCAATTACCCCACTCTTCCGAGCTGTCGCGGTCACTGCTCCACCCCCTCTGCCAATATGGGGAGGGCTGCAGACTACCACATGCCTCCTCTGATACATGTGGAGTCACCAGCCGCTTCTTTTCACCTGACAGTGAGGAGTTTCACCAGGGGGACGTACCGCTTGGGAAGATCACGCTATTCGCCCCCAGTTCCTCCTCCCCCCTGAACAGGCGCCCCGACCGACCAGAGGAGGCGCTAGTGGAGCGACCAGGACACATACCCACATCCGGCCTCCCACCCGCAGACACGGCCAGTTGTGTCCGTAGGGACGCCCGACCGAGCCGGAGGTAACATGGGGATTTGAACCGGCGATCCCCGTGTTGGTAGGCAACGGACTAGACCGCTACACCGGCCAGATGCCCTGAAGTTAGTTTTTATAGGTGAAAGACACCATCTTGGAAAGTAAAAAGTTTTAAGTTTCGAACTCTAACGACCCAGGTGTTCACCCTGCTGTGCAGCCCTTGAGCAAGGTACTGATCCTCATTTAATCTGGGGGGAAGGGGGTTTTAAAGCTGACCTCTGAGCTGCTTATAACACAGGGACAGGTAAACAGTTCAGTCTCCCCCCTTAAGAGCAACAAAATGGTGCCATGGGTGGCATGACACTAAAGATTCATTGGGGGGCAGTGTTTCTCTACTCTGTTGCAGAAACGCTCCAGATTAACTCATCCTGACGTCCTGTTTTCTTTCACCAGTTAAACCCAACTTTGACCAGTGAGGAAGAAGTCAGTTTGTGGAATCAACTGGTGCCGTGATGGTCCGGAGCCCAACGAATGAATAACGGATATGTAAATCAATATAATAAACAAACAAAATGTGCTTTTATTTTCTGTTTCACCACATGCGGCGATGCTGAAAGACGGCATCTCTGCACGTGTGAGGAGGTCAACTGTCTGGAGTTTCCAGGACTGAGTACTGTAAAAACCCACGGAGCACCTTCCTCTTCTGGCGAACACGGCGCGTAGTTCGTAGAAACGTGACGCGCATAGGGAAATGTGCTTTCATAAAGGAACGGCATTAAAGGAAGTGTAATTTCATATTTGGTATTAACATGAGATACCACAAACTGACAACTGCAAAACATTTGTAACCTCTGAAAAAAAAAAAAAAAAAAAAACCCATCACACACTGGGTCTGTTGGGATGCATTTCTGAGTCCAGCATGCTCAGAACTTTGGGTGCCAAAGAATCAATGCCAAATATTTAAAAGATGGGCTTTTTCTTAATGATGCTGTTCGGAGGATAAAAAAAAAAAATGACTGAAGTTTCAGTTTGTTTGGCCTTTGTAAGTGTCACTCTTGCTTTGTCTCCAAACCGTCCAACCTAAGCTGTCCCTCTAATATACTCCTTCCTAATCCTGCCCTTCTTCGTCACTCCCAGTGAAGATCCTAGCATGCCACCTCCAGCTCCACCTCCTGTCTTTTCATCAGTGCCACCGTCTCCAAACCATACAACATAGCTGGTCTCACAACCATCTTGTAAACCTTCCCTTTAACTCTTGCTGGTACCCTTCTGTCTCAAATCACTCCTGACACACTTCTCCACCCACTCCACCCTGCCTGCACTCTCTTCTTCACCTCTCTCCTGCACTCCCTGTTACGTTTGACCTCTTGTATTTAAACTCATACGCCTTCGTCACCTCCACTCCTTGCATCCTCACCATTCCACTGTCCTCCCTCTCATTCACGCATAGGTATTCCGTCTTGCTCCTACCGACTTTCATTCCTCTTCTCTCCAGTGCATACCTCCACCTCTCCAGGCTCTCCTCCACCTGCTCCCTACTCTCACTACTGATCACAATGTCATCCGCAGACATCATAGTCCACGGAGACTCCTGCCTGATCTCGTCTGTTAACCTGTCCGTCACCATTGCAAACAAGAAAGGGCTCAGAGCCGATCCTTGATGTACTCCCACCTCCACCTTGAACCCATCTGTCGTTCCTACTGCACACCTCACCCCTGTCACACCTCCCTCATACATATCCTGCACCACTCCTACATACTTCCCTGCAACTCTCGACTTCCTCATTCAATACCACACCTCCTCTCTCGGCACCCTGTCGTACGCTTTCTCTAAATCCACAAAGACACAATGTGACTCCTTCTGACCTTCTCTATACTTCTCCATTAACATCAATCAATTCCAGACAACAGTTGTGAGATTTAAAGACAAGATGCCTTTATGAACGGGGCAAAACCACTCCCTACATCAGTTTGGCACTTCTATTGCATCCATCTTGCCATCTCTGCAACACTCGGCTCAGACCACTGTTGTTCATCTGGCTCCCTTAATAAAGACCTCTTGTATTTAAAATTCACCATGGACCCCCGAGTCCAGGGAAAAGCTCACATTCACTGTTGATTCACCTATTAAAGCTACAACCCTAAAGATTTACTTGCCAACAAATACTGACTGCCTTCTGTCGCTGGCATATGTAATCCACAGATATTAAAAACATGAACACTGTTGCTCATATTAATGATTTATGTCTGGTCGGACTTCCACAGGAAAAATTACATGATGCGTAGCGTTTTCCATCTTTGGTGTAGCAACAAACTGCTCAAGGCGGCGGTAGTGGCGTTGCCATACCAGCCCTTAAATGGTTAATTAAGGTAGTCTCTATTTATTTTTTTTGGATGTTTCCCCTTTTCTCCCCAGTTGTATCTGGCCAATTACCCCACTCTTCCGAGCCGTCCCAGTCGCTGCTCCACCCCCTCTGCCAATCCGGGGAGAGCTGCAGACTACCACATGTCTCCTCCAATACATGTGGAGTCACCAGCCGCTTCTTTTCACCTGACAGTGAGGAGTTTCGCCAGGGGGACGTAGCACGTGGGAGGATCACGCTATTCCCCCCAGTTCCCCATCCCCCCCAAACAGGCGCCCCGACCGACCAGAGGAGGCGCTAGTGCAGCGACCAGGACACATACCCACACCCGGCTTCCCACCCGCAGACATGGCCAATTGTGTCTGTAGGGACGCCCGACCAAGCCGGAGGTAACACGGGGATTCGAACTAGCGATCCCCGTGTTGGTAGGCAACGGAATAGAACGCTACGCCACCTGGACGTGGTGGTCTCTATTCTTATATCGGCATGGTAGTGTCATGGCCTTTCCTATACAGCATTGTCAGACGTACCTATGATCTGAGGATGGTAGGTGAAGGGCTTAGGTTCACTGGTCTCATTGTCGGACTTCCTTTTCAGTTGGACGAACACAGACGTGGGCTGCTGGAGGTTCAGGTTTTTGTACTTTGGAGTCTTGAACACTATAGCAAACTGAGAGATGGGTAAACACCTCAGTCAGCTTGGGCAAAATGCTGGATTTCATTTCTACTTCTAGCACTGCTTCAGGTACTGAAAAATCTAGGCCGCTATTCCACTACCATGATAACCACCGCTACTACAGCTGCTACTACTATAACTACTACCGCAACTGCTTCTACTACCACTAACACAACGACTACTACTACATTTGCTATTTATGCTAGTACTGCTCTACTACTACAAATATTAAGGTTACTTTCTAATTATGAATAATAATAATAATACCAGTACTTCTACAGAAGACAGTGAGCCTGCGCACCTGTCTGTGGACATCTGTAGGGGAGAAGTCACCCAATGCCTCCCACGTCAGTCCAGTATCATCCTCTTCATAGAACCGCACCTGGATGTCATCTGGAACAAACACACACACACACACACACACACGAGTCAGTACCTACCTGTACCCATGTAAATGGTAAATGGACTGCATTTATACAGCGCTTTTCTAGTCTACCGACCACTCAAAGTGCTTTACAGTGTACGCCTCACATTCACCCATTCACATTCATACACTGATGGCGGAGGCTGCCATGCAAGGTGCCAACCTGCTCATCAGGAGCAGTTACAGGTTCAGTGTCTTGCTCAAGGACACTTTGACACGCTCTGCGCAAGAGCCGGGGATCGAACCGTCGACCTTCCGATTACTAGGCGACCCGCTCTACCTGCTGAGCCATGGCGCCCATACGAGTCTCACATGTATGATAGAACCAGTTTATTCTACGCGGGTTGATGTGCTTTGTGGAGCCAGCTATAAAGAGAGGAAACCATGTATACGTATGGATATCACAGACAGAGCATTGTGCATCAACACCGTCATAACGTCAGGAACTTTGAATGATCCATTTACTGCACAGGAATTTTACAATATGCTCCTCAAATGACTCTACCATATTATTCATACACAATACTTGCCTGTGTTGTCTGTATCAACGTGGTCCGCTATAGCAAACTGGCTTTCTCCCACCATCCATTGATATCAGTGAATGGTGGCCGAACGACAAGGCAAATTGGGTGAGATTTTTTGTTTTCTAATCTCCGTTGTTGATAAACCCTCCTACAACACGTACTGGCGCATGTAGACTATGTAGAACAGCGCTCTTGGAAGGAGAACACAGATTTCTTTGTCAAAATCAACGGCACCAAAGCAGACATAGTTTTAAAAGATTGGACAGGACCACCAGCAGCCAATGGATAGTGGTGCAGTTCCCCTTTAAAGTGATCTAACCAGAGTTTTCACACCCGGTGAACTGCTGGCACCGATGGCTACCAGAGTAGACCAACCTCTGGTTGGTTGGGGCGCCTGTTCAGGGGAGAGGGGGAACTGGGGGGCGGGGATAGCGTGATCCTCCCACGCGTTACTTCCCCCTGGCGAAACACCTCACTGTCAGGTGAAAAGAAGCGGCCGCTAACGCCACATATATTGGAGGGAGCATGTGGTAGTCTGCAGCCCTCCCCGGATCAGCATAGGGGGTGGAGCAGTGACCGGGATGGCTCGGAAGAGTGGGCTAATTGGCCGGGCGCATCGGAGAAGAAAAAGGAAGAAGAATATATATATATATAAAAATAATAATAAAAAAATAGAATAAATCAATACATACTGTCATTTCTTTTTTTGATTTCCCCCCCTTTTTCACTCCGATTGGACTTGCCAATTACCTCACACTCTGAGCCGTCCCAGTCGCTGCTCCACCCCCTCTGCTGATCCGGGGAGGGCTGCAGACTACCACATGCTTCCTCCAATATGTGTAAAGTCACCAACCACTTCTTTTCACCTGACAGTGAAGAGTTTCGCCAGGGGGATTTTGCGCGTTTCTCTTCCCCCCCGAACAGGCGCCCCGACTGACCAGAGGAGGCGCTAGTGCGGCAACCAGGACACATACCCACATCTCCCTTCCCACCTGCAGACACGGTCAGTTGTGTCTGTAGGGACGCCCGACCAAGCCGGAGGTAACACGGAGATTTGAACCGGCGATCCCCGTGTTGGTAGGCAACGGAATAGACCGCCACGCCACCCGGATGCCTCATAATGATTTCTTGATGAGAGAAATATCTTTCCGTTGCCTATGTGTTGGGGCTTTGACCCCTAACCTCTTTCCAGTTGACTGTTCAAACCGTTTCTGATCCAGTAGCTTACTCCTACCTCATGGTCAGTGAGAGTCACAGTGAGTCAGAGCTTCAGCTAAATGACTAGAATGTAAATGTCATGTTGGAGGTGGCCCCATGCACCATGACACACGAACCCTCGGCCAGGGTGACGCGTCTCAACTGAAGTTCTGTTGAAGAGCCAGAAACAAAGAGGTCCCACCCGACCGAAAGAAGGAACACACAACTCTTCCTCCTCCAAGATTTGCATACTAGCAGGGGAAATCCCTCTGGGAGAAACACTTCCTCCATGGCTGGCACATGCCTGACTGATGTCATCATATTCTGCACCACCCAACACAGGTTATCCAACTGAGTATTTCCTCTTATTCTATTTCTATGAAGTCTCTGTCCTCCCGACCGCAGCACAAACCCTTCGCCTGTCGGGGAGGGTTTATACTGCCACTTAAGGATGAACCGATATCACTTTGTCCGTACCGACGCCGATTCCACTTCCAAATCCACGGATACAGAGTACTGATCCAAGCCTTTACTTTAGCTGAACTGTGCAGATTTAGACCATTCGTTTGGTGTCAGTGTGGGGCTACATGATTATGGCTAAAATGATAATCACGATTGTTTTGTTTAATATATTGCAACAAAGATTATTTATCATGATAATTCAACGGAATTGTTCTGAGCATTTCAAAGCAACAGAAAACTGCCTTTACATTCACGATGTATTTGTATAAACCGATAAACAATCAAACGTACAAATCTTCAAATGATAATAATAATAATAATAATATAACAAAAATAATACTTTCTTCACACCAAGTTCAACCCAAAGAGAAAAACTGCCCTCAGAAATGATCAATTCATGGCGATTAATCAGGATTAATATACAATTAATTGTGAGGCCCCAGGTCAATGGGCAAAATAACAATCAATTTTTTCTCCAGCATTAAAGAAACGCAAGTTTTTGTGTTCCAAAAATGCAGCCATTTTGTTTTTATTTACGACAGGTTACTAATAGCGACTGGTATCAGATTTTCGTCTTGGGTAAAGTCTCTGATCCAGATTCTCCATTTCAGCCTGGTATCGGCCCGATATCAGGTACCAGTATCGGTACTGGTGCATCCATGTGTGTGGAAAAAGAGTAAACTGCTTCTTTTCACCCGTCAAGCGCAGGTTTATCCAGGTAATGTAACGCATATGGAGAGTCACGCTATCTCACCCCACATCTCCCCGCGGCAGTATGGGCACCCAACATTGCAACGGTGGGGCATAATAATACCCTGCTGGATCCCCATCCAGGAAAAATCCCCCGACTATCCGCCCTACGAGCCTCGAACACGGTCTTGTTCGAACCACGAACCTCAGCATATTAGAAGGACACCAGCCGCGGTACATTTTTTTTCACTTACACGTTTTTATTTCTATTTGGCCTGTAAATCCTGTTAAATTTTAGATTTTGGATTTTAGTTTTAACTTTGAATTTAAATTTTTTTTTATTTTTATTTTTTTAGCTTTTTTAAGGTCAGCTTGATGACTCAAGCATTTCATTGCAAGCAATGTCTGCCACTGCTGTATTGTTAGACATTTGACAATAAAAAAAAACAAAAAAACAAAACTTGAAACTTAAAAACAAACATATTAGTCCGCAGAGTATTGTTTTAAATCGGGGAGGGCAACAGTGTGCCACGGAGGACCATATGTATCCAATTTTTCATTCTGACCAACTCCACACCAGGTTTTTTTTTCTCCCCAATTGTATCTGGCTAATTACCCCACTCTTCTGAGCCATCGCGGTCGCTGCTCCACCCCCTCTGCTGATCCGGGGAGGGCTGCAGACTACCACATGCCTCCTCCGATGCATGTGGAGTCACCAGCCGCTGACCAATTAATAAAACAATAAAACAGATTGATTTTTAAATCTATACTCTTCTGAAGCACACTGAGTTGCCTGTGCGTGAAATGTGCTGTCAATAAAGTTTGACTTGGAGTTTGGTTGGAGTGAAAACATGGACACACACGAATGGCCCTCCATGGCACATGGTTGGTTTATCATCATCATCACCATGTGTCCTTTCGGGTCTCCATGGTGATGGTGGTCGCGTGGCTCAGGCCCCCCTGGGCTGTTCCGTTGGCATCTGGACACAACCTGGCATCCTCCTCATCCTATTCCTCATATATCTCGTAATTCCATTATAATTCTGCTATCCTCTTTCAGTGTTGTATTCTGTAAATTGTCTTTTATTCTGTAAACACAACATCCACTGCACATCCGTCCGTCTTGGGGCAGATATCCCTCCTATGTTGCTCTCCCTGAGGTTTCTTCCTGTTTTGTCTCCCTGTTAAAGGTTTTTTTTTTTTTAGGGAGTTGTTCCTTATCCGATAAGAGGGTCTCAGGACAGGATGTTGTGTCGCTGTAAAGCCTCCTGAGGCAAATTTGCAATTTGTGATACTGGGCTATAAAAATAAAATTGATTTGACTTAACTTCAATAAAACCGATGGAATGTCAATAAACCTCGGACTGGATGGAGGCTGGAGAGCGGTAGTAATGAGGGTAAATATTTCAGTTCTGCAGGGTAAATTAAATCAAACAGCGAAACGATCGTCTTACTGTGCTACGCTTATCTCTCCATCGGGTGTGACTTCCTCTCTGCGCTCGTGCCCTCTGTAGTTGTGCTATAAAGAGGCCTGCACACTAAATCATGTTCTTCAGATAGTAAAATAGTAAAATGGAGGCTACAATATTTTCAGAAGGGTGCAATGACTTACTGAAGACTGGCTGGTTTCAGTTTTTGATGATCTGAATAATTTTTCATGCGTAGCTCAGATGTTCAAATTAGAAACACACGAAGCCATGTTTTCAGCACAAGGACGTTTTATGGATTTTTATGAAATGGTTTACCTGGAGCAAAACGACCAACCCAGCGCACGCACGCGCACGCACATGTACACGTACACGCACACACTGTCTTCATCCATACGTCTTAAAGGCGTGTTTGCTTCTGGTTGTACTTGCGTGCTACATGTGGGTTTGTATGAGCGGTGAACGCCACACCTTTCTGGACTTTGTCACAGAGCAGGTAGACCTCCTCTCCTCCGGTCACACAGCCGGCTGTCCGATCCATCCTCACTATCTTCAGGTTGGAGGCATTGGGAGCCTCTGTGGGGGGGGCAGACAGAGAGAGAGAGAAAGAGAGCGAGACAGACAGACAGAGAAAGCGAGAGACAGACAGACAGACAGACAGACAGACAGACAGAAAGAGAGAAAGAAAGCGAGAGACAGACAGAAAGACAGAGAGAGAGACAGAGAGAGACAAATAATCATGTCAATACAGTAAATTAAATTTGAATTTGAGAGACAGAGAGAGAGCGCGCAAGCGAGAGAGAGACAAACAGACAGACAGACAAAGAGAGAGAGACACACACACACAGACAGAGAGAGAGAGAGAGCGAGACAGACAGACAGAGAAAGCGAGAGACAGACAGACAGACAGAGAAAGTGAGAGACAGACAGACAGACAGACAGACAGAAAGACAGACAGACAGAAAGAGAGAAAGAAAGCAAGAGACAGACAGACAGACAGAAAGACAGAGAGAGAGACAGAGAGAGACAAATAATCATGTCAATACAGTAAATTAAATTTGAATTTGAGAGACAGAGAGAGAGCGCGCAAGCGAGAGACAGACAGACAGACAGACAGAGAAAGAGAGAGAGAGACACACACACACAAACAGAGAGAGAGAGGTTAGCATGCATAGTGTTTTACATCTTCATTATCGCAGTCATACATGGATGGCAGGTAGCGGTGAGTCTGAAGAAGAAGTGATGCTGTGTCTGACAAGCAGATATGACAGAACAAGCTGACAGAAGACCTTTACCAACATACAGTCAAACATTAATAAGTAAAACCATGTCTTTTTTTCATTTGGCAGTGGGGAAGGTGCTGACATTGGACATTTTTAATGGATGTCTGGGATTTGGAGTTGTCAAAGATCCAACGCAACCACCATGGATAACTTCAAGTGTCACTAAGTTTAACAAAGCAAGTTTGAAAGCTTTTTTGTTGACAAACCACTCGTATACAAACCAGCACTTGGCCTTAGCTGTACTTAGCCCTTATCAAAACCACAATTCCTATCCAACCTCTTCTTAGAGCACATGTGCTTCCCATTTCATTAGCTGACATTACATGCACACTTTTTTTCCATTGCGATTGAATCATTCCGACTGAATCATGGGGCGACACCGTGGCGCAGTGGTTAGCGCAGTCGCCTGATAGCAAGAAGGTCCTGGGTTCGAGCCCCGGGGTAGTACAACCTTGGGGGTCATCCCGGGTCGTCCTCTGTGTTGAGTTTGCATGTTCTCCCCGTGTCCACGTGGGTTTCCTCCGGGTGCTCCGGTTTCTTCCCACAGTCCAAAGACATGTAGGTCAGGTGAATCGGCAGTACTAAATTGTCCCTAGGTGTGAATGTGTGTGTGTGTGTGTGTGTGTGTGTGGGCCCTGTGATGGTCTGGTGATCTGTCCAGGGTATCTCCCTGCCTGCCGCCCAATGACTGCTGGGATAGACTCCAGCATTCCCGCGACCCTGAGCAGGATAAGCGGTTTGGATAATGGATGGATGAATCATTCTGACTGAAGATTTCCAGTCAGCTGTTTACATGGGATGAGTGCTGAAGCATGTCTGTGAATGTTCTCATTCATCCAGGTCATGGTTATCCAAAGGAATGGAATCAAGTGCAACTGGACTTGGTATATATCCGTGAAGACGTTTCGCCTCTCATCCAAGAGGCTTCATCAGTTCGTGCCTTTCTGACCAGACCAAGCTAGTCTGACTGGCCGGTGATGAAACTCAGATATTTATCCTCTTTGGAGTCGTTATCAGAGCTACTGATGTCCACGGCTCTTTGTGTTCCGATGTTTAGCAACGCCCGTCATTATCAGAGGTATCGATATGCATGGCTCGTCGTGAGCCGATGTTAAGCAGCAACGGTCGTTGAGGGTGTTAGTTTCGACTTCGTTAGTGCTCGATTCAGTGGTCATGAAAATCGAAACAAACACCCCCAGCCGGCTCCAACGACCCATGACCACTGTAAACTACTAAGAAGACACGTTAGTCCCTGGCTAACGGGTCTGACCCTTTAGCCGAGCGGTTAGTGATGTCGCCATGTGGTGCAGTACACCCCGTATCGAATCCCGCACCGGGCGAGAAAATAACCGGTTACACTAACAAATTACATACTTGTACACACTGCACATTATAATCATACTATATTATACTAATATACAAACATTATTATACTTATATACCAAAATATTATGCTACTATACAATATATAGTATATTCGTATGGTATATTAATACTAATATACCATACGAATATACTTTACAATATGATTACATTACATGGTATTAAATTATAATTTATAAATGAACTATACGTATGAGCAGTAACAGTTTGCTTTGTTAGCTGTTCTGTCATTTAGCAAGCCAACACATGTCAGCACAAAGAGGTTTATGGATCCCTTGGTTTTGAGGGGTAAAATGCCTCAGCATTTGCTCTGATGGACGAGTCAGTGTAAAGGTGCATGTAAACTGTGTCTGTAAAACTTCGCCTGGCCCTCAGTACTACCGACACACACCACGAGGGGACAGGCCCGCTGGAGAAACCAGCGAGGAGCTGTCTGCTGG
The DNA here is from genome assembly GCA_022114975.2 of Lampris megalopsis. Taxonomy (NCBI): domain Eukaryota; kingdom Metazoa; phylum Chordata; class Actinopteri; order Lampriformes; family Lampridae; genus Lampris; species Lampris megalopsis. The sequence goes on from JAJHIY020002046.1 coordinate 97,179, forward strand.
TGGAAACCAGATTCTGACAGCGTTAGGGAAATGAAACTACCGAGAATCACTAGTGTGAACTAAGGACAGGAAACGGCCAACGCCATGGACATTACAACACATTTAAAAACTGAGTAAGCTACTACTAGGCCTGTCCGGGGTGTTTCCCTGCCTGCCGCTCAATGACTGCTGGGATAGGCTGCAGCTTCCCGCGACCCCGAGTGGGATAAGTGGCTTAGATAATGGATGGATGATACCACTAGTAATATACAAATGTTAAAAGGTACAATCCTTTATTAAAATGTGAACAAAAGGGTTGCACCGCTCTCAAAATACTACACACAGGACTGGAACTTGCCATCACTGCCAGTTGATTGACAGGTGACTCAACACAAGGTCTGAAACTAAAGAACAACTAAATCAGTTTTCAAGGTTTTCTTCTGCTGGAAAAGGTTTGTTCTTATCGGTAAGTAACAGTTCTGAAAACTGGAGTAAAACAGGGCCGCCCTTTCAATTATCATCATAGAGAAAGCTAATGATAATGCTTATTTTCCATAATTAACTCAACCTCTTTAACTGTGTTCGTAAATATACAAGAATTTCATATGGTTTAACACATTCAGTCATGATGTAGTTAGATTATAATGAAATAGATATAATTTATGAGAAATAGTGACTTTTTTTTTTTTTTACAATTTATTTCCGATTTTCCCCTTTTTCTCCCAATTTAGTGGCCAATCGATCCCTATTTTAGTTGAAACTCCCACCCTCGTACTGCATGCGTTCGCCAACTGCATCTCTCCAGCCGGCAGTCTTGAAGGAGTCGCCTCCCCACTTTCGTGACAAGGCGACTCCAAGCTGAACCACTGCTTTTTCCCCACACACCCAGAGACGCATTCATGTGACGAACACAAGCCGACTCCGCCCCCCTCCCGAAGACAGCGTTGCCAATAATTGCTGCTTCATCGAGTCCGGCCATAGTTGTATCTGATGAGACCGAGGCACGAACACCGGTCCCCAGTGGGCAACTGCATCGACACAAAGCCGATGCTTAGACTGCTACACCACCGCGGACCCGTTTTTTTTAATACTGAGATTTTGATGCGGAGGCACATCTGCTGCATGTTTTTAATAACATCTGCACAAAAATACAAAGAACAGCAAAATTATGAGCCCATTTTTAAAACTGCTATAGGAAAGAAGACTAAAATCTATCCATCCATCCATCCATTAGCCGAACCACTTATCCTGCTGTCAGGGTCGGGGGGGATGCTGGAGACTATCCCAGCAGTCATTGGGCTGCAGGCGGGGAGACACTCTGGGCAGGCTACCAGGCCATCACACACACACACACACACACACACACACACACACACACACACACACACACACACACACACACACACACACACACACACAGAGTCATACCTAGAGACAATTTAGTACAGCTGATTCACCTGACCTACATGTCTTTGGACTGTGGGGGGAAACCGGAGCACCCAGAGGAAACCTACGCAGACACGGGGAGAACATACAAACTCCACACAGAGATCGACCTGGGACGACCCCCAAGGTTGGATTACCCTGGGGCTCGAACCCAGGACCTTCTTGCTGTGAGACGACTGCGCAAACCAAACACTGTGCCGCCCCACCGCACCATCGTGCCACCAACTAAAATCTAAAACAAATAATAATAATAACAATAAAATCCCACATTAAGGAGAGAGAGGAGTTGGCCAGGGGCTGATGGGACTTACTGCTGTCATAAATGGACTTTGACACCACCGGCTCCAGTCTCCTGGAGAAACCTCCATCACTGTCTGGCAGGAAGGCAGTGAACATGAGACGCACCACACTCAGGTCCATGTCCTTAGACTGGTGGGCTGCAGAGCTGCTGATCAGACTCCTTTGGTGGTCTGAGGATGGACAGACAGACAGACAGAGAGCGCGAGAGAGAGAGGTACACACAGACAGACAGATGGAGAGACAGGCACATAGACAGACAGACATGTAAATGTGGGGAAACTGACTTCCATATAAAGAGCATCTATAATAACTAGATCACTATAATGACACGTCCTGGGTACGACATTAAACTGCAACCGTCGGGTCGTCGGCGACTAAACCGGCACCCCCACTTCAAACCCTTGGGTTGTTGTGAGGAGAGAGTGTGGACACCCAGCAGGACTAAAAACAAAATCTGTCAAAGGTCGGATGAGGTCCTCTGTGAACTAACGGCCATCCATACGTGGAGGGGAGATAAGGACCACCAGGTACTCCCCCTACTGAAACACAATGATGACTCAACCAAACTCAATCACCATATCGGATCGGTTCGGTGATAGAGACTTGTTGAAGCATCAGCTGTGCTCCTACGACCTCCATAGGTTAGGGAACTGATGATGATGATAATGACTAGGGCTGCCCCCTAATCGACTAAACATTAGTTGATGAGAAGAGTCTCGGTTTTCATTCGTCGTTTTTTCGCAGAAAAAAAGGTATGAACCGTATGAGGGCTTTTAATTTGACACATTCAGAATCATTATTCATTACCTTTTTTGGCGAGCTTTGAGCCGAGCTTGGAGCTTGTAAGATTTCTCATAAGTTATCATGTTGGTGTTACAAGTTCATAAGTTGTCAGGTCAAGACAAGTTTATTTATATAGCACATTTAAAACAACCACAGTTGAACCAAAGTGCTGCACAAGCTTAAAATATAATATAAAGTAAGTGACAAATATGAATATAAAAATACATGTAAAGAAAACATAATAAAATAAAGAATATAAAATGTAAACAATAAAACATAAAAGTACAAGTATATTTGCACAATAAAATCACGGCGTCAAGCTCAACTTGAATTGAATGCCAGTGAGAAGAGGTAGGTCTTTAACAAAGATTTAAAAGTCTCTAGGATCTGAGCAGATCTTATGTGTACTGGTAAGTTGTTCCAGAGATCAGGGGCAGCCACTGCAAAGGCTCTGTCGCCCCTATTCTTAAGCCTGGATCTGGGAACATGTAAGAGCATCTGGTTTGTTGACCTGAGTGCTCTGACTGGTAAATGATGATGTATTAGCTCAGATCAATAAGATGGCACCAGCCCATTTAAAGTCTTAAAAACAAGTAATAAAATCTTAAACTGGATCCTAAAACAGACAGGAAGCCAATGAAGGGAGGCCAGTATAGGTGTTATGTGATCATATCGTTTCTTTCCTGTTAGAAGGTGAGCAGCTGCAGGTGATGAAGCAACGACTGAGCTACACCAACATACAATGAATTACAATAATCCAAACAAGAGGTAATAAATGCATGAATTACCCTTTCAAGATCATTTGGAGGGAGATAGGCCTTTACTTTTCCCAGAAGTGGTAATTGAAAAAAAAAACTTGTTTTGACAACTGAGCTTATTTGTTTATCAAAGTTAAAAGAGCTAAAATCGCACAAGATTCCTAACAGAAGAGTGACTGTAGGAAGCTAAAGGGCCAAGAGCACCATCACAACCATCCAGAAGATCAGGTTGTCCGTATACAATAATTTCAGTCTTATTTTGATTTAGTTTCAGAAAGTTTAACTCCATCCATGTTTTGACATCATTTAAATGCACAACTAAGCAAAGCCTGTATAGAATCTCTGCTGTTTGTTTTTATAGGCAGACAGATTTGCAAATCATCAGCAAAACAAAGAAAAGACATATTATGTTTTTTTTTTTTTTTTTAAATGGACCCCAAGGGCAGCGTATACAATAAGAAGAGAATGGGGCCCAAAATTGAGCCTTGAGGGACCCCAAGTGGGGCTGCAGCCGAAGAGAATTGGTCTATATGGACAGAAAAGCTTCTATTGGCAAATAAGACTTGAACTATTCTAGGGCAGTACCTTTAATGCCTCCACACAGCTCAAGACGTGATAAAAGAAGATTATGGTCAACCATGTTGAAGGCAGCATTCAGGTTCAAAAGCACCAGAACAGCAGAGTTCCCAGAGTCCATAGTTAAAAGAAGATCATTAAAAATCCTTAAAAGGGATATTTCAGTGCTGTGATCTGATTTGAAACCAGACTGGAACTTTTCAGAAATACCATTAATTTCTAGGTGCGTTTGTAATTGTACATAAACTGCCTTCTCTAAGACTTTTGAAAGAAAAGGCAGCTTAGAAACTGGCCTAAAATTATAAAGAACAGAGGGATCAAGATTGGTCTTTTTGATGAGGGGCTGTACTACAGCATGTTTGAAAGCAGCTGGAACACAGCCTGAGAGAAGAGAGGTGTTTATCAAATTTACAATACAAGACCCAACAGTGGTAAAAACATCCTTTAACAGTGTGGGTGGAATACTGTCAAGGGGGCGATGTGAAGACCTCAAATGCTTAACTATCTCAAATATAAAGGAGAGGGACATGGGCTCAAACTGCTCTAAGACAGCTGGGAACATAAAATAGTTGAATAGAATAGAATAGTTGTGTGACGTTATACCATGTTGAAAATTAACAAAATGTTCAGTCTCCTTGCTGGTTGTGCCAACACATTCAAAGTCATTACCGTTTTTGCCAGTGTCGTTAACAGGCGGCTCACTTTGTGTGTGCGCTTGTAAAATTTATATTTTAAAGGCTCATTATTATGGCTTTGTTTTTCTCTGAAATGTGGCAGTGTTAACAATGTTGCTTTTAAGACTCTTTCACAGCCCCAGAACTCAAACTATTTTCTGATGCTCCAAAATATATATTTAAAAAAATAAAATATATATACATGGAGCTGCCAGGGAAGAGGAAAAGAGGAAGACCAAAGAGGAGGTTGATGGATGTGGTGAGAGAGGACATGCAGGTGGCCGGTGTGACAGAGGAAGATGCAGAGGACAGGAAGAGATGGAAATGGATGATCCGCTGTGGTGACCCCTAACGGGAGCAGCCGAAAGTCGTAGTAGCAGTAGTAGTAGATATAATAATAATTACAATTATATAGGGCTTTTCTGGACACCCAAAGTGCTTCACATTGAAGGGGGTAACTCACTTCAACCACCTGAAGGGGAATATAACTTGAGAGGGAAATTAAACTTCAGTAAAAAGTCCAGCCCCTCTCCAGGAATTTGGCACAAGAGCCTATGCTATGCATGGAGGTGAGCCCAACTATACCTAGATGGTACTGCTCCACCTCCTGTGCACCAGCTCAGGCTCCTTCCCTGCCAGAGAGGTGACATTCCACGTCCCGAGGACCAGTCTGTGATGCCAGAAGTTGGCACGCCCCAGTCCCTGCCTTTGCCTGCCGCCTGGCTTGCATTGCACCCTACCCCAATGCTCATCCCCGCGGGTGGTGGGTCCACGGGATGAAACAATATGGAACAACATTGGGACACCGGAGGGTGTGCTCCCAATAACTGGAGCACACCCTCCGGTGTCCCAATGTTGTTTCATATATATATACACACACACACACACACTTTTTTTTCAAATAATTAAATTAATATCATAAACATGCAACGACTAGCCAACTGGGAAAATCTTTGGTCGGGGAGAGCCCTAATGACATAGATTGCTTATAAACTGCTACCTCCCACACACACCCACACAGTACAAATTTAAAAAAAAAGAATATGTAAAAAAAAAACATCTATTACTATGTACCACTCACACACACACACACACACGGAAACATTCATCTGTATACACACAAATGTATGCACAGAGAGAGAAAACACACACACACACACACACACACACACACACACACATATATATATATATATATATATATATACACACATATATATATGTACACACACACACACACACACACACAAATACACACACACTCCACTGACCGGTGAGCTCCCTGGGGACTCGGACCTCTCCCTGCAAGGCGTCCATCTCGGGGTGGATGGAGATGCCGCAGTTATATCCCATCCTATAGGCCTCCGTCATACGCTCCTCCAGCGTCTTACTCACATTCTTCTTGGTCACATGCAGGATGCCCAGGTTAGGAAAGCTACGGGACAAAACAGACATCGGTCTTCAATGCCCTCCATGGAAAACTAGCCAAAAACTACGACCGACTCAGTCTCCTCACTTTCAATCTTAAAAACTACCTTCAGCAATATGATGACCAGAAAATAAACTTCTTGTCAATCATAACAAATTATCTTTGTTTCAGATTTTATATCACCTCTGGAACAAAACTTGGAAATACTATTCCCTCTGAGACGTATCTTACTGGTGCACTTGCCCCAACAACAACAACAACAACAACAACAAGAACTTAGTTTTGTATAGCGCCTTTCAAGGAACCCAAGGACGCTTTACACTGGATAAGAAAAAAAATTGTAATTGTAATTTTAAATTGTAATCTAAAAAATTTTCAGAAATCCCCAGAAATCCTCCAAAATCCCCTTCCAGATTATAATCTGGAAGGGGATTTTTCTGATAAAATATACAGCAACCTTTCAGTGCCCCTAACATTTTTTATTTACTTGGAAAGCGTTTCAGAATTTCATCCAATCAGATTTCAGTATGGAGAGAGAGCGCGAAAGAAAGAGAAAAAGAAAGAAAGGACAAAAGGATGAAAGAGAGAAAGAGCGAAAGAGAATGAAAGCGTCCATCTTGCTGACCTGATAGCGGAGTCTTTAGGCTGCAGGTCGGCCACACAGATGCCCTTGTCGCACTGTTTCCCCACCAGGCTGTGGGCGTGGAGGTAGGCTGGGGTCTTGTTAGCGGTCACCAGCTGCACCACCACCCGCGCCGGGCCCTGGTAATTACAAATCTGGACCACAGACAAAACACAGCATACTGAGACAATCGGCCTTTGCATAAGTGAGCGAGTCCGTCAGTTCCCAAACACACACTGTGCAGTCCTGGTCACCTCAGCATCGTCTCAGACAAATTTCCCAAGTCATGAACTGTGATGGAGGGTTCAGAGCGACAGAGTTAAGGACACCTGACAGAGGGCCGATCCAGACTTGTCAGCTTCGACCGAGATCTAGTAGCGTCGGAAAATGTGAGCCGTCGACATGTTGGTGCGGCAGGAGAGACAACAATAAAAACGAATGGTTATGGCACCATCCTGGTGAGCAGCATGTAGAAAAAGACTACATCCTAGCGATTACGATTAACAGAACATAAACTTATTTTCAACTAAAGATTACACTGGGGCATCCAGGGAGCATAGCGGTCTATTCTGTCGCCTACCAACATGGGGATCTCGGTTCGAATCCCCGTTTAGCCTCCGGCTTGGTCGGGCATCCCTACAGACACAACTGGCCGTGTCTGTGGGTGGGAATCCGGATGTGGGTACGTGTCCTGGTCGCTGCACTAGCGCCTCCCCTGGTCGGTTGGGGCGCCTGTTCATGGGGGAGGGGGAACTAGGGGGGAATAGTGTGATCCTCCCATGTGCTACATCCCCCTGGTGAAACTCCTCACTGTCAGGTGAAAAGAAGCAGCTGGTGACTCCACATGTATCGGAGGAGGCATGTGGTAGTCTGCAGGCCTTCCCGGATCAGCAGAGGGGGTGGAGCAGTGACCGAGACAGCTCGGAAGAGTTGGATAACTGGCCAAAAGAAAAGGGGGGGGGGGAGAACACAACAACAACAAAAGGATTACACTGCTCAGTACTCTCTTTCTTTGTGCGTGAAAAGTCATCCTCTAGTACAAAATACTGTGTGCAGACGGGGAAAAAATTACCGACTATATTATTGCACCTAAAACTCACTTTGGAGACCTGCCAGCATGTCTCTTCTTTTTGGGTTTCTTATGTAAAAAAAAAAATTGCCATAATGCATGTTTTCATGCAAACATGCATGTTTTCTCAGCAAGAGAATGATAAATATCCCTGGCACTGGGTCGCCTTTTTTACACAGTGTGACATACCAAGATTTTACCATTTCCCTGTTATACAACGTGACATACAATAAATGTACCGTACACGGGGATCGCTGGTTCGAATCCCTGCGTTATCTCTGGCTTGGTCGGGCGTCCCTACAGACACAATTAGGCATGTCTGTGGGTGGGAAGCCGGATGTGGGTATGTATCCTGGACGCTGCACTAGTGCAGCGTTCGTGGTGTCTGTTCGGGGGGAAACTTGGGGGAATAGCGTGATCCTCCCACGCGCTACGTCCCCCTGGCGAAACTCCTCACTGCCGGGTGAAGAGAAGCGGCTGGCGACTCCACATGCATCAGAGGAGGCATGTGGTAGTCTGCAGCCCTCCCCAGGTCAGCAGAGGGGGCGGAGCAGCGACCGGGACGGCTTGGAAGAGTGGGGTAATTGATTGGATATAACTGGGGAGAAAAAGGGGGGGAACCCCCCCCCCCCAAAAAAAGAAGAAGACATACAATAAATGTACAAGATGGCTAAATTTACCCGGTTTAGGAGCCTTTAATGACTCGATCCAGAGCAGCTCAGAGACTTTCTTCCTTGCCAGTCAAATCCAGGTCAAGTTTAGAGACAGCACATTAAACCAAGTACTTAACCACTTCAGAACAAGAAGACTTAAGAGACAACATCGTGTACACACACAGAGCTAGTGTGTGAGTATGTGTGTGTGTGTGTGGGGGGGGTTTCATGGCTAATAATCAACTAGAATATTCCCTGGTGCAGCAGAGGAACACTTTCATTCTGTTCCTTCTGATACCAATTTGAAGGGTTCTGTCTATTCCCTGCAGCAGAGGAAACACCAACACAAGCATCCATTCACACACTTGAGGAACACTCCTGTCACCACACAATATCCGACAAATTTATATCTGTGGCCGGTTAGTTGGTTTTAGGCCAGTTTAACAGTTCTTCAACCCCCACTTGGAGGACCTTTTCCATTCCAAACAACTGCTCAGCTGGTTAAGGAGTGACAGAGGCCTGGACACTTCGGCCAGTGCCAAAGTTGGTTTCCTGTCGGATCAGTGCAGGTCAAAAGAAGCGACCTTGTCTCTAAACACTCGAGAGAGGTTTATCAGAGCATAGTAATGTGTTGGAAAGTAGACCGACCATTCTAAGGGCCAGATCAGAGGAAGACGTTTCCAATTCTGAGCTCCAGAGATTAGTCAGAGAGATTGAGAGTGAGAGAGAGAGAGACAGAGAGACAGAGAGCGAGAGAGTGAGAGAGAGCGAGAGAGATAGAGAGCGTGACAGAGAACAAACAACTTAGGTGTTTTATTGTCACTAATGTTCTGCTCACTGATGTGGTTAGACAGACTTTCTCCTGGCATATGACTCACCCACACTTGCATACAAACACCTCTAGAAGCTGCAATTTGAGGCAGAATGCAGCTCATCCTCTGTAGTTTTGTGTGTGTGTGTGTGTGGGTGCGCGTGTATCCGCTTATAAGGGTTGGGTATTTGAATTTCATCGATTCATGTTGGAATTCGCTTATCAAATCCATTTCTTGTAAAATCCTGCTACTGATTGATGATATTTGCGGAGGAAATCAAAATCAAATCAAACGGCTTCAAAAACCAAAACTATTTTAATATTCACAGTGTAGGACACTGGTCATCTGCCTGCAATATTACACTTTTTCAACAAGACGCTATTTTTTTTTACAAATCTTGAATCTAGTTCCAACTCTAATATGATGAAATTTTAACACAATTAAAGAACAGCAATGAGTTTCCTATAAGCAGCCGCGTTTTAAACAATGTGCTTTGCCATCTATCTAAATGGAGGAGACTGACTAGCTTTAAATAAATATAACCCCTCCAGCACAAATCTCATAACTGCTCGATGACGTTCCTTCTTTCTCCATTAGCATCTGTTAGCATTAGCATCTCTGCAAATGTGAATGAAGAGGGGCGATATTACTCTGAACTCCTACCTAAGAAAATGTGGAATATGAATATTATTTAACATTTTACTATAGCTAAGTTTGACGTCTGCTCTTGTTGTACTTGAATGGGACTCGTGCTTGTAGTACTTGAACGGTACTGCTGAATTTTGAATGTTATGATTACAGAAAAGACAGAAAACAGTTAATTTTTTTTCAAGTTTAAATCATGCTGCAGTAAATGCGTTGCTAAATAGGAAGTGCTTCCTACCTTGCATTAACGGTCATGATCATTATCACTGTTTTCATCAGTGAAGCTTACCAACGTGAGAGTGCACGCTCTGGTCAGCAGTTTACATGCTGTGTTGATGCACAGCGTTAAGTGTTTTCTGAATTAATACAGAGCTGTTGGAAATTTTGAACTGGTAGCAATTCTGGACAGGTTCTTGATACCCAGCCCGAACCTGCATGCATAAGTGCATGCATCTCTGCCATGCACCATCCCCACTTAACACCTTGAACACCTCCACCTGGGTTCTCCTGATCTCTGCCAATGAGAGATGTTCTCAGATCAACATGTAACATGATGTACTGGGCCGTCGTGTTGTTTACTCAATTAGATTCATGTTAGAAATTACGGTTAAGGGTCAAGATTCAGATTAAGGTTAGTCCAGGGTCACTATATGAAATGTTGATCTGAGGAACACCTCTCACTTGCTGGAATCAGGACGTGCATCGACCTGTTACTCGTTCCTCTTCCTGGTTAGCTCAGCCCACAGAGCACTACGCAAAGAGTTCCTGGAAAAAAGCACATGTGGGTTCCTGCCCTGGAGCAAAGAGCCTGTGTATCTTACTTAAAGTGTTTGTTTTAACCTTTAAAGACGTACGTGGGTGGGGGAACTTCAAGCAGTGTAAAAGAAACATGATAATTAGTAGAACACTGAGGTTGAACCTGGCAGTGCCCAGTGACAAACAGCTGGAGACCATGGTTGTACTGGGCAGATCCCGGTCACCAACAGCTGGAGACCGGGGTTGTACTGAGCAGATCCCAGTCACCAACAGCTGGAGACCGTGGTTGTACTGGGCAGATCCCAGTCACCAACAGCTGGAGACCGTGGTTGTACTGGGCAGATCCCAGTCACCAACAGTGGGATATTATGGTTGTACTGGGCAGATCCCAGTCACCAACAGCTGGAGACCGTGGTTGTACTGGGCAGATCCCAGTCACCAACAGCTGGAGACCGTGGTTGTACTGGGCAGATCCCAGTCACCAACCGCTGGAGACCGTGGTTGTACTGAGCAGATCTCAGTCACCAACAGTGGGAAATTATGGTTGTAGTGGGCAGATCCCAGTCACCAACAGCTGGAGACCGTGGTTGTACTGGGCAGATCCCAGTCACCAACAGTGGGATATTATGGTTGTACTGGGCAGATCCCAGTCACCAACAGCTGGAGACCGTGGTTGCACTGGGCAGATCCCAGTCACCAACAGCTGCAGACTGTGGTTGTACTGAGCAGATCCCAGTCACCAACAGCTGGAGACCATGGTTGTACTGGGCAGATCCCAGTCACCAACAGCTGGAGACCATGGTTGTACTGAGCAGATCCCAGTCACCAACAGCTGCAGACCGTGGTTGTACTGGGGAGATCCCAGTCACCAAAAATATAAGACTCTGGTTGTACTGGGGAGGTCTGAGGTGTGAATATGAAACGGGACAGGGTTGATAAAGAGCCAGGTGCCCAGTTACCCCTCCCTGGGGTTAAAAAGAACTTTGCAGACTCAGGTCAGCACTAAGCTCCGCCCATCTCTGGGCTGTGATGCACTCTTATCATGTCTTTCACTGAGATCAAACTCAACAAGTTTCCTGCTACTGATGAAATTCTACTTCCTAGTAATTACACGTTCACTCCCACAGTGAGGAAATTCCCAAAATGAAACAGACCGGTGTGCAAGAAAGCGAAACAGAGAGAGAGCGAGAGAGAGAGAGGGGTAGGGAAAATGTGTGTGTGTGTGTGTGTGTGTGTGTGTGTGTGTGGTTTCTAGGCTGCAGTAAAAATGGGCGGTTACATGCAACCAATAGCATCAAAGTTCAGAAAAGCAACATCCTGACAACAGACAAAACAAATATCTCTGTGGCCCTGCAACGATCACGGATGATAGAAAAGTGACAGAAGTGGGAAAATGATGAACAGAAACACCAAGTTTAATAAATAAATAAATAAATTCATTTTTTTGGGAAATCCCAAATATCACCAAAAAGTTTCTACGCTCGCTTGAGTTGTTTTGTTTTGGGTTTTTTTGTTTCTTCGATGAAGGGCCCGTGTGCTAAACGGCCGATGGAAATGCATTTGCCAAATCCAAAATGAAATGCGAACAGAATTCAATCACATGATCAGCTGTTTTCCCATCTTAACAGGTCCATCTCTGCCATGGGTGCTGAAGTATGGACATGTGACAAAGGACACGTCAAAATACGCTCAAGTTTTACTCACTTAAACGAAACAGACAGAAATGAACCGCCTTTCATTTTTTGTGACTCCGGAAATGTTCGCTTGAAATTCGCTTGGCAATTGAACGGAAACATCACGGATGATGAGAGAATTGTTGTGGGTGATCGTCCTTCTCCGAGTGCTGAATTCAACACTGAGCTGTCAATCAAATCATAAAAGGCAGCGTCAGCTTTTTCCGAACAATGACAAATCTCACCTCACAGCAAACCACAATTGCTGATCGGAAGGGGGCAAAAAAAAAATCTTTACATTACAATCTGATTCCCAGGAAGAGATCTCTTCACCTTGGAAGCAGCTGGGATGGACAGCGTGGGAGATTCCCAGAATGCAGCATGAACACGACAGGACATGCACAGAACACTTCTACATCTGTCACGACCGAGAGAGAGACAGACAGGGAGATGAAATGCACAGACCACCTACACATCTAGTGGGGTCCCACTGGGCCAGCTTATGCCAGATTTGACTTTTTGAATGGGAAAAGGCTGAATGGAAAAGCTGAATTCCGGAAAAAAAATTTTTTAAAAAATCCAAATACAGCAAAAAGTTTTTACGCTCTCTGGAGGAGGTTCTTGCTCCTGCCGAAAGAGTTCGCAGACTAAACGGCTGACAGAAACGCATTTGCTGAATTAAAAAATAAAAATGCAAATGACATTTCATCACATGGTCAGCCGTTTCTTCCTCTTAACTGGTCCGTCTTTGTCATGGGTGTGTTGAAGTATGGATATGTGACGTAGGACATGTCAAACAATGTTCAGTTTCATTCGCCAAAACAGATCTGGTGGAAACGAAACTCATCTGCATTTTACTTTTACGATTTAAAAAAAAAAGTTCGCTTACAATTTGCTTGACAATTGAATGGAAACATGCCTACTGTTATGACTGAGAGAGAGACAGAGACAGAGAGTGTGTGTGTGTGTGTGTGTGTGTGTGCTGGAGAGTACACAGTTTCGGTACATTTCAATTGAAACATGTGGGGGGGGGGGGGAGGATGCAGCTGAGGTCTGCTTGCTAATTGTCAGACAGACACAATCCGAAGAACTTCACTGGAATCTGGGGAATTCCCGCTTCCGCTGGGGCCGTTCGAACATGCGCGTTATCCAACTTCCAACCAAAACACTCGCTACTCACCAGGAAATCTAAACCTCTTTAATGGCCGTCTCTCTTACCGGTTGGAAAAACAAAACAACAGACAGTGAGACTGGAAACTGACAGAAACGGGTAGAAAGATCGATAGGAGGGCAGAAAGTGTGGAAAAATGACAATTCTACGGGGAAGATCGAGCCTCGTGTACTTGTGCACAAATCATATTGGCTTATTTCATCATCCGCCAATCAAACCGGACAGAAGCAAATAAACACGGCTTGTGTGGTTCCAGCAGAGCTCAACCAGGAAGTCAGAGACGATAGAATCAGTTCATCTGGACACGACGTGTACTGACAGATACGTTTCACCACTCAACTAAGCGACTTCTTCAGTCTAAACCGACTGAAGCACTGACTGAGCATGCATCAAGACCTCAACCAGGAAGCGTTACCTTGACAGTGGGGTAGCTCTTCCTGTTCTTCTCACTGGAGGCGCCGGGCAGGCCACCGTGAGATGGGCCTTCACAGCCATACCGGAAGCGGAATCCTCGCTAGAACAAAGATAGGAACAGACCATCATGTCTCACCACACAACAGCAGCCACATGGGAAGAGATGTTTACTGCTATACTGAGCAGATTCACTTCAAAACCACTAACATTTGAAAAATGTGGATTTTCTTTTAATATTAAGCTTTAAAGTCATGACTAGGCTAACATTATAGCTGCATATTATTGCTATACCCTGATAAGCCAAAACATTATGACCACTCACGGGTGAACGGAATAATGCTGATCATCTCCACACGTCAAGGTCTGGGTAGGTTAGACGGTAGGCGAACAATAAGTTCTCATAGTCAGCGTGTTGGATGCAGGGGAAATAGGCACGAGTAAAGACCTGAGCCACTTTGACAAGGGCCAAATTGTTATGGCCAGACGACTGGGTCAGAGCACCTCTGAAATGGCAAGGCTTACGGGGAAGTGGCGAGGCGTCTCCTTCGAGACTGCCGGCCGGAGGGATGCAGCTGGCGAATGCATGCAGTACAAGGGTGGGTGATTGAACTAAAAATAGGACTCGATTGGCCACTAAATTGGGAGAAAAAAGGGAAAAATCAGAATTTAAAAAAAAAAAGCTGGTGGAGGGAGTATGATGTTCTAGGCAATGTTCTGCTGGGAAACTCCGAATCCGGCCATTCGTGTGGATGTCAATTTGACACATGCCACCTACCCACACATCGTTGGATACCAGCTCTGCACCCCTTCATGGCAGTAGCATTCCCTGATGGCAGTGATGTCTTTCAGCAGGAAAATGTGCCCTGCCACATCGCACATGTTGTTCAGGGATGGTTTGAGGAACACGATTAAGTGTTCAAGGTGTTGCCATTCCCTCCGAATTCTCCAGATCTAAAGCCAATTGAGCATCTGTGGAATGTGCTGGACTGACAAGTCTGACCCATGCCACATACAACAGGACACCTTCAGGGGTCTTGTAGAGTCCACGCCTTGGTGATTCAGCGGTGTTTTGGCAGCACAAGGAGGACCAACAGCATATTAGGCAGGTGGTCATAATGTTTTGGCTCATCCGTGTAAACTGCTACACTTTACAACTACTTAACAACAAATTAATGTGGTACTGTTGTCTGTGCACCATGTGTATCATTATGTACTGTGGTACTATGTTAGTCTGTTAGAGGTACTGTTGTCTGTGTACCTTGTGTATCAGTATATACTGTGGTACTACATTAGTCTGTTAGAGGTACTGTTGTCTGTGTACCATGTGTATCATTATGTACTGTGGTACTATGTTAGTCTGTTAGAGGTACTGTTGTCTGTGTACCATGTGTACCAGTATGTACTGTGGTACTATGTTAGTCTGTTAGAGGTACTGTTGTCTGTGTACCATGTGTATTAGTATGTACTGTGGTACTATGTTAGTCTGTTAGAGGTACTGTTGTCTATGTACCATGTGTATCAGTATGTGCTGTGGTATTATGTTAGTCTGTTAGAGGTACTGTTGTCTGTGTACCATGTGTATCAGTATGTACTGTGGTACTACGTTAGTCTGTTAGAGGTACTGTTGTCTGTGTACCTTGTGTATCAGTATGTACTGAGGTACTATGTTAGTCTATTAGAGATACTGTTGTCTGTGTATCAGTATGTACTGTGGTACTATGTTAGTGTGTTAGAGATACTGTTGTCTGTGTATCAATATGTACTGTGATACAAAGCGAGTTATTGTTGTTCAATCCACCGGCACCAAAACTAATTCATTTTATTTCATTTGATAGACAATAATCCTGTTAGTGAAAATGATCCTGATTACGCTGCATGTGAGCGGATTCAGTGCCAGTTTCTAGAACGCAATATATAGGAAATGAATTATGCAGCAGCATGTCTGAACAGGCTGGTTTCAGTCTGGTCTGTTTAGATGTTCCTGGGTTTTCAGGGATCTCTGTCAGCAGCTAACAATTACCTGTTTAGGCTGCTCAATGATCTGGAGGTATGGTCCATCAGCTGCAACGAAAGAACGCACAAATTCAGAGAGGTCAACTGAACCAGAACAGGGAGACAGAGAGTGATCGAGATGATCATACAGCGAGGTCAGTCAGGTGAGATACTTCCCTTATCTGAGTGCATGTACTTTACAAGTTCTTCACAATCTCTCTCTGGAAATCATGATGGTTTCTTTAACCGGGATTTATTTGATCAAAGTTGAAATTTTATGATGTTGGAAATGTGACTGCAAATCTTCACCCTGACTGAGAATTTTCACATGAGAGAGAACGAGAGAGAACGAGAGAGAGGATGACCATGGATGACAGAAGCCCTGCAAAGCTGGCCTAAATCTCACAAGCTCAGTTTTCACTCTGCAAGATATAGTCTGGAACGCGTCCGTTGAGAATCGAGTGAACATGGCGGAAATGTGTTGGACCAACCAGTGAACAACGGGGGACAATTCGGGGATGATGACAACGCTTATTGAACACAACAACTATGGCAGGACTAGGAGAGATTAGCATCCATGCTATAGAATTAGTTTAAACTCTGGAATAGAGCCTAAACGGGTGTCCGGGTAGTGTAGCGGTCTATTCTGTTGTTTACCAACACAGGGATCTCCGGTTCGAATCCCCGTGTTACCTCAGACTTGGTCGGGCATCCCTACAGACACAACTGGCCGTGTCTGTGGGTGGGAATCCGGATGTGGGTATGTGTCCTGCTCGCCACACTAGCGCCCCCTCTGGTCGGTCGGGGGCGCCTGATCCTCCCACGCGCTACATCCCCCTGGTGAAACTCCTCACTCTCAGGTGAGAAGAGGTGGCTGGCGACTCCACATGTATGGGAGGAGGCATGTGGTAGTCTGCAGCCCTCCCCGGATCGGCAGAGGGGGTGGAGCAGCAACCGGGACAGCTCGGAAGAGTGGAGTAATTGGCCGGATACAATTGATAATTGGGGAGAAAAAGAGAGAAAAATCCCAAAAAAAAAAAAGAAGAAGAATTTTGATCTATGTCCATTGACAATGTCCCTAACACCAGTGCTGAAATGATTAATCGATTAGTCGATCGACAGAAAATAATAAATTACAATTTTGGTAGTCGATTAATCATCTGAGTAAAAAAAAAAAGTAGCGAACATTTGTCGGATAGAGTTTCATGCATGCTAATGTTTGCTTGCCTTCCTCCGATTTATGTCATGATGAAGAACACTTTGAGGGTTGTTTTGGCTGTTGGTCAGACTAAGTGAACAGTTTCGAGACGTCACTTTCGACTCTGGAAACTCAAGATGGGCATTCATCGATATTTTCTTACTAAATGATCAACTGATTAATCAAAGAAATAATTGACTGATTAATCGGTTATGACAATAATTGTTAGTTGTGACCCTGCTTAACAAAAATAAACACCTATTAAGCCTTACCAGACGACAAAGAGCAAAGGAAATTTGCGGGCTGGCTTTGCGAGGCTAGGGTGATAGAAAAGTGACGGAGAAAGACAGAATGATGGCCGATGAAAGAGAATTGACCGAAAGCGATGTAATGACCGTGGATGAAAGAGACGTTAACTGGAGAGCTAGGAGGAAGAGGAGTTGAGAGTAGAGATGTATTCATATTATTATGAGGTGCTGGCTGCCAGAAGCTGCCCAGGACAGCGCGGCACCAGTCACTTGTAGATTTGTTACTAAGTTAGAATGTAAAAAGGGCGTCCGGGTGGCGTTGCGGTCTATTCCGTTGCCTACCAACACGGGGTTCTCCGGTTCGAATCCCCCCGTTACCTCCGGCTCGGTCGGGCGTCCCTACAGACACCATTGGCCGTGTCTGTGGGCGGGAAGCCGAATGTGGGTATGTGTCCTGGTCGCTGCACTAGCGCCTCCTCTGGTCAGTTTGGGCACCTGTTCAGGGGAGAGGGGGAACTGGGGGGGAATAGCGTGATCCTCCCACGTGCTACGTCCCCCTGGCGAAACTCCTCACTGTCAGGTGAAAAGAAGCAGCTGGCGACTCCACATGTATGGGAGGAGGCATGTGGCAGCTTCAGCCCTCCCTGGATCGGCAGAGGGGGTGGAGCAGCAACCAGGACGGCTCAGAAGAGTGGGGTAATTGGCCGGGTACCAAAAAAGTTAGCACATAAAGTCCTAACTAATTCTTAGTGTTGACTAGTTATGAGCTACCGATTCACTAATTTGGGTGGCACTGTTCGCTTGAGGAATGTTACATAATGGGTAAATCTGTTACTAGGCAAAGATCACACAGCAGCCAGCCAATAAAAAAAAACGTTCACACATGCACGCCTGCCTCACAAAAGGATGTCTGACAAAGATGTTCACACCATTATATAAATCAAGAGGATGAAGCCCATTGCTTCACACGTATCAATGACGAATACATTTCTCGTTATCAAATATTAATTCCAGTCTAAAGTAGCTGTTGTTTGCTGTTGTTTAAGTTAAGCTAGATCACTGGTGTTGTTTTGATAGAATGCAGTTTTATCAAACGACTACACCTCTGGGCTGGTATGTGTAATTCTTATGTGTAGGAATTCAGCAACAACCAAGCTCTTAGTATTAAGTAGCAAGAGTGGTCTAAACCCATTTCATATAGTGTGGCGTAAATTCTGACTTGTGTGACAACTGGACTTAGGCAAAAATTGTGCAACCGGCCCCAGTTCATCCCATCCCAGACACCTGGAGGATGAGTGACCTCTTACCGTCGTCAGTCAGACTACAGTATTACTACCATTACAGTTGGCCTGTGTGTGCGCTTGTGCAAGTCAGCGAGTCGCCTGCTGTGGCATCCTGTCGCTACACCTGGGCAGGCCTCTTCCTGTCTGCATGCGAACCCCAGTCCCTCCCACTTCCTCCAACATCGGTCCGTCAACTTCCCCGCACAACCGAGCTACGGAGGCTTCTCAAGCTGTGTACTCGCTCATGCTTTTCATCCATCAGGCCAAAGAGCACCAGTCAGTCACCAGATGAACACTGTTAGAGGCTGCCAGCTCCGGCAGCTTAACCAGCCCTTCATTGGGAGGTGCTATTCTGCTCCTGTTAAAGTTACAGCGGCCGATGTTAATGAGTGTCTCTGAGGATTAAAGTTTGGATTTCCAGCCTTTCCAGTAAACACAGTTCGATCCAGACCCGTCTTTCCGAAAGCTACTAATGCCAGGTTTCTTATGTCCCTGCAGTCCTCTCCGCTGAGGAGCGCCAGGACGAAATGACTTAACTGTGGATCTGAGTGTCTTGTCAGCCCACCCGCACTCTACACTGCAGCTGTGTGTGTGGTTTAAACCTCTAAGGCTCAGGACTAGGGTTCAGATGTTGTACAGACACAAATCACACCCATATATCATTTCAAATAGAGGACAGTAGGCATTTTGTACAAACAATACATTGAGAAGATAGGGTCTAATTAAATCTGTTTCATCTTTTTTTTCCCCTGTTTTGCTTTTTTCAGTTTTATTTTTAATACAGATTTTTTTTTCTTTTTACTATAAGAAACTTTTTGTAATTGATGACAATAACAAAATGCCAGTTTCTTTGGTTGTTTTTGACGTCTTCCTGATGCTGGACGTATCTTCTCTATCCCATACAATAAACCCGCGTGCATTCACTGACGTGTGCACGTTATCCACGTGCACATAGAAATGCAACGGGGTTTCTGGAAAGGGGCGTGCCGGATGGTCTTAGGACAAATTACTGTAATTTTTTTGTTATGGTCTCCCCCAAATCACCAAATTCTGTGCACCTCCGTGTTTATATCGGAAATCTTTTTTTTTTAATTGCCATTCCATGATTCCGCCCACTCGTCCCACATCGTGGAAATCACAGGACAAGTGATAATTTCATACGTCCGGTTCTCAATCTCATTAGTCTGTTCTTCAGTTTTATGTGACAGTGCAGAACAGAACTTTAATAATACTCCTTCACACCCCATGGTGTCTTGGGAGTTCCTGCGTCTACCTGCCACGACACCAAAGCATCATGAGAAACAAGAGTCCCCGGTCCACCTCAACTGTGAAGACGAACGCCCAGGAGGAGAAGAGACACTTTGATCCTTGAAACTACAAGCTTCACTGGGAATGTGAAGTTCTCTAAATCAAAAGGAGACTTTATACCCTGAAGAGAAACTGCCTGTCAATCAACACCTTAGCCCCTCCTCTGCCCCCGAGGAGCTAAATGCAATCTGCTAGGACTAGAATGGCTGTTGCTTCCAGGCCTTACTATGGGTGAGACAGACAGACGGACAGGCAGGCAGGCAGAGAGACAGACCAGCAGCCAGAGACAGAAAAACGGACAGTCACAGAGACACAGAGAGACGCAAAAGGACAAAAAGAGGGACAGACAGACATATAGAATGTGACAAGTACACAGAGCGAGAGAGAGAGAGAGAGAGAGAGAGAGAGAGAGAGAGAGAGAGAGAGAGAGAGAGAGAGAGAGAGAGAGAGAGGGAGAGACATGCTGTATAGAGAAAGACAGAGACAGGACGAGACAGAGAGAGAGAGAGAGAGAGAGAGAGAGAGAGAGAGAGAGAGAGAGAGAGAGAGAGAGGGAGAGACATGCTGTATAGAGAAAGACAGAGACAGGACGAGACAGAGACAGAGAGAGAGAGAGAGAGAGAGAGACATGCTGTATATAGAAAGACAGAGACAGGACGAGACACAGAGAGAGAGAGAGAGAGAGAGAGAGAGAGAGAGAGAGAGAGAGAGAGAGAGAAATACAGAGACCGACAGACAGACACTGGCGTACAGAAAAAAAAACACAGTGTTTCCTCTTAACAGACTCGGAGTCAGTCTCATATTAGCTGACATACAGGACCCCATCCAGAGTTGGTCTGGTCTATTCATGATAGAAAAGAACCAAACAGAAATTTTTGGTTGGGTTTTTTTAGGGACCCACCAGGGGTCCAGAAATAAATTTTTGTCGCCTTGCCCCCCTTCGCACACAGCTCAAAGATCAGTTTCAGGGTTAGCATCACTGTATCAGCAGATCAATGGAGCTGAGAGTCTGCAAGTCCCTCAAAGACACTTCAACAGGGCGTATGCTCGCTATCACAAGGCCTCAACCCCTAACCAGGAAGTACACGTAGAGCCAAAAACTTTTAGAAAAGCTCAGTATCTGAACTGAATGATGGTGTAACTGATGAAGACCTATGAAAAGGCCCCAAGAAGCATCACCACCACACAGTATAGAGTACAGCTGACCTTTGACCTCCTTAATGCTGGCTACTAGGTTAGTGATCCAGGAATGGAGACCCTGGGTGAGAGCCAAAAAAAACAAAAACAAAAACTACACACTTATCCTGACACCCAAAATTGTCCTTCATACACCTACCATATACATACACTTGTAGTTTCTCTGGTTTAAAAGTACCAGTTTGGCTTTACCCAGCAGCCCTTGCAGCATTGGTGGGGAAGTGAGAGAGCAAAGCTGCTGCCTGTCTGAGTCCTGAATTAACAACGTAGTATCAATATGCTGACATACAGAAAATCCCTCAAATGGGAGGTGATATATTTGCCTTAGTAGCTGGTGCTAAGAGCAAGGGAAAGCGCAGTTTGGCATGGCAGGAAACAGTGTTTTTCCCTAGAAGCCACAGTGGTATGTACAAGTCAAAATGCAGAGTGACTTTCACTATTTTAACAGCTGACTATTTTGTTTTGAGTACAACAAATCACCAAATAATGGCTGGTTATCGTCAAGAGACTGCTAAAGTAGACTTACAAGCGCATAATTGTTTCTTTTAAAACATTTAATTACTGGTGGTGATTGGTGTCAATGACAGGTCATACTAGCAGAGAATGTCTGTGTGTCAAAAAAAAAAAAGTTTTTGCAGGAGGGTTCAGACCCAATGTAGCTACAAACACCAGTTAGTCACGTATTCACTTTAGCGACCATGTGGACAGTTCAGCTGTTAGATTTGATCATATCTGAGGTCTGAGATGTCATTATCTTCATTTAAACCATCAAATGGTTCAGATTCAGGTAGTATCCCATAATTCACCGCTGCACCCCTGGGACCAAGACAGGGTTTACTCTCATTGAAATGCAGTACTATTGCATGACACATTGTTATTAGTAGAGCTGACTACACTGGCATCCCATGTTACACATGTTAAATAGTTGTACATGACTGACTGTCATACCCAGGATCCCCCTGATGCAACATGGAGAAACAGAAGAGCTGAGAGAGCAAAAAAAAAAGGGCGAGATAGTTGTCTTTAGACTGTATCCATTTTCCTCATGAATCAGGGGCAGGATGAGGTGAATGGGGTAACTGTGAAATGGAGGATCCCTGTCCCTACACTATCTGTAGGGACCGGAAACACAGCTTATGACAAGGGGTAAGACTTTAACGAGCAGCGAAATCTTACCTGTGCGCAGGGGAGTGGTCTGGGACATTGGGAAACTTTGAAACTGCCATACTGGATCGAGCGCTAAATTATCAAATAGCTGCAAGACAAAAGACATTCAGACTCAAGTTGGGACTCTGATCTTGGGACGCTGGTAGCATCAAGAATGTTCCACGCATGGAAACACTTCAAATTCAATCACTTTTACATGAGGGGCCACATAAATAACACAGATGAGAGAGTTTGAAATGATCTCATTTACCCAAATGCATTACATACAATTACAGTAGTCATCATTCATTTCATGTCCCAACAAAGCAATGCATTAAGCGCTGGCTGAGTGTTTCATTCCAGCACATTCACTAGTAACCCAGTTGTGTTGTGAGCCTTCCCAGAAACCCGTGTGGTGTTGGTCTGGTCGGGATGTACCTGGTTGTGGTGATTGTTCAGATAGCGGTCATCTCCTGCCATGGTGTCTGCCAAGGACAGCAAAGGCCAGATAGTTCTGTACGTGACAGAAAGAAACAATGTAACAGACCCACACGTGGAATACCATAACAACAATTCGGACGTCCTACGGTCGGTCTATACGGTGTTTTTGTGGTCAAGGATGTTTCAATGGTTCCACGGCTCTAAGGTCTATGAGCGTAAGACATCACTGGGAGCCGGCTCTTTCCAGATGTTCAGAAGCCGCCCTGAGGTCGACATCCAAACAGCTGCTGCCGGTACTGACGCCGGGAATGCTGGCCGTCGAGGAAACGACGCTACTGGGACCGCGAGTCATCCCGCTACTCGCTCATCGAAACGATCAATATCAGAATGAGAGAGCGTGGCCCCCGCAAATCCGTTTATTGGATCTCACAACTGGAAGTGACTAACGCCAACACGCGTGCGCCACATCGCGTGCGAGGTCTCGAGAGTGGCCCCCCGGCTGAAGCAACGCCGCGTCTCCCCCCCGACAACCGCGTCCGGACACCGACAGCCTTGTTTTATTTCGCAACGCGCGCGCTTGGCTCGCGCGCGCGCTACGTGACGAGCGCGTTTCGTCTAAAAACAGCTTTTTCGTGGCGCCTGAAAAGAACGACGTTGACGGACTAACGGTGTCGGGACACGCTCCGGACGACCCGCCCGGCGGCCCTTTCGACCGCAAGCCCGTCGTGCGCGCTCCCGCACTTAGCGCCGGCTCCACGTGAATGCGCGTAACCGTGCGTGTTATGCTAACAGCGGCTCCCCGGCTAACGTCTTAGCGCCGCCGCCGTCGCGGCGTTTCCGGCGGTCCGGCTCACAGCGGCAAGGGGGGGGGGTAAACAAGCGCTGTTGTTGTTGTTGTTGTTGTTTTCTCCCGCCACGCTGCCGCGCCGTCCCCGTCCCCTTTACAACAAAGCGGGGTCGTTGCGACTTGTCAGCTAAATAAGGAAGTGAACGCGAGAGCAAAAGTGGCAACGGCGGTTAAACTTCGCCGCTCAGCAGGCGAATAAAGCTCCAGTCCACCGGTTGCTTGTTTCGGTTTTCTTTCCTACGTCACGTTAAAACAAAACCCAAGTTTCTTACCGCTTTCGGCTTTTCCAGGTCAACAAGTCGGACTCACTCGTCGACGCCAAACCGCGGCGTCTCGTCTGCCGCCCCCCCCCCGGGTTCACGTCACTCGGGCTGACTTTCGCACATCGCCGCCGCGGCCGCGGCCGCGTCTGGGGGGTTCCGTGCAAACACAAAAGCCGGGTAAAGTCAAAGGCGAACGCGACGCCGCGGCATCGTGCCGTCGCGGTTCTCCGACACCGGGGCGAGTTTGCGCCGACTTATCGCACCCGCTGCTCGGCTCCAAACGCCAGCGACTACGAGACGGCAGGTGACACGGGCTCGAGAGAGAGAGAGACGGTTGTCGGTAAAACTGACTTCCCCACTGGAAATTCCCGGTGACGTAGCAGGGGGAAAACGGACTTTCGACCTGCCCGCTCCCGCCCCCTGCTGGCCGTACGCGGCAGCACCCCAGGCCCTCCGCCGCCTTTAACCAGCGGTTCTCAATCCGGTCCTTGGGTACCACCGGCACTGGTTTCCTATTCTGGCAAGTAGTTAATTACGCTCACCTGTTATCCAAGTCTAAAACCTCCTTGACGGGGGGGATAACTGGTGAATGTAATTAAGTACCCGGTAGACTCGAAAACCAGCTTTAGTGGCGGTCAAGAATAGAGGAATTATTTGTCGTCGAACACTGGGGATGCGCGCGCAGCTTGGCTGCAGGAAGAACGTTGCTCGACCGTTGATTGCCGTCTCGGCTTGGTACGAAGGCGGCTAGCGGACTTCCGATATGTTACAACGGTTTGATTTTTAGTTTTAAAATGTTTTCCGCCTACTAAAACAGTTTGTCACCCAGTGATGAGACCAGTTATGATACGAAATGAACCTTGGCGAATGGGATACGTCTTGGAGACCCATATGCTTTAGGCCTGCAGCCTGCAAAACGCGGCGGATGCAACGCCGAACGTTTAATCCCACCCACCGTTTGAGTCGACTGGTTTAACTGTCGAGTCCGGGCGGGGTTAAATGTCAATTTTACTGGCGTGAATTTGGGTTTGGCCGGGGTTAAACGGGGTTCAAGAGATTCAAGATTCTTTGTTACGTCTCATTATACAACTACAAGAGTAAAATTCTTGTGTTTCGGCTCCTCAACACTGCAGCAACAATAGTAGTAAATAAAAACAAAAGCAGTAATAATAATAAATAGTGCGCAGTGTATGTAAGGTGCTGTGTGTGTGTGTAGGCCCAGCCTTAATAAATGTGTATATGTGTGGGTAGGGGTTAGGTTTAGGGGTGGGTGGGTCGGATTAAATGTTTGACATTGAACGCCGCCTCATTCTGCAGGCTGCAAGCCAGGTACTCCTCGTGGCGGTAGCTACCTGGGGCCCAGATTGAGAACCACAGCAGTGGCATCTCAAAGAAAGAGGGTCCTCGGGTTTGATTCTGTGTGGGGGTTTACTTGCTCCCCTGTGTGTCTTCATGGAAGGTACTCTGATTTCCTGCTGCAGCCCATAGACACGCATGCTATGGTCAAGTGGAGTCTCCAAATCTCCCGTATGAATATGGTGCGAATGGCTGAGACTGTGGGCCCTGTGGTGGACTGGTGACACATCCTGGGCATCTCCCTGCTTTCTCACTAATGCATGCTGGGATAATCTCCCACAAAACGACACAATAGACCCATTCTCTCTTGATTTATCATTCTCTCACCTTCTCCTACTTCAAGTACATACATGCGGTGACATACCATAGTCACAGGGATTTTAGTAGTCTGGCTAGCGAGACTCGAGAGTCACACTCCTTCTCTCTTAACTGCACACGTCCACTCATAACAGGGCTGTAGCCAGCCTACTAAAAGGAGTGGAACTTTTTATTCCTTGAACACATAGGTTTATGCAAGGGACCTACTATGGCTAAAAATACTCTTATAGTGTACTAAAACTTACCTAGTGGAAGGATCACCAAATAATTGATATTTCATGCTTAAAAACATCATACCATAGATAGTAGCACACTGAGTTTATTTACTTCCTCAGGAAACTGCTGCTTGGTTTTGTTGAATACACTTTAGACTTTGTTTTTTGAGGCGAGTCGAATGGCCCATCCACTCCCTCCACCCACCCAAATTAGCCACACCCATGCTTAACCGCACTTGTTTTTACTTGTGTAGTCAAATCTTTCGACCAATCTCTTCTTAAGTTTTCATATCATTTGTCTGTCACCATCTTTTCAATTGTGTTTGTTACAATTTGTGAATTTAGAGAGAAGGCACGGTGGCGCGGTGGTTAGCGCGGTCGCCTCACAGCAAGAAGGTCCTGGGTTCCAGCCCCGCGGTAGTCCAACCTTGGAGGTCGTCCTGGGTCGTCCTGTGTGGAGTTTGCATGTTCTCCCCGTGTCTGCGTGGGTTTCCTCCGGCTGCTTCGGTTTCCTCCCACAGTCCAAAGACATGTAGGCCAGGGGGATCGGCCATAATAAATTGTCTAGTAGCTGTGAATGTGTGTCGGCCCTGTGATGGCCTGGCGGCCTGTCGAGGGTGTCGCCCCGCCTGCCGTCCAATGACTGCTGGGATAGGCTCCAGCATCCCCGCGACCCTGAGAATGGGATAAGTGGTTTGGATAATGGATGGATGGATGGATGGACAGAAAGAAAACATGCCCAAGATACCACACTCTGCAGACTACACTGCCCTCCCCCATCCCAGTTACTGTCTCTGGAAACTCATCACACCATCCACCTCGTTGGATTATTAGATGTCTCTTCCCCTCCTCTTTTTTGCAACAATTATACCCGGCCAATTACTCCACTCTTTCGAGCCGTCCCGGTCGCTGCTCCACCCCCTCTGCCGATCCGGGGAGAGCTGAGGCTACCACATGCCTCCTCCGATACATGTGGAGTCGCCAGCCACTTCTTTTCACCTGACAGTGAGGAGTTTCGCCAGGGGGGATGTAGTGCGTGGGAGGATCACGCCATTCCCACCAGTTCCCCCTCCCCCCCAGAACAGGCGCTCCGACCGACCAGAGGAGGCGCTAGTACAGCGACCAGGACATACACCCACCCGCAGACACGGCCAATTGTGTCTTTAGGGACGTCCGACCAAGCCAGAGGTAACGCGGGGATTCGAACCAGCGATCCCCATGTTGGTAGGCAATGGAATAGACCGTTACACCACCCGGACGCCCCCTTTGTTAGATGTCTCTTCATAAAAGATGGATGTGTCCCTGCCATTTGAAATTTGCTCCCCTAAAGTGCGGTTTCTTTTTACACGGAGGTGGCTGAAAGCTGTTATAATGGACCTATGCTGAGTTCATGCAGGTCCTTACATCAGGCCAGCCGCTTGGCCCCGCCCACACCCGGTGACGTCACTCCAAAACCTGCCCCTCGGGAAAGAATGACATGAAACAAGACGTTTAGTTTACTAGGTTTATTATGATTAAATACATATTACTTTTTTCATTTAACATCTTTTGATTTAGTCATTTAGACATATATATATATATATATATATATATATATATATATATATGTCTATACTATAGATTTAGTTGTGACAACATTCATAGTAAACCAAACATTACACCTCAAAGCATTTGTTTGAAACAATTAGTGCAATTTACAGTTAAAGGTTTACAATTCAAACTAAAAAAAAAATGTCTGCAAAAATATACATATCTATTTAGTTTGACGTTAAAAATCAATAAAAACTCAAGTAAAAATAATATTTCTTCATTTACGGCAGATGAGAAAAAAAAAACGAAAAAAATCTTAACTGCTGAGCTCCGAGCTCTCGAGACACATCAGTTCATCGGGGTCTGGAAACGCCGAGATTAAGACACACAGACACACACACAGACACACACACACACACACCACCACAGCAAAGACACACTCATTCACACACACACACACACCACTGCATGGACAGCAAAGACACACACACACACACGCACACACACGCACACATACACCACCGCAGCAAAGACACACACACATACACACACGCACATGCACACACCACCACATGGGCAGGAGAGAACACACACACACACACACACACTCGCAGACAAGCTAACAGACAGTTGACCATGACCTGACACACACGGGTCAAAGCACTGAGGTTGTAGAAACGTTTCTATGAGGCACTAAGTGGAGCTCAGGGCCGAGGGGGGTTTGTGGTGCGGAGGGCAGACGCACATCTACAGGCACAACTAACGCAAACACACATCTGCAACATTCATTCAACAGGGGAAAAAAAAAAGTACCTTGTGGCATTGAGGCATTGTTACGCAGTTCTTAGTGTGGTACTATTGTACAGACGTGAGGGGCTACACACAGACGGTTCTCGTTAGATACCGGAATGACATGTCATCGAATCCTCCACAACGATCCGCCCCGTTTTACCACCAGGGGTGCTGCTGACACCGGCCTGGTCGCCGTCAGCATCTTACACAATGTGGTGACCCTCTCTCACTATCATCTTTGGAGCTGCTAGCATGTCCATGGCATGAGTAGCACTTGGCAGAATTACCAGCATGTTGTCAGTTTGAGGGACAAGAAGCCCCCAGCAGAACGGCGCCGGCGGACAAGAGACTGGCACCTCATGACGGGCCCGTGGAGAACGCCAGCTTTCAAATCTGCCATTATGGACGGATATGAAGAGACGAAGCAGAACCGCGGTAATTCATGCACGAAATAAACACTGTCGACAGTATCTGATATATATATACACAGTTTAAACTACGCACTAGTGAGTACACACGGTGTACTACAGGAAACATGCCGCCAAACAGTCTCCCACGTGAGGAGAGTCTGAGCGGTTGTAGAAGTCCCACTTTCTACAGCGGCGGGTTGGCCCCACCCTTAAGGAGTTGTTCAGCCATCAGATTTACACTAAACTGACCGGCATCGAGCTGGTGAAGAAACACTCGTTTAATCATCGAGGAAGGAAGTGTGTCCAACACTCAAGCACGGTGACCACTTACAGGAGGACTTCTGCAAAGGCTATTACTGTACACAGTACTAACGCAGGATATATACGTGAGGAAGGACTTCTACCAAGGAGAGACACGAGACAAGTTCTCAGATCTTTGGTCTTTCAAAGCAGACAACTACTGAAGTAAACTAAGCTAGCCACGGGAGATGGTGCACATACAACAGCTCCCTGCACCTCCTCCCGTCTATGCACCTGGCGAGAACATCCTCGTGGGTTGAAGGCTTTGACTGAACACGATCTGTGACCCCGGCCGGTCTAACGCGGGGCAGTATTATCCAGCGCTGTTACAGACTAGCACCATGTAACGACAAAGGAGGCTATTTACACAGAACAAATACATCAGTAGCTACATCACCAGCTGGTATATTTACTACAAAATCCTTCTTGCTCAAATTCCAGAGACAACCAATGAAAACTGTGCTTCAATTCGAAAATCTGAATGTTTTGCGTCACTCAGATAATCTGTTCCTGTCTGAGACGTCCACGTGTCCTTCGGTTACAGATGTCTCGGTGTGTTTCTGTGGGATGAAGACATGAACCTCGACAGTGGGGAAAAATGAACGGCGGTCAAACGTTAGTGAGTTCTATATGTGACTGTTTGGTTGGTCTTCTCTACCGGCCACCATTAAGAAGTCCCATTCTTCTCTCAGCCCTAGTTAGTTGCTACATTTTGAAGGTTTTGACTGGTCCACCATTGTGTCCTATAGACAGAAACCTTGGGTGTCAGGGCTCAACAGGAAGTTGTGATATAACACTGTGTCTGGTGTAGGATGTGATGTCAACCTACTGGGCCGGCCCTCCACAAACACGCAGTCAAGGAAAATCCTCATACCTCCGAAATATCGACTTCTTTATGGAACACGAAGCAACGTCCCAAGACAGGTCGCTGTGTACTTTCCACAAAGAGTCTTCCTGACAACCCCCAAGGTGTTGCAGCACTTTCTCTACCCGCAGAGAAACGCAAAAAGGACAAAGAAGTACAGCATCTACCAAAATGAGACTTAAACATTTTCTGGAGGTTTTACTGAGGAGACGTATGAATCAAAAGTTCATCTTCTAAGTCCATCACAAGCACCTTCCTCCCTTCACATTAAGACTCTTGAATGGCTCGAGCAGGAGTCATATCCTTCAAGGCTTACACTACTAAGGGGACCGGCTGAGGGTTAAAAGGAGGAGCTAATGGGTATATAGAGGCCGGGAATTTGTGTATTTGGCGATGGATGGTGCTCCTAGACCAGGGAAGGCTCTGTGCTGGGCAACCCCACCGTCTGTTTCTATCCAAACTGGGAACCAGTGGCTACCAGACTGCGGTGGACGGATGGCGACACACTGATAAATGATCAACAGCCACGGGCGTCCGGGTAGCGCAGCGGTCTATTCCGTTGCCTACCAACACGGGGATCGCCGATTCGAATCTCCGTGTTTCCTCCGGCTTGGTCGGGTGTCCCTGCAGACACAATTGGCCGTGTCTGCGGGTGGGAAGCCAGATGTGGGTATGTGTCCTGGTCGCTGCAGTAGCGCCTCCTCTGGTCAGTCGGGGCACCTGTTCGGGGGGGGGGGTAGCGTGATCCTCCCATGTGCTACATCCCCCTGATGAAATTCCTCACTGTCAGGTGACAAGAAGCGGCTGGCGACTCCACATGTATCGGAGGAGGCATGTGGTAGTCTGCAGCCCTCCCCGGATCAGCAGAGGGGGTGGAGCAGCGAGCGGGACGGCTTGGAAGAGTGGGGTGATTGGCCGGGTATAATTGGGGAGAAAAAGGGAGGGAAAACGTCCAACAAAAAGATGATCAACAGCCACCAAGCGAATGCTTAGCTGAACTCGGAGTGCAGCCGGTCAGTCTGTCGTACTGATCAGCCACATTAGACGATAACCCACCGTCACAAACATCGAGCCATAACTGGCGTGTATTTTGAGAAATCACCATCTACTGTTCCGCATAGACAAAACTAATCATTAACTCCCCGCCTCGGAGGGTAAACAGTCCAAAAGCCCCTTAGTTATTCTGTGCGTTTCCAGTTGTTTTCCAGATTACTTTTTGGATGTGTTCTATTAGTTGTACTTCGGCTGTGACTGCCAGCAGATTAATTGGCTCCATATAACACTGGTTTGCTGTGGTTTTGGATGAGCAATGAGTTTTGTGTGTGATGTTGCAAGGCCAGATGCTTTGGCGAGCTTCACTACAATATTATCACTGTATTTTGTGGTCTGGCAGACCGACAAGTTACGAAAAGATTTATCACCAAGGAGAAAGGGGGGGGGGAAGTCCCTTCTGCACCGGGGAGACTTCTACTAAATTATGCTACGTGATAATATTTTGTCATATTAATAACATGAACCATCTGGTTACTTAAGCATCGCTTCATCACAAGACTCCTCATGCAGTCTTCATCTCACAATCCCAGACTTGACTGGATTTCAAGATTTCGGCCGACGTTCGGGATCGTGTCTGTTGAAAGTGGCTGAGCAATAGGACTCATGGCTAGACCGTATCACCACCAAATGTCACAATATGACCATCAACCTGATCACAACACGTCATAGCTGAATATTGTTCTACACTGCAACTAATATCACCATGGGACAGCCAATGAGGTCCGATTACTGTATAGCTGAAACGTATTCTTCACGACATTGAATATCACAATATATCGAATGACAGGTGGTCCACAGCAATTTAAAAGGTATAATCATGTCCATAAAGAGAGTGGAACAATTTCTTTTCCGTATGTTTCCGCATCCCCAGTGCAACTCCAAAACTTGGATGTCATGAAACCTCAACTTTCGACAAGTACGCCCACATTTCCAGACCTGTAGGAACCCTGTTCTATCAATGTACAAATCTGATCACAGTTTTTACAAGGTAAATACATGTTAGAAGCTAAGTTTTAAGTGCCAAATGTTAACCGTTATTTTTCTGATTATTCCAGTTGGTAAATTCTAGGGCAGCAGGGAAAAAAACTGATCCCTACCAAGCCAAACCAGCTCAACTCAAGGCCATTCAGGACTAACTACCAGCAGGTGGAGAATGTTAAGTTAACCCACCTTTTACATCAGTCTACAGCCTGTCAGTGCTAGCTACAACCATCTGAGAGGCTCTACATGTGAAATCACAGACTCCCGGGGCCACATCTCTCTGTGAGAGACAAGATGGCTCTCCAGCTACAGCAGCGATCAGGATAATCCAGGAAATCTATTGGTCACAGGCGTCAGTTTCCTCCATCTCGTGAAGAGGGGCTCTCAGACCAGCCGTCCCTCATGACTGCAGCCTGCTTCTTCTGTTTTTGCTTTGACTTCCTCAGCATCCGAACCTACAAACAGAGGAATATATATAAAAAAAATAAAATAAAATCCGACAAACCTAAAGGAGGAGCAGTGGTGTTCGGGGGATGATTTTTTTTTTCTTAATGGCCAACCTGGGAGTAAGCTCTACTATGGGTTCCGGTGGCCCTGTCGCTATGGGAAGAATGAATTGGGTTTCGGTTAAAAGCTTGAAATAAGGTCTGTGCTCAAGACAATTCTAGACATTTGAACATCTTGTTTGACGTGATAACCTTTATTTTCCTTTTTGTTTTTAACTTTTCCCCCTTTTTCACCCAAATTGTATCTGGCTAATTACTCTATTGTCTGAGCCATTCCGGTCGCTGCTCCACCCCCTCTGCCGATCCGAGAAGGGCTGCGGACTACCACATACCTCCTCCGCTACATGTGGAGTCGCCAGCCGCTTCTTTTCACCTGACAGTGAGGAGTTTCGCCAGGGGGACGTAGTGCATGGGAGGATCACGCTATTCCCCCCCAGTTCCCCCTCCCCCCTGAACAGGCGCCCCGACCAACCAGAGGCGGCGCTAGTGCAGCGACCAGGACACATACCCACATCCAGCTTCCTACCCGCAGACACCAGACCAAGTCGGAGGTAACAATGGGGATTCGAACCAGCGATCCCCGTGTTGGCAGGCAACGGAATAGACCGCTACGCTACCTGGACGCCCCTGTGATAACCTTAGACAACTGCGTTTACAAGTTTTCAAATGTAAATATCATTGACATGACTAAAAAGCTGTCATTAGCCTAATCAATGTGCCAGAGTTACATACGATAGATAACCATTTGTTAGCAAATGACTGCTGGAATAGGCTTCAGCATCCCCGCGACCCAGAGAGCAGGATAAGTGGTTCAGATAATGCACGGATGGATTCTTTTCTATACCATAGAAATGCTTCTAAATTCACAAAATTGAGGTTTAGTGATTTTATTTCACACAAAACATCCAAATCTTACAACCTTGTGTTGACTACAGACCTCATCTTAGGCTTTTAATTAAAAACGATTGGGTCTAAAATAAAAAATAAAATTGCATCATTTCTGGGTTTTAGAGCTAGAGACAAAACCAAACAACAGGAGAGCACGAGAATATACCCGAATACATATTCACCTCCAGATACTTAGGAAGGTAGCTACATAAATGTCCCTCTCCCGTGCCACCCTGGGCCATTCTCTCTGCTGATTGGCTGTTTGAGCACCCTCTCCTCCACAACCTCCTCATTAATGATGATGATGATGTCTGTGTGACTGAATTCACGCATGAGCGCGCGCACGCACACACACACACACACACACATGGCGCACCTTGGGGCCGGCAGCAGAGATGATGATGTGGCCCGGGGCTTGGATCCAGGGCTCCCCATCCACCTGGACTGGGATGGATTTGGTCACTGTAATCCTGATGTAGTTCCCTTGAGCAATGCGGATCCCAGACCGCATCCCACTCTGCACCTGACCCTGAGCAGGAGCAGAACACACACACACACACACAGTAGATGGACAGTCAGCCAGGCAGATAGTCAGTCGGACAGTAAGAACAGACAGATGGTCAGACAGATAAAAAGAGCAAACAATTAGTGATAAATAGTCAGGCAGGCAAAACAACTGTAAGACAGATGGTCAGACAGACAGGCAAGATATACAGGCAAACAGACACATAGACAGACAGACAGTCTTTCTTTGCAGTTTCCACTACATTCGTGCTGTACTGATTTTGCCCTCATCGGCTCCGCTGCATTGTTTTTGCTGATATATTCAAACTATTCATCTGCTACAACAACACACTTAAATAGATATAAAGTTTCACAAAAACCCTCTATCTATTTCACAACTGAAGGTTTCGTCTAATATTCACTGTATCATTATATAATCAGACAGCTAAATGTGTAGAATACGGGGCCAAAATGACCTGAACAATCAGCACAGAAACCTTACCAACATGTCCGATGGCAAGAAAGACTTGTACCAGCCCGTGGCTTCCAATCTCCCTGCTGTTATCCATCTACCTGCCCTGTTCACTCAGCCTGTCTCCCTGTCCGTCTAGCCCTATCTCCCCGTTGCCATGGCAACCCACCATGTGAACGACTCCCGTCACTCCAACCACTTCCAGCATCCCGTCGTCGATTCGAGGTTTCCCGTAACGCGAGTCTCCCTCTGACCCCCACAGGTCAGCCCCCGAGCCCCAGCTACAAACAGAGAGAGAGAGAGAGAGAGAGCGAGATACAGATACAGAGAGAGAAGGGGAGACAAATACAGAAAGGGAGGCTTTATTTGTCATTCCACCCCATGTACCCACGCACATGAAACGAAACGAAATGCTGTCTCCCCCAGCCCACAGCAGTGCAACACACAGACAAAAACACATTCAAGAACTACTAAAACACACATGTTCAAACTAACACATATATCCAAACTAAACAAAGGAGAAAAAAAATCACTGTCCAAGGGAACAAACGCCAGCCAGGATTACTGTCGGAACCGCCAATCTGCATGGGCTAGCTGTTAGCCTAGCTGTCCCTGATTACGCGTCCTGTCAGACCGCCCTCCATGTTTCCTCCTCGAGTGCAGCTCCAGGCAGGGGCCGTGGTCCCTATGGCAACCGAACGAAGCAGACCAAGCCCTCCCAGCCGATCCAGCGCCAGCTCTCCCAGCCAGACACCCTTGACACACCTCCCCGGCACTCCACAAGACGACATCAAAAACACCACAGCCAAAACCAGGTGAGGCCGCTGCCAGACCGCCCTCAGTGTTATCAGAACTGCCGGTCTGCATAGGCTAGCAGTTAGCTTAGCCGCCCCCGCTTCTGCGTCCTTTCAGACCGCCCTCGGTGTTACCTCCTCGGGTGCAGCTCTGGGCAAGGCCGCGGTCCCTGGGCCCACAGCGCAGCAGACCAAGCTCTCGCAGCCGATCCAGCGGCAGCTCTCCCAGCCAACAAACGAAGACAGAAACTTAAACACAGACGTAGACAAACAGATTGCATCGACGGTGCTCGGTGAGGCCGCCGCAAATGTGAATTCGCGCCACCATCTTCCCACACCAGTACTCGGTGAGGCCGCTGCGAATGTGAATTCATGCCGTCATCTTCCCACACCGGAAGCGGTGTCAAACTCTCATGTTCAGAGAGAGACAGACAGACGGATAGAGATACAGATACAGAGAGAGAATAAGAAATACAGAGAGAGACAGCAGTGTTACTGGAACAATCTGCAGCTCCTGGCCCCACCCTAAACAACACAAGTTAAATTCTTGCTCTATGCTGATGACCTGGTGCTGCTGTCACCCACAGAACAGGGTCTGCTAGAGAAATACTGCCAGAACTGGGCCCTGGCAGTAAATTTAAAAAAGATAAAAATTACGATCTTCCAGAAGAAGCCCAGGAAAGTAGACACCTATTTACTCTAAGTAACGTCGCCCTAGAACACACGTGAAATTATGATGACCTGGGACTGAAAATCGGTGCCTCGAGAAGCTTTGGTCTGGCAGTGAACGCACTTAAAGAGATAGCCCGAAGAGCTTTCTATGCAATAAAAAGAAAATTCTCTAAAATAGACATCCCAATCAAAATCTGGTCCAAAATCTTTGACAGTGTCATCCTGCACCATTGCAGGAAGTGAAGTATGGGGTCTACTCAGTCAACAAGACTACACTGGACAGGACAAACATCCAATAGAAGCCCTGCATGCAGAATTCTGTCGAAAATTGCTAAATGTACAAAGAAAAACACCAACAAATGCATGCAGGGCAGAACTAAGCCGTTTCCCATTGATAATAAATATCCAAAAAAGATCACTTAAATTATGGATGCACCTTAAATCAAGTCCCTGTGACCCATTGCAGTTTAAAGCACTCCAAATCCAAGAGCTAAGCCCCAAAAAGAGTCCCCTCAGTCAGCTGGTTGTGAAACTAACTAACCCTGTAACCACTAACATAGATGAGTTTCAGACTAGCACTGCTAACCAACCACAGATTAGAGTAAGCCGAATCATCAAACAATGCAAAAACTAATATTTGGAACACTGGGACATAGAAACCAAATTACAACACAAATTAGAACGTTATCGGGCCCTAAAAAGAGAATATAAATTGGCTGACTATCTGTCCACTGTCAAGAGATAGTCAGCACAGACACATCCTTACCAAGTACAGGCTCAGTGACCACAATCTAGCCATTGAAAAGGGCAGACACACAAAATCTTGGCTACCAAAAGAGCAAAGAATATGTGGTTACCGCACAGCAGGTGAGGTCAAGACAGAGATGCACTTCCTCCTAAATTGTGAGAAATTCCAGAACATAAGGGAAAATACCAGGGGAAATTTGAAAACTAGATTCCAAATTTTCTATTCCTGAATGAGAAAGAACAATGGCCACTTATTTTAGAAGAGGGCCAAAGGTCACACACAATATGTGTCAGAATGTCATAGCCGAAGGGTCGGTGAGTGACCAAAACACTGTCAATTACTGTTCCAACTACTGTTCAAATACTATTCTATATTTCTACCAGTTCTACCTATTCCTTTGTCCATTTATTATTATTTTTTTAAATACTCTATTAACCTATTTCAATGTCACCTGCTTTGGCAACACTGTAATGAATGCAGTCATGCCAATAAAGCATCATTAAATCGAACTGAGAGAGAGATAGAGAGAGCTACAGATACGGGGGCAGGGGGGGGGACAGACAGAGAGATACAGATACAGAGACAGACAGAAAGAGATAGAGGTACAGAGAGAGAGAGACAGAGAGATACAGATACAGGGGGGCAGAGATACAGATACAGGGGTGGAGAGACAGACAGAGAGCGATACAGATACAGAGACAGAGAGAGAGAGAGAGAGATACAGAGAGAGAGAGAGAAACAGATACAGAGAGAGAGAAACAGAGAGAGATACAGATATGGAGGGAAGACAGACAGAGATACAGAGAGAGAGAGAGAGACAGAGACAGAGAGAGAGAGAGAGAGAGACAGAGAGAGAGAGATACAGATATAGAGAGAGAAAGGAAGACAGAGAGACAGAATATAGTGAAGCTACAGTCTGATGAGTATGGTACTGGTAGTCATACAACCGGTATTAAACATGTGAGCTAGATGTGTTAGCTCAAAAACATGAGAACATTCACAGACTAGCTAGATAATGAACAATCTGATCCCACTGTTTGCATTTACACCCGGAATTTAAATGACTTCTCCTTGTCTGCAATGTGTTCAGCTTTATTTTTCAAGGTACTTGGCCAAGAAGATGAGTGGGTGCCATGTCTCCCAGTTGTCATCAAGAAATATATAAATATATATGAATAAAAAACTAGAAACATCAAACATTTTCTCTGAGAGGGCGATTTTAACAACCCACAGGAAAAAAGACAAGTTATTTTGCTACACCCTGAGGAAGGATTAGTATAAGGATTAGTATATATAAGGATAACCTGAGTAAGGATGAGTGAGAGAGGAGGTGTGGTATTGTATGAGGAAGTCAGGAGCGGCAGAGAAGTATGTAGGAGTGGTGCAGGATATGTATGAGGGAAGTGTGACAGGGGTGAGGGGTGCAGTAGGAATGACAGATGGGTTCACGGTGGAGGTGGGATTACATCAAGGATCGGCTCTGAGCTGTTTCTTGATTGTAATGGTGATGGACGGGTTGACAGACGAGATCAGGCAGGAGTCTCCGTGGACTATGATGTTTGCGGATGACATTGTGATCTGTCGTGAGAGTAGGGTGCAGGTTGAGGAGAGCCTGGAGAGGTGGAGGTATGCACTGGAGAGAAGAGGAATGAAAGTCAGTAGGAGCAAGACGGAATACATAATGTGTGAATGAGAAGGACGACAGGGGAATGGTGAGGATGCAAGGAGTAGAGGTGGCGAAGGTATATGAGTTTGAATACTTGGGGTCAACGGTCCAAAGTAATGGGGAGTGTGGAAGAACGGTGACGAAGAGAGTGCAGGCAGGGTGGAGTGGGTGGAGAAGAGTGTCAGGAGTGATTTGCGACGGAAGGGTACCAGCATGAGTTAAAGGGAAGGTTTACAAGATGGTAGTGAGATCAGCTGTTGTATGGTCTGGACACAGTGGCACTGATGAAAAGACAGGAGGCGGAGCTGGAGGTGGCAGAGTTGAAGATGATAAGATTTTCATTGGGAGTGATGAAGAAGGACAGGATTAGGAACGATTATATTAGAGGGACAGCTCAGGTCGGACGGTTTGGAGACAAAGCAAGAGAGACAAGATTGAGATGGTTTGGACATGTGTGGAGGAGAGATGCTGGGTATGTTGGGAGAAGGATGCTGAAGATGGAGCTGCCAGGGAAGAGGAGAAGAGAAAGGCCAAAGAGGAGTTTTATGGATGTGGTGAGGGAGGACATGCAGGTGGTTGGTGTGACAGAGGAAGATGCAGAGGACAGGAAGAGATGGAAACGGATGATCCTCTGTGGCGACCCCTAATGGGAGCAGCTGAAATTAGTAGTAGTAGTAGTAGTAGATTTTGCTACATCCCGTTTGCACCTACTGTGAATCTAACTACAGTGTTATTCAGATAACATATCCAGACACAGATCAAATGACAATACCAGGAAACATAGGCTCATAATGATGCTTCAATTTCAGGAGAATACACAGGAGTTCTATGTTTGACAGCTCTGTGTGTGTGTGTGTGTTGTGTGTGTGTGGTTACCTAGGTATGTTGAGGAATATGAGCCCCTCTATGTTAGGCAGCTCTATGTCCTGTTTGTCCACCTGCAGTCGAAGATCTTTGTGGAGGCTCCTGGTGTGACTGATCTTCTGTAGACCCACCTTTAAATACACCCCTTTGTTATGAAACCTTCTCAGAACACACACACACACACACACACACACACACACACACACACACACACACACACACACACACACACACGAGTTAAACCTACTAACGACACACAACACAAACATTGAAACATACACTATCTATGTACTGATGTCTCTTTTCTGTCAGTCAGTATCATTCTATCTATGTCTGTACAGAATCGAGGTTTATACCTGCTGGTGAATTTACCCGGCTCGTCTTCCCTTGCCTGGTGAAAGTCAAGGCTGAGCTCAGCATCAATGCCCAGCCCAAAGTAGTTGTTCATCTGAACAATCTGAGAGAGAGAGAGAGAGAGAGAGAGAGAGAGACACTGACTAGTTGCATCACGCCTGCCACGTCAGTTTAACAGAGTGCTAACAATAAGCCCTTGTTGAGGCTCGTGTCTGAACAACGGTGAGAATCATTTTTTACCCACGACTGCCTGCCAACTCATTCTTCAAATCTAATAGTTAAGTTTGCGGATGACACCACAGTCATTGGCCTACAGGGACGAGATTCAGCACCTCACATCATGGTGCACTACCAACAATCTGGTTCTCAATGTGCAGAAGACGAAGGAGCTGATTGTGGACTTCAGGAGGTCTAGAAGCTGCAGCCACTCCCCCATACACATCAACGGGGTGGAAGTGGAACGTGTCTCCAGCTTTAAATTCCTTGGAGTCCACATCAACGAGGACTTCTCCTGGACATCAAACACCCAGGCCCTTGTGAAAAAGGCCCAACAACGCCTGCATTTCCTGAGGAGCGCCTGTCTGTCCCACAAAATTCTCACCAACTTCTACCACTGCACCATAGAGAGCATCCTGACCAGCTGCATCTCAGTGTGGTACGGCAACTGCACCTCAGTAGACCAGAAAGCTCTGCGGCGGGTCCTCAAGGCGGCCCAGCCTATCACCGGTAGCCAGCTCCCAGCCATAAATGACATTTATCACAAACACTGCCTTGGAAGGGGTCTCAGCATCAGCAGAGATCCCACCCACCCCAACCATGGACTGTTCTCCCCCCTGCGCTCTGGGAGGCTACAGGAGCCTCAGAGCCCGCACTACCAGGCTCAAAAACAGCTTCTTTCCCCAAGCTGTTGCTCACCTGAACCTGGCTACCCACTGAATGTCTGTTGATTTAACTTATTTTTCACTTATGGTCTTCATCTGTGTATATCTTATACTGTGTTTGTGTATGTCTGTCTTGCACTGTTTGGTGAAGCCACAGCCCTTATTTCATTTTTAACATGTGCCTGCACACTGTTTTTAATGACAATAAATTTAATTGAATCTGAGCTTGCTAAGTGAAGTGTTGAGATAAACGATGGACCTAAACTGGCTTTCCTTAACATTTATACACAAAACTGAAAGATAAAGATAATAAACAGGCAATTGGAAACCAAGTCCATACACAATTATATTAGTAAATAGTGAATGTGGTAGGCATGTGGTAGCCTGCAGCCCTCCCCGGATTGGCAGAGGCAGTGGAGCAGCAACCGGGACGGCTCAGAAGAGTGGGGTAATTGGCCAGATACAATTGCGGGGAAAAAGTGTGTGTGTGTGTGTGTGTGTGTGTGTGTGTGTGTGTGTGTATATATATATATATAAAGTTCCATTTTGCCTGCCTGTTTTTTGTCTCTAAATCCAGATCACAAACAAAGATGAATTTTTACTTAATTATCGGCTCATTTTACCATGAAAAAAGTGGTTGTAGAAAAATGTTCAGTAATGCTGGGCAGCAGCGTGGATGAACTCATGTGACCTCCCCGTGACACAAGCGTTCCTCCCATGAATTCCGCCTCACCTTCGGCGGCTCCAGGAAGCCGCTGTCCTTTCCGTTTTCCGAGCCGGCCTCGGAGACATCCTGAGCATCCAGCAGGATGGTCCAGCGGTCCATTTGGACCTCCTCCGCCTCGTTAAGGGACGACAGGATGTGGTGGGGGTCTTCACCGCTATAACCAGAACCCCAACGCAGGATACGAGCCAGATCATTACCTGAGACAAGAGGGAAATGAAATTAACACTGCAATAGAAAGCTTAATACATAAGAGACAGTTAAGTCATCACCTCTGACAGGGAAACAGAGTCATACCGATTTCCACCAATACTTTTCACCACTAAAACCTTATGACAGGACAGACTTGAACAATGAAGATGGAATATGAATCTCTGAGTCTCTCACCTGTTCCCAGCGGGACGATAGCGATGGGAGGTTCAGGACAGGCCAGCTTGTGCCTGATGGCCTCCAGGACGCTCAGCACCCACCCTACTGTCCCATCACCGCCACACACCAACACCCGGAAAGAAGGAATATCCCGGAACATGTGGAACCTGGGTAGGAGAAAACTAGTCCATCTGACACACCAACATACCATCTGACAAAAAAATACCTCCTGTATACAGGGAGGTTTTTATTCCCCTATTTTCTCCTCATTTTTAAACGTAATTTCTGATGGGGGCCACATTTGAGTCCCCCCACTTTGACAATTTGACCACAACTGAAATCTTTGTGTTTTGGAGAAGT
Organism: Lampris megalopsis; assembly: GCA_022114975.2. Taxonomy (NCBI): domain Eukaryota; kingdom Metazoa; phylum Chordata; class Actinopteri; order Lampriformes; family Lampridae; genus Lampris; species Lampris megalopsis. Next base: position 138,484 of record JAJHIY020002046.1, read on the forward strand.
TTAATGGAATAAAATGACAAATCTGCAGTCTGACCATCACATATGGGCGCTGGGTGAAGGTTGGTAGCAGTATGCCCTGTGTCCGGCGCCAACCACCATAACACTGCTTTAAAAGATGCTAAGCTAGCTCATAGCTCCCAATAACCTTGTGCTTTGGTGTTGCCAGTAATAACACATTAAAGTGTTAGCATAGCGCTGTGCAAAAGCTCTACATACACAGGAGCCACTACCAGACTTCTCATCATAAACAGATGCTCATCAGAAGACATTTAAAGCCCTTCAACGCCAGTCGGGTGTACGGTTGTCCTGTCACAGCTGCACTACTTTACTAATGCCACCAAGAAACTAACTTTAATGGTTTGAAAGGTCAAAGGTCATTACTCCCGCGCCCCCCATTTCTCCCCGATTTACTTTGGCCAATTACCCCACTCTTCCGAGCCGTCCCAGTCGCGGCTCCACCCCCTCTGCCGATCCGGGGAGGGCTGCAGACTATCACATGCCTCCTCTGATACACGTGGAGTCGCCAGCCACTTCTTTTCACCTGACAGTGAGGAGTTTCACCAGGGGGACGTAGCGCGTGGGAGGATCACGCTATTCCCCTCCAGTCCCCCCCCCCCCGAACAGGCGCCTCAACCGACCAGAGGAGGCGCTCGTGCTGCAACCAGGACACACACCCACAGCCAGCTTCCCACCCGCAGACACGGCCAATTGTGTCTGTACGGCCCTCCGACCAAGCCGGAGGTAACAACGGGGATTCGAACCGGCGATCCCTGTGCTGGTAGGAAACAGAATAGACCGCCATGCCACCCGGATGCCTCAAAAGGTCAAAGGTCATCACTGGTGTTGGAATTTCTTAGTGTCTCCGAACAAGTGTGAAGGTCTTAAAACCACACAGACCTCATCAAGTCTCAAGAATCATTCTCTTATCAACAACTATGTAACATTATTACATATTACAACATTATTACTACTATGTAACATTATCTATCACGAGTTAAGAATATTTATCTTGTTTCCAGAAATCTAACCTAGCTAAACTATTTCACTGCAGTGGAAGGTTATTTTGCTTGCTTTTGGGGACATTTTTTTTCCTCTCGAATATGTTAAATTGTGTCTCAGTGTTGACATGGCATTTTAAGTGCCAACAATACTTCAGTTAGGACAGTAGATACGTGGTTTTTCTTCACTCTGAACAGGTCAGACAGTAACTACAGTCGGACAGTAATGTCTTCCGGGATGGATATGTACCTGTTTGAAATACGCTCTACGATTTCAAGTAATATTAAAATAAGCCTCCGACACCAACACACAGCTAACAGCCGTTCAGGTCGAAGCAGGCGCTTCCTCTCACCCAGCCAGCGGTCCACCGTTGGATATGTCAAACACTTGGTGGGGGTTGAGAAGCTTCCGGAAGCTGTAGAGCAGCTCTCTGCCCTTCAGCCCGCCGCTCTTGGGGTTGATGAACACCAGCAGGGGGACAACGTGTCGCTCTATCTTGTTGTGCTGGGGGAGAGATGAGCGGTAATTATCACAGCCGGAAATACAAGTTGACACTCGCACCCCTGCAGAGACACGCGCTCCCCTCAGGTTTCCCTGTACAGAACCAGCTTCTCTCGACAAACACACACAGCGGGAATGCAGATTTTAAGATGCACTTTGTTTAATGTGCACCGTGTGCTTGCAGTTGCGCGACAGGTTCAGACACAGGTAAAACCGGACAGTATTTTATATAGGGCGTTCTAGTAACCGCAGCCAATTAAAGTGCATTAATGAACAATGAACGCCTAACATTCACCCACGCACACGCACCCCGATGGCGGTGTCACCCATGCAAGGTGACGACCAGCTCACCAGGGGCAGTTAGGGGTTAGGTGTCATGCTCAGGGACGTCTTGACATTTTTGCCAGGGGGAATCAAGGATTGAACCAAACCAGCAACCCTCCACTTACCAGACGATCTGCCTGGCCAATTACCCCACTCTTCTGAGCCGTCCCAGTCGCTGCTCCACCCCCTCTGCCGATCCGGGGAGGGCTGTAGACTACCACATGCCTCCTTCGATACATGTGGGGTCGCCAGCCGCTTCTTTTCACCTGACAGTGAGGAGTTTCACCAGGGGGACGTAGCGCGTGGGAGGATCATGCTATTCCCCCCCCCGAGCAGGCGCCCCAACCGACAAGAGGAGGCGGTAGTGCAGCGACCAGGACACACACCCACATCCGGCTTCCCACCCGCAGACACGGCCAATTGTGTCTGTAGGGACGCCCGACCAAGCCGAAGGTAACACGGGGATTCGAACCGGAGATCCCCGTGTTGGTAGGCAACGGAATAGACCGCCACGCTACCCAGAACGCCCTTGCTTTTTTCACTGTTGATTCGGCTTTACTACAGCACCGGTTCCCATTCAGCTGATACCTATGCATCCTTAAATCATTTTAAGAATACATTTTGGGGGCGGGGGGTCTTATGTATTAGGTCTAACTCACCATGTACTTCTTTTTTGTCTTTTTTGCTTATAAGCCCGGGGTTTTTTTTATTCTCAACTGCAAAATTCTGTCCCATTTTGTTGCTTTTGTATTTCTGATGTTCAGCGAGTCACCAGGGTGCCAAAATAAAACACCTCCGGTGCCGACTGAAAATCCACTCACTGTTTTCCAGCTGACCTCAGGGGCTCTGAAGCACACGTTACAGGCAACAGAAGCACTCTTTTGTGTGCTCACCTTTGACCCCATTGCACACCTTCACTTCACTTACTGTGTCAATAATGGGAGACAGGGACAGGTTTGATGTGGCGTGGTGTATTAAAGGTAAAGTCCCATCATGTGGTATTCGATCAGACGTGGTATAGGGCGATTTTATGAGGTGTGGTACAGTACAGTATGGTATATCAGAGTGTGACTGGTACAGTAATAGGGAGTGAGCACGGTTTCCGTGGTTACCATGATATCTGGAATGACCAGGGAGGTGAGAGGCTTGCTGCTAACGGTTGTGTCTTTGGCCAACATGTAGATCCTCTCCGCTTCAGAGAAACACGAGATCTGCAGCGCCACAGCACCTGGACAACACACACACACACATACACACACACACAGAGGCTGGACTATCAGTGAATCAATCACACTTATTATAACTTATTATATTCCACATTTCATCGATGAAAATGCAACGTAACCGTGAAAATGCAACCCGCTCTGTTGACAATAGAACAGGTTAAAAGTAAGTAAAGAATAGTTTTCCCTTACACTGAGATAAGTGTGTGTGTGTGTGTGTGTGTGTGTGTATACACACAGAGGATGAATATGAATACTGGTGGTTAGGGTAAGGGCTGAGTCCATGTGTGTATAAGTATACTGACACACAGTAACAAGACCATCACAGGCAGGGGGGTAAATGTCTTGTGGATAGTAATCAACTAACTAAACTAACTAACTAACTAACCAAGTTTACCAGCTTTTTTGGTGGATACAGACCAACCCTCACTGGTCCTGTTATATTTTAAACATCACATTGGTAAAACTGGCAAAACAGGGGATGGGATGGGTTGGTGAGGGTCAGCGCAGGGTAGCTGGGTGTGCTCTGAATTTAGATGAGGAGGAATTAGGACATCCAGGGTGGTGGTGGGGGGTAGAACATTTGAATAATTATAGCCACTTGCTTGTTTGCGGTTTGATAACTTACGTGAAGATGGACTGCTTTAAGTGTTGTGTATCTCTGCTTCGAAGTGTATGACTGATGTTGTTGTGTCCAAAGGGATTTCTATTAATACAGGCACAATAACAGATCCCTGTTGTCCGGGCACTTTGACCCTTTGACATGTTAATTTGTGACGTCGGTCATCTTGGGAACGGGGACAGTCGTACTTTGTCAGTTTGTTCCTGGATGAGGTATTTGGCTGAAGGGCCTTAAAAACAAGAGGGGACACACAGAGAGGAGAACCGTTTCCAGAACAACCAACCCACCTTGGCTGCCGTATATGTGTGTGATGGTAACCAGGTGACCTGTTGGGAGGGAGAGAGAGAGAGAGAGAGAGAGAGAGAATTAGATGAACTAGTTGGAAATCCAGTAATACTGAGAGCTGACCTCAAAAAGGGAGAGCGAAAAACGACCTGGGGTCTCATTTATATAACTGTTGCGTACTCACAAAATGGCGCCTGAAAGAGGCGTAGCCACTTCCCACGCAAAATTTGTGATCTGTAAAAACAAACATGACAAACTCTCGCACACATTTAAGTCCGATTTTTTTTTTTGGCACACGCCATTTTCGGCTTTTGTGCACACGTACACGTTTAGTAAGGAAGCTACGCACTGTTTTATAAATGAGACCCTGGAGACTTAGTCATGCAAGGAGTCGACTATTTTTTTTATTTTCTTTTTCAACAACAATAATAATATTAAACTTGCAGTGGGGAAGTTTTGCCTCCCCCTTCTGGCAGTGAGTGTAATTACTTCTCTTCAGCGCTCTCCGACGAGGAAAAGCTACACCAATGGTTATCCGTGTTTGCCCTTACCATTGGACAGTTTTTTTTTATTACTTTAATCCTTCCTCCAAATACTGAGTTTCTCTTTTCTCTGGAGCATCATGAACTCGTCTCGGATACTTCTCAGGTTTTTCTGCCAGTGCTTCCAAGCCCTGAATGCAAGCCAGTCAGAGGCATGCGAATGCTTTCGTCACACGGAAGTTCACATCAGTACCGGTTCTCCAATGTGGGAATCTTGCACCAGACAACAGATTTAAAACTCCGGTATACTGCGAAATACAGATTTACCTGGCGGTGATGGGTGTAATCAGCCTTATGTGAACTCTTGTGGCAAGGACTTGAATGTCATGGACGCTCATTTATATGTAAAATTCCTGCACTCTAGTTTTTACTCATGTCGGAAAGAAAAGTGTATTCTTTCTGAAATATGTACTTTTTGAAATGGTTGATAAAACGAGAACATCCAGTAGATTTCAGGGAAAGGGTAAGAATTACTTTCTGTTGTGATTTTTTACAGTCCAACGAAAGGCAGTTTATAAGAAGTTTGGAATTAACCTTTTACTTAGTGCTTAGACTACCATGTAATAAAATGTAACTGAGCCCATGTACTAACCCTGTTGGACTCCACTTCCAATGAATTAACATCTCCAGACTCACTTTTAATGGTCAGGTGTTCCTGGACCAGCTGAGTATACTCTTCCTTCGTCAGGAGGAGGGGCAGTCCCCCAATCAGCAGACTGACTTGGATCACACGGTTCCTGTTCTCAATTGAATAAAACCTGGTCTGGTTCATCTGCCGCAAGGAAATCTAAAAGAGAAACACAAGAAGAACCAACCACTGTACTGTTATCCAGGTAGAGGACGCAGGAAAGAGACAAAACCGTGGAGCTATCCTTTACTCAAACTTGAAATAATTGATTTCCAAGGCTAAACAACTACTGAGAATAATAAGTTCATTCATTCATTATCCAATCCGCTTATCCTCACTCAGGGATGCTGGAGCCTATCCCAGCAGTCATTGGGCGGCAAGTGGGGAGACACCTTGGACAGGCCGCCAGACCATCACAGGGCCCACACACACACACACACACACACACACACACACACCTAGGGACAATTTAGTATGGCCGAATCACCTGACCTACGTGTCTTTGGACTGTGGGAGGAAACCGGAGCACCCGGAGGAAACCCACACAGACACGGGGAGAACATGCAAACTCCACACAGAGGACGACCCGGGACGACCCCCAAGGTTGGACAACCCTGGGGCTCGAATCCAGGACCTTCTTGCTGTGAGGCAACCGCGCTAACCACTGCGCCAGCATGCCGCCAGAATAACAAGTTATTGTGTGAAACAATTTGGAAAACTTCTTAGACTTGAATAAACATAGACCACAGAGAGAGAAAAAAAATGCATCGAAATTATGAAATATTCAACTAAAGGCCCATACAACAAAAATAGTAACAAATGAAAATGAGAGGTAACAGAAATAAAAGCTGTAAAACTACAAAAGTTTAATGCGGTGTGACTGAGAAGGCATTTGTTTTTAAAGTGTGTGTGCGTGTCTTTACGTACACGTGTCCTTGTGCGTGTGTACATGTGTGTTTACCCGTGTGTGTATGCATTGATGGTTTTATGTGTGTGTGGCATGCCTACCCACGTGTCTTTGTGCTTCGTTTCATGTGTGTGTGTGTGTGTGGGTACACACAAGATGTTTTTCAGTACCTTCCTGATCTCCTGGAGTTTCTCCAGCAGAAGCTCCTCGGATGTCAGCATCTCCCTCTGGACTGCAAGACAGACACACTCATCAGTTTGACAAAAGGTCATGACCCCAAACACAAGAACACATCTGTAAAAGCCCAATGAAAAACCAGAGATCTAAAAACCAGTTGTTAAGACTCTAAGTGATGATCCAAATGATGACATCATCTGAGTGACCGCAAGGGGAGACTAACTGACCACTCACTATCACTACTGTACCAGCTAGCTGGTTGTTTAGAAGAGAGCAGGACCACCAAATTATGGCTGGTCAGCTGTTAGAATGGCTAGTACAGCAGTTACTTATCAACTAATTTTAATCAGTGTGTGTGCGGGGGGGTTTTTTCCCCCCCTATAATGTTTATGCGAAACAGTTCCTGACCTTGCTTGCTGCCCATGTGGACCTCCACCAGGGAGAAGTTGGAGGGATCCTCATCCTGAAATTGAAATTAAAAGACAACAAAGGTCAGAACAATCACATCACCTGATGAGCTTATATCTACATCACATTCCATCAGGATGAATGTAATTCACTACCAGGCTGAATACAAAATTAACAGTACCGTGGGTTAAAAACCTCTGCCATAGAAGACACAAAGCTGCACCATTAGGGATCTAGTGGTCTCGCAGGCACCATAATTTTCCCAGACTACCAAAACCAGCTGTTGGTGGGCTGAGCCTTTGCATCCCTAGATGTTAGAGTTGTTACTGACATCTCTCTACCCTCCCCCCTCTTCTCCCAAATTGTATCCAGCCAATTACCCCTAATTCCAATTACCCTTGGAAAACCTCCAAGTGCTCCTTTACAGTGTGAACAGGTCTGGTTTGGCTGAACTGTTTTACTGGTCTGGTCTGTGCTGGTTTGTTCAGGTCAAACCCTGTTCATTCAGTTCTCGTTTTTTCTATTTTGAGGTTTTTGGTTTTCCTGTTTCACTCCCTGCATCGGGCAGATGTTCAAAATGTTGATACTCTATATCAGAGTCCACCAGGCATCATGTCCTCATTTTATTTTTTTTTCCCGCTGCTCCACCCCCTCTGCCGATCCGGGGAGGGCTGCAGACTACCACACACCTCCTCCGATACATGTGGAGTCACCAGCCACTTCTTTTCACCTGACAGTGAGGAGTTTTGCCAGGGGGACGCATCACGTGGGAGGATAACGCTACCCCCCCCAAACAGGTGCCCCGATCAACCAGAGGAGGCGCTAGTGCAGCAACCAGGATACATACCCACATCCGGCCTCCCACCCACAGACACGGCTAATTGTGTCTGTAGGGACGCCCGACCAAGCCGGAGCTAACACGGGGAATCAATCAACTGTCCCCCCCGCCATCCTGGATGGAGGTTTACCAACCATCTTCTCTCCATTCTTTTTACCATGCAGTCTAAAATGCTTCATTGTTTGCCATTCTGGTAATCCTTCACTCACTATCTCCAAAAGGTATGGGATGGGAAGGAAACTAAAACATTGACTGTTAAAGCACATCAGTGAGTTACAATTCAGCAACCTGGCTCCCCATAGCATGACTGACAGAGCGACAGGCAAAGAGAGCGATACTGATGGAATGATGGCGTGACAGGGATGGAGGAAGAGGCGACGAAGCGACAGTGATTGATGGGCATGTCCAACATTATCACTGACGCCACAGAGACAAAAAAAGCTACCTGTCTGCCCAGCTGAACGAGGACCTCTTTGAGGACTGAAGCCACGGTGCTGTTTTTGAAGATGGAGATAGTGACGTAGGCCACGCCTTTCCTAAAACACAAGATTTAAAAAAGATGGAAAACACAACAGCGTTCAGAGGACGGAACATTTTGTTGAAAAGCCCCATGAAACGGCATTCAGAGCGCTGCAAATTGCCACGATTTGACGTACATCCGAGTGAAATGAACGGCCGGGTTGGGGTTTTGTTAGGGGAGGGAGTTTGTTTTGACTGACAGCCAATCATGATGGGCATTTTTAGAAGAATGTGGACATTGAAATGCTATTGGCTAGTTTCACTTTGGTGGTAGAAGATCACTCGTCTTTCCCTTATTCTTCCATCCATCCCATTATCCGAACCACTTCTCCTGCTCTCAGGGTCGCGGGGATGCTGGAGCCTATCCCAGCAGTCATCTGGTGGCAGGTAGGGAGACACCCTGAACAGGCCGCCAGGCCGTCACACAGGGCCGACACACACAAACACACACACATTCATACCTAGGGTCAATTAGTATGGCTGATTCACCAGACCTACGTGTCTTTGGACTGTGGGAGGAAACCGGAGCCCCCAGAGGAAACCCACACAGACACGGGGAGAACATGCAAACTCCACACAGAGGACGACCTGGGATGACCCCCAAGGTTGGACTACCCCGGGGCTCGAACCCAGGACCTTCTTGCTGTGTGATTGCGCTAACCACTGCACCACCGTGCCGCCTCCCTCATTCTTAATTTCTTTTATTCACTGGACATCCCCCCGCCCCTTTTCTCCCCAATTGTATTCAGCCAATTACCTCACTCTTCCGAGCCGTCCTGGTCGCTGCTCCACCCCCTCTGCCGATCCGGGGAGGGCTGCAGAATACCACATGCCTCCTCCGATACATGTGGAGTTGCCAGCCGCGTCTTTTCACCTGACAGTGAGGAGATTCGCCAAGGGGACGTAGCACGTGGGAGGATCACGCTATTCCCCCCCAGTTCCCCGTCCCCCCTGAACAGGCGCCCCGACCGACAAGAGGCGGCGCTAGTGCAGCGACCAGGACACATACCCACATCCGGCTTCCCACCTGCAAACACGGCCAATTGTGTCTGTAGGGACATCCAGACCAAGCCGGAGGTAACACGGGGATTCAAACCAGCGATCCCCCTGTTGGTAGGCAACGGAATACACTGCCACGCCACCCGGACGTTCATTGGACATTTTTGTTAGTGTAAGCCCGCAAGTGCAGAAGGATGTAACTAAAAATTATTGTATTTTTCAAGAAGAGAAAAACTTCATTCTTAAAAACACAAAAACATTTTTTTGTGAATTTCTCTAACAGTGTTAAACAGATGTAAATTAAGTGCAAATGAACGAGGTATTGAGAATCAAAATACACCTCTGTTCATGAGGCACTTAATACCAGACACACCAAAATGTTGTTAATATCTGCTGGCACTGTGTTGGATAGATATAATACACAGTTAAATCCATTCTCACAGGCATAAAATCAAAAAATCCGTTCTTTCAAACTCCTGTGCAAAACCTTCACTGAAGCCATTCTTAATTCAGGGCAATACCAGCTGCCCCCCCCCCCAAAAAAAAGGATCAAATGTACAAGATCCACAAAGAAAATTGACTCAACATTTGCATAAACAACTTGCTGCCCAAACAGCCCAACACCATACTCCATTAAGCCTCTGAATGACTGCGCTATGATCTGGTTAAGCTGCTAAATATTTCTGACCCATGACCTACACACATTAACAGCAGACTGAGAAAGTGAGACCTGTGACTGAGTGTGAACTGACCACGTTGACACGTGATGTATTTATGTATTTATATTTGTCACGTCATTTCTTTGATTTGCATGTTGTTTGTATGCACACTGCAATTCAGCAATTGCTGCCATGGCATATTAAAGTTCAATAAACCTAAACCCCCCCATGCCCGACTGGAATATTCAGCAGCCAATGAACTGAGAGGATTTTCACCCATGGTCCTCTGCCAATTCAGACACCCCAGATATCTGGACAGAGGAAGTAAGACAAGGAGAACTGGCGGTGGAATGAGATAAGTACAGCAAAGTATACAGAGGAAGAGGTTGGCAAAGAAGAAGTGGGATAGTCAGAGAGATGAAGAAAGTAGACAGGAGAACAAGGAGATGCGGCATAGTGAAGAGAGAGGTGGTGGAGGCAAAGGAAAAGGCGTATGCTGAGTTGTACGAGAGGTTAGACACTAAGGAAGGAGAAAAGGACTTGTACCAATTGGCTAGACAGAGGGACCGAGCTGGGAAGGATGTGCAGCAGGTTAGGGTGATCAAGGATAGAGATGGAAATGTGCTAACAAGCGAGGAGAGTGTGTTGAGAAGGTGGAAGGAGTACTTTGAAGGGCTGATGAATGAAGAAAACAAGAGAGAGAGAGAAGGTTGGCTGATGGGGGGATAGTAAATCAGGAAGTGCACTGGATTACCAAGGAGGAAGTGAGGGAAGCTATGAAGAGGATGAAGAGTGGAAAGGCGGTTGGTCCAGATGAAATACCTGTGGAGGCATGGAGATGCTTAGTAGAGATGGCAGTGGTGTTTTTAACCAGATTGTTTAACACAATCTTGGAAAGTGAGAGGATGCCTGATGAGTGGAGAAGAAGCATACTGGTACCGATTTTCAAGAATAAGGGCGATGTGCAGAGCTGTAGCAACTATAGAGGTATAGAGTTGATCAGCAACAGCATGAAGATATGGGAAAGAGTAATAGAAGCTAGGTTAAGAGGAGAAGTGACGATTAGCGAGCAGCAGTATGGTTTCATGCCACAAAAGAGCACTACAGACGTGATGTTTGCTTTGAGAATGTTGATGGAGAAGTATAGAGAAGGCCAGGAGTTACATTGTGTCTTCGTGGATTTACAGAAAGCATATGACAGGGTGCCGAGAGAGGAGGCAGTGTAACAGTGGTGAGATGTGCGGTTGGAATGACAGATGGGTTCAAGGTGGATGTGGGATTACATCAAGGATCAGCTCTGAGCCCTTTCTTGCTTGCAATGGTGATGGACAGGTTGACGGACGAGATCAGGCAGGAGTCTCCGTGGACTATGATGTTCGCGGATGACATTGTGATCTGTAGTGAGAGTAGGGAGCAGGTTGAGGAGAGCTTGGAGAGGTGGGGCTATGCACTGGAGGGAAGAGGAATGCAAGTCAGTAGGAGCAAGATGGAATACATATGCGTGAATGAGAGGGAGGATAGCGGAATGGTGAGGATGCAAGGAGTAGAGGTGATGAAGGCATATCAGTTAAAGTACTTGGGGTCAACTGTTCAAAGTACATGGGAGTGCAGATGAGGTGAAGAGTGTGCAGGCAGGGTGGAGTGGGTGAAGAAGAGTGTCAGGAGTGATTTGTGACAGAAGGGTACCAGCAAGAGTTAAAGGGAAGGTTTACAAGATAGTTGTGAGACCAGCTATGTTATATGGTTTGGAGACAGTGGCACTGGCGAAAAGACAGGAGGCGGAGCTGGAGGTGGCAGAGTTGAAGATGCTAAGATTTTCACTGGGAGTGACGAAGAAGGACAGGATTAGGAACAAATGTATTAGAGCAACAGTTCAGGTTGGATGGTTTGGAAACAAAGCAAGAGAGGCAAGATTGAGATGGTTTGGACATGTGTGGAGGAGAGATGCTGGGTATATTGAGAGAAGGATGCTGAATATGGAGCTGCCAGGGAAGAGGAAAAGAGGAAAGCCAAAGAGGAGGTTTATGGAAGTGGTGAGGGAGGACATGCAGGCGGCTGGTGTGACAGTGGAAGATGCAGAGGACAGGAAGAGATGGAAATGGATGATCAGCTGTGGTGACCCTTAACGGGAGCAGCCGATAGTAATAGTAGTAGTAGTAGTAGTAGTAGTAGTAGTAGTAGTAGACTGATTGGTCATCACTATGGACCAACTCAGACGCTTTTGATAACAAACTAATGTTCAGTTTAAATACCAATGTTTCTGGTAGCCATCCAGAACCCTGGATAACTACATTTCCCAGAGGCACTCACTTCGGCCAGCCAGCATAGACCTTGAGGACCTCAGAGTCTTTGGGTTTGGCCCTCAGAACCCAGGCTTCGGGGGTGAAGTCCTTGAAGACGCTCTTGTTATCCGGAGCTCCGTTGCGGTTGAGGATGTCGTCGCAGTGGAGGCACTGCTGGTTGCCCAGCTCCTGGAGCTCGTAGCCCTGGGGCTCTTCTGGAAGGTAGAAGGCTTGAAGGGCTGCCTCCTACAGGAGAATGATATTGCACGCACACACACCTTTTCTGGTAATTCAATCTACTTTCTTCATCTCGTCACTGAATAGCTTTACTATTGTCAGTGTGTGAAGATATATATATATATATAAAATCCAGTGAGTCAAGTAAATTCTTTATGAGACGGTACAAGCCCGTTTCTGGCATAAGCAACCATCAGCTGTCAATTATTGACAGCTGATGATTGCTTATGGTGTAGCGACCTACTTGCAGGTTAGATAATTCACCACGTGGAAGAGATAGTCCCTTTAAGACAGTGGGTTCGGGGGTTAGCAGAGGGGATTGTGGGTAGACTTGAGGGTGTGGTTTTGAGCATAAAAAGCTGTTGACTTCAAGTTTGTGTGGAGGGAAAATAAGCGACCCCACCACGGCTATAAGATCAAAAGGAGAAGTGGTCTCGTCTCCTGTCTTACATCCTCCACATTGGTAACCCCGACGTGATTTGAACATGCAAACCTCTGAACCTTCTGATCTGGATCTGCACATCCTCCACAATGGCATGAAACAGGCTCGTGCTGTCTCATAAAGAATGTACTTGAATCACTGGATTTTTATATATATATATATGTACATTGCAGTATAGCAGTATACTTACTGGTAAATGTTTAGGAATATGGAAAAGTACTGCTGGCTTCAGTTGTAACATAAATTGCAGGAAAATAATGCTATGTAAGATAATAATAATAGAGTAATAGAGCACTATAAGTTAAGTCGACAGCAGTAGTACCAATACCATAAATATAAACAGCAGTAGTCCGAGTATCAGTAATAGGGAAGTTGGAGTTAAATTTATAGCAGTAGTAGTAGTATTTGATCACTGCTTTGCTGTAAACAATTTCCTAGGCAGTGTGCGAGTCCACATTTAACTCTGTTTTGGGGGAAAAGAGTCTCTCACCACCACTTCCTCATTCCTGGTTATCCGGGGAATGGATACCAGTCGGACGTGGCCGCGCTTCACTGCATCATCCCCATCAAACACTTTGAGAAGCTGCTTCCCTATTTATCAGAAGAGCACATGTATGTGCATACACACACACACACACACACACAAAACTCAACATTAGGCTTTAAGTAAAACTGTTATTTTTGGCTAAATATTGTCATTGTTATTTGAAGGTTCTTATATATTTTTTCCAAATTCAATTTTCCTAGAAATTTGAAATAACTGCTCTACCACAGTATATACTGACACACATGGTACACAGACAACAGTACCTCTAACAGACTAACATAGTACCACAGTACATACCGATACACATAGTACAAGGATGCAGTACATTTGAATGTACTATAAAAACTATGAGTCCAACTAAACTCAAACATAGCTATGTGTCATCTTTTGCATCAAGCCAGCTCAGCATGCAGTAAGGTGCAGGTGTTAAGTGAAGGTCCACATAAAGGAGTATGAGAGAGAGAGTAACAGTGAGAGAGGCATAGAGAGACATAAATATCTCTCTCTCTCTCTCTCTCTCTCTCTCTCTGTCTCCGTCTCTCTCTCTCTCTATATATATATATATAGAGGGAGAGAGAGAGAAAGACGTATCTATTAAATATATATAGAGTGAGCGAGCGAGAGCAAGAGAGAGACATAGCTATATAAAATATTTAAATATAGAGCGTGAGAACGAGAGTGAGAGCGAGAGAGAGAGAGAGAGAGAGAGCAAGAGAGAGATAGATTAGTGTCGAGTGGGATGGAGGAGAGCTGGACCCACCTGACTCTGGGGTGGAGGCTGGCTGGCCTTCTTTGCACGGAGGATGGGAGGATGGATCAACCTCATCCAAGTTATCTGACAGAGGAAATGTATAATTACCAGCTAGGATCAAATGAACAATTAAATATACCCCCAGTGACCAGGTCACTGTCACAGACAGGATAACACTCCGTGGAGTTGCTAACTTAAGAAACGCTCCATACCTTCGGGGGGTTGTGTGTAAAGGATTAGCATAGAAGTATGACTGCAAACTAGTGGAACGGAGCAGATGAATGTGCAATTATTTTTTAGGTTTTTAAATGACGATTTACACAAATATTTAGCTTTGTTTGCAGGAATCCAGCTATTGTTTTACCATTGTTATGTTACTATTTGTCAACTAAAAGCCCCGCTAACAGGAAACCAGCTGCACTAGCAGTCGGCATATGTCAAGACCAACAGAGGATGTGGTTTGGATGCATCTGTGTGCGTGTTTGTGTGTGTGTGTGTACACCAGGATTCACGTGAGTGAGTTTCTGTGTACATTTTTCTGTTCGTCTGTCATCAGATGTGTTTTTGCGTGTGTGTCTTTGCATGCATCTCTACGCTCAACTCATGGTGGTTATTCTAGGAAATGCAGTGTGTGTGTGTGTGCGTACCTATCTCATGCTGGCTGTTTTCAGCAATGCGGTAACAGTGCATCTTGCTAAAGTTCCTGGAACAGAGGCGAACGCAGGCCGGGGGGAGGAGCTTATCTCGCAGACGTCCCAGAGAGCATTCCTGAGGCCCGCTGGCCAGACAGGCGGCATGGGTCTGCAAGACACGAAAGCCAATCAATCAGTTCTGAAACCGCACCCACCGGCGGGTCCAAGGTCACGGCACGCTACGTAACGGATCCCTTGAGCCGGTGGGGACTTGGCGTCCTGCTCACGGAAACTGGTCCGCCGGCCTGCCGACTCGCCATTCTCCCAGTTGGACCATTGACACTGACAATGTATTCTGGAGCCTATATTTTGCGTCTGAATGCAACTGAATGACTGCCGCAGGAAAGCGTTGTGATTGTTTCTCACCGTGACGCCACACCACTCGCACCTCATCCCCGCCAAGACGTCAGAGGAGCCGCATGTGCGCCGACACACTTCGCACCGAGCCCCCGACGACAGGTTCCCCTCCCGCCAGTGGTGGTGGAATGTATCCTAGGGGACACAGGAAAGAGATCCTGGGGTTAGACTTCCTGTTTCCTGCTGCAGCACAATGCCATTAAACTGTAAGGAGAGACTGGTTTGGTTTGCTCTTGTCACCTCCGCCGAGGAGGTCATGTTTTAACTTGTGTCTGATAGATATCCCAAAACTGGACGGTTGAATTTTCACGAAATTTTGTGAGCAGGTGGACAAATGAACGATTGTTAAAATTTGGTGAACTTTTTGAGATATTTGATTCATCTTGACTTTCACTGTGGAAATGAATGGAGGAAGGTGTGACCTCCTCGTAATCCCTTACTGCGGGAAACGGCAGTAAGCCTTGGAAAACCTCTGAGCACTCCTTTACAGTGCGAATAGGTCTGGTTTGGTTGAACTGGTTTTACTGGTCTGGTCTGTGCTGGCTTGCTCAGGTCAGAACCCTGTTCATTCAGCTCTCGCTTGTTTTATTTTGGTTTTCCTGTTTCCCTCCCTGCATCAGGCAGCGGTTCAAAATGTTGATACTCTACACCAGAGTCCACCAGGCATCACGTCCTCCTCACTTCTGACTGAACAAGAGGGACTGTCGAGGTCCACAGCCCATATTTAGCCCATAATGATAATAAAGCACAGCTTTATTATCATTATGGGCCAATTATCCCACCCTTCCGAGCCGTCCCGGTCACTGCTGCAGACTACCACGTGCCTCCTCCGACACATGTGGAGTCGCCTGCCGCTTCTTTTCACCTGACAGTGACGAGTTTCCCCAGGGGGATGTAGCACATTGGAGGACCGAACAGGCACCCCGACCGACCAGAAGAGGCGCTAGTGCAGCGACCAGGACACACCCACATCCAGCTCCCCATCTGCAGACATGGCCGATTGTGTCTGTAGGGACACCCGACCAAGCTGGAGGTAACACGGGGACTCGAACCGGCGATCCTCATGTAGACAGCCACGCCACCCAGACACCCCTTGATTGAATCTATTTTAACATCTATTAAACAGGTTTCCATTTGTCTTGTGCTTCCCTCAAGTTGTCCTAAACGTGTTCGCTGACCCGATGGTGCCTGGGGGACACAGCAGATATCTGGCCTGTTACACCAGACCCCCTGCTGGTAAAGCGGGTTGATTCAAGGATTCCCGCTGATCTCGCTTTCCTTCTTTTTTCCTTTTCAAAGCCAACATCTGCGGGACGTGGCCCATCACCCGTAAACCTGGGAAGTGTGGGAAACGCAAGCCTTTCAACCGAATTCTGATGTTCTGATCCGTGGCCCACTGACTGAGAAGCCCACTGACCCACTTGCTGCTGCGTCTGTGGTGTTGGCCTGCACCCGCTCAGCATGTGGCCGTAGTCGGAACGCTCTATAGAAACCCAAGCTGCACACCATTGAATTTAGTCACCATCCGTGACCAGTCAACACAACAAAAATCAACACACAAACACATGCGCATGGGAACAGCTACACATACAGATACAACCACACACACACACACACATTTCTAAAAATACAATCTGTCAAAATACCCAAGTGAAAACTGAAATGTTCCGGCCTCTTTTGGCTCAACCACTTCGTGTATTTCGGTCCGCTTCTGCTTCTGTGTGGCTTCAGATTTACTCAACATGGCTTCACTCTTTAACTGAGAGCTGCACTTCCAAAACGCCCCACACTAACGCAAAGCAAGCCCACACCACATGACAAGTTGATCCGGACGCCCCTGCCTCGCCGTTCTGCGCAAAAAGTACGAAGACCGGGGGGGATGTCTGGATAGCGCGGCCTACTCTGTTGCCTACCAACACGGGGATCGCCGGTTCGAATCCCCATGTTACCTCCGGCTTGTTCGGGCATCCCTACAGACACAGTTGGCCCTGTCTGCGGGTGGGAAGCTGGATGTGGGTATGTGACCTGGTCGCCGCACTAGCGCCTCCTCTGGTCAGTCGGGGCACCTGTTTGGGGGGGGAGAATAGCGTGATCCTCCCACGCGCTACGTCCCCTTGGCGAAACTCCTCACTGTCAGGCGAAAAGAAGCAGCTGGTGACTCCACATGTATGGGAGGAGGCATGTGGTAGCCTGCAGCCCTCCCCGGATCGGCCGAGGGGGAGGAACAACTGGGACGGCTCGGAAGAGTGGGGTAATTGGCCAAGTACAATTGGGGAGAAAAAGGGGGGGGGGTATGAAGACGGAATGGGGGGGGGGTCATTGTTGTAGGTGTGTTAAGTCGGCAGTGGAGGAAGTCACAAAGCTGAATTGACGTCTGTGTAAAAGGAACAGCTGATGCTGTTGTGTTACACGTCGTGACGCCTCTGCTTCCAGAACGCCGGCGTGCTGTGTAAAAATCACACACTGGGGCGCCATTATGCCGCCTTTGTTTGGTTCAGTGTAAAAAAAAAACAAAGCCGGCATAAAGACGAGTCTTTGTGACGCCGTTATTGTGGGATCCATCCATCCATTATCCAAACCGCTTATCCTGCTCGCCGGGTCGCAGGGATGCTGGAGCCTATCCCAGCTGTTATTGGGCGGCAGGCGGGGAGACACCCTGGACAGGCTGCCAGGACATCACAGGCCCCACACACACACACAAACTATATGTTGTTTTTCACCACATCATACTTCAAACCAGCTAAAGGTTTACAATGTTTATAATTTTTTTTCTGTTCCTCCTTTTTCTCCCCAAATGTATCTGGCTAATTACCCCACCCTTCTGAGCCGTCCCGGTCGCCGCTACACACCCTCTGCTGATCCAGCGAGGGCTGCAGACTACCACATGCCTCCTCCGATACATGTGGAGTCGCCAGCTGCTTCTTTTCACCTGACAGTGAGGAGTTTCGCCAGGGGGACGTAGCGCGTGGGAGGATCTTAAAGTCTACTATAGTCCGACAGGCGACACCTACCAGGTCCGTGGTTCCATCCAGGTGGCAGTTCCGACAGTCCCCACAGCTGAACACCGCACAGTCAGTATGGACATGCAGTTCACACACTGTAACACACACACACACACACACACACAGTGCCAATTCAGTCTGTGTTGCCATGGTTAGCCCTTGTAGGGGGAAATAGGTGAGATAACAGGTTGCAGGTACACACTAAATCAAACAGTTTACCCCAGGCAAATTTTACCTAATCATCCTCCTCACACACACACACACACACACACACACACACCTAACCCTTCTGGTAATCTAATCTATCGCTATTGTCAAGTGTGCGTGTGTGAGTCTGCAGACTTTTTTTGCACTGAATTTGGACAACATCAAATATCACGATATTTTTGACCAAATACCTCGACATCTTGATGACATTGTAGAGATGGCTATTGGTGCTCTCACGAAATATTCGTTTTTGCTAAACACTCATTAGTAACTAGCAGAGGTACCCGGCATTGCCTGGGGAAAATGTTCTCACCAAAACAACCAACACGATCGGATCTTTACGATATAAGCGATGATGAAATATGATATGATACATGTGATAAACGAATGTCGAATAAACGAATCTTATTAATGAAAATGATCAAATGTCATAATAATTTTTAATCCATTCATCAAGCTTCTTTGCCAATGTGTGTATTAATCGCTGCAAATCCGCCGCTGCAAAGCGCCACAAAATAAACTCAATTTTGCAAATAAATCAAAAAATTTTACTTGGTTTTTGACATATTTTTCGAACTGTGCAATCCTCAGAAAGTGCTGATTCTAAAGATACCTTTCTTTTTGTTCTACAGTGAGGATTTCTGGAGTTTTAAGTGAACATACAAACATACTCTCTTGCTTTATATATATATATAAGATGTGTGGATATGATGTCTAAACAGGTAGAGACAAATACCAGCAAAAACAGTCTAGCAAATTCAGAAACTTGCATCTCTTTACTGTAACGGAGCCTTTAAAACCAGGAAAAGACAACACTTACGTCATATCATGATATTACCATATCCAAAATGCCAGATAATATCTAGTCTTCCATCATGATATCGATATATCAATATATTGCCCAGCCCTAAATCGTAATTTTGCAATTATTGTGTGTTCTGTGTGAGTGAGCTTTGAGGGTATTGTGCTGTTTGTATATGTTGTGTATCTTCAGTGTGTATTATGTACATACTGTGTTGTGTGTAGTACTGTGTACTGCCTTGTGTGTATATTGTGAGTTTTTAATGTGTTGTTTGTATGTGTGCCATGTATTCTGTTGTGTATAATGTGTACTGTATTTGGACTCTGTAGGGTGCGATGTGTATTGTGTTGTGTATCTTGCGGAACGCTCATATTTCCCAGCATGTGCAAAGACAAGTTTAAAAATCACTCGTATTCTTTTTCCTCGGGCCTGAACCAAAGCTGCAGTGTAAATACACGGCGAGGCTGCTCTGTTTACCGAGCTCACAGCCAATCAGTTCTGAGAAAACACACCTCGAGTGTCACCTCTCTCTCTTCCTTGTTTCATAAACCCAGCCTGTCAAGTCCCGGACCCAGCCACAGCCCACAGCCCTGTAGTTAATCTAGCCTCGCAGTGGCTTTAGAGGCAACTCTTGTTGCTCAAGGGCACGTCGGTCACAACGTGCCTGAGGGAGGGATTTGGACCGACCTTCGCAGCGAAGAGCGTTTCCCTCCGTGTGTTTCCTGCACACACAGCAGAACCTTTTCTTCTGACCCGCCGGGCCAAAACAGTGGGCCACTGGGACCTGCAGGGGACAGTGACAGCAAAACATGACACTGTGGAAAAAAAAGCAACATCATACACTGCAACACAATATGACCCTGTAATATGCTCCAATGTGACAATTATATGGCACAACAAGCAGAAGACAAATTTATGTCACATAACACTGCGGGAGAACAATATGTAGACATTATTTCCCAACAACAAAGAAAGTTTAAATACCAGAATGGAAAAAAAAAATGGGAGGACCAGGTTTGAACAGATTCCCACAGATCCTGGACTAGATAAAAACCCAATGTAAGCCGTGTTGGCTGGTATATTTACAAGTCTGTTGAAGTGAATATTGGGGATAATAGACTATTTGGGTTCAGAGCGCTAATGACATCTATCCATCCATTATCCAAACCGCTTAGCCTGCACACAGCAGTCATTGGGCGACAGGCGAGGAGACACCCTGGACGGGCTGCCAGGCCATCACAAGGCCCACACACACACACACACACGCACACACACACCTCGGGACAACTTAGTACAGCCAATTCACCTAACCTACGCGTCTTTGGACTGTGGGAGGAAACCGGAGCACCCGGAGGAAACCCATGCAGACAAGAGTAGAACATGCAAACTCCACACAGAGGATGACCCCCCAAGGTTGGACAACCCCACGGTTCGAACCCAGCACCTTCTTGCTGTGAGGCGACCGCGCTAACTGCTAACTAATGACATTCAGTTCAAATTTCAGTCAAGGTGAGATGTGGTTCAGGCTAATGACTAGTAAGCCCAAAAGCACAGAAATTAAAGAGTCATTGAGTATTGACCTTGATTGTATTCTCGGTGAGATTTTAACATATGTTATTCAAGCGTTTGACTGGTGGAAGGAGAAGTTTCTGGTTATAACTGAGACCGTTATCAGACTCCCAGCTAGCCGTCACATAGCAGCAGAACTTGAATTAAACACCCAGTAAACATAGTTCAGAGAGAAAAATGGCTTCACTCCAATGAATCAGTAAGTGAGCAAAGCCAACAGCAGCTGAGCCATTGGTTCAATACAGGGCACCGTATCAGTTATGATGATAATATGGGCGATAAAAATGAACATTTAAGCTGGTGGTGCGTCACTCACCCGCACTTGTGTTGGAGCCATGCAGGAGCAGACGGTCCTCAGAGTCTTCAGACACTTCTCATGACACATGAAGTTACACACTGGGGAGGAGACAGCTGTCAGTCAGGGAACAGGGGGCGTGGTCTGACAGGTGACAGGGGTGTGGCCTATCAGGGGCCTGTTGTTATCCCACTGAATTCCTGGATAAAGATCACGGCACACTCTACAGCTGGCTAAACCTCAACCTTTATGCTATCAAAACCAGTGTTAGGGGTTCCATTCCCTGTGAAGGCTCAAGGATAAAGCAAGGCACTCATACTGCCAGAGACAGGGGTTTGATTCCACACAGTGCATTGAGCTGTGAGGCGCTTTGGTCGATAAGAGATGGATAAAAGCCGCCACTTAGATGTGGTGTACTATCACGTAATTACAGAAAGTATTCACCAACGAAACACTTCTGGTTTGGCAACGTCATTGGTTTGCATTAATCCATCACACAGTTTAAAGTGAGAGAACATAAATCACCTTACCCCCTTTCTTTACAGTGCAATACATTCTGGCAAGGCTTTTAACCAATCTGTTCCTGTGCGTGTGTATGTGTTTCTGACTCCTAACACCCCCCCGCTCCTCTTTCACCAAGCATCCCGCCAGTCTCTTGTTGCCATGCCAACTGGAGAAAGTAAATCACGACTTGACTACAGCTCTGATTGTGCAACAGAAGCTTTGCTCCCTACACAGTCCCCCATGCCGTAATACACTGGTCATCTATAATCTGTGTGTGTGCGTGTGTGTGTGTGTGTCTGTGTGCAAGAGAGAGACAGGGAGAAAGACAGGAAGACAATCACTTGAGAGGTGACCAAGCCTGCCCTAGATCTCCTCCAGTCCGCTTGCTGAATTCTTGATTAAGTTGAAGTGAGGAGAGGAGAAAAGAAGGGGCCTCCCTTGGCTAACTGGGCTGCTGGGTGCTCGTATAACGCGAGGGCCCCCAGATCCCGCTGCCATTGTATTCGGTTGCCTCCACAGCCCAAACACAACAGCGTATGAAAGGAACACCAGACAGCATACTGGTGACGATAATGGGCTGGATTATGACGATTTCCCTCTAGATCAGTGGTTCTCAACCTTTTTGGGGTCCTGGACCCCCTGCGTATTTTTGATCTACCCTGAGGACCCCTCCACCTGATGTTGGGGGAGGGGGGGTTGCAATTTGATAGCAACAGTAGAAACTGCATTTTAAATTGCACTATAGCATTTATTCACTCTTTGGGGCAAAAATAAGAGCTTTCAGTTGTAACTTAGATATAGTTAACAAAACAGAATTCTTATGCAGTCACTTTCAGATATATGTAACAAAACAGAATATGTATTCTGTAACTTTCAGATATATGTAACAAAACAGAATATGTATTCAGTAACTTTCAGATATATGTAACAACACAGAATATGTATTCAGTAACTTTCAGATATATGTAACAAAACAGAATATGTATTCAGTAACTTTCAGATATATGTAACAAAACAGAATATGTATTCTGTAACTTTCAGATATATGTAACAAAACAGAATATGTATTCAGTAACTTTCAGATATATGTAACAAAACAGAATATGTATTCAGTAACTTTCAGATATATGTAACAACAGAATTGTTATGCAGTAACGTTTAACAATGCAAACGGGAGCGAGATCTCTTATTAAAATACAATAAATTACACTTGTGAAACAGATGTAATTAGAGAAAAAAGTCCTGTTACCCTTTATAGTTTAGGTAGATAAAGGTCTCAGTCACATTTGAGTAAAATAATCCTATTTCTATAAATGTCATAGGATCTTTTTTTTTAAAGATATTTTATTTTCACGGACCCCTTGCAATTACACCACGGACCGCTAGGGGTCCGCGGACCCCCGGTTGAGAAACACTGCTCTAGATGATGTAGAAATTAAAGGCTAACACCTGAAACATTTGATTTTATAGCCAAATTCAACTTTCAGTGAATCCCAATGTAAAATGTTGTTGTTGTTTTTTCGTATCAAGTTTAGTCCAACCAAAATGCCAAAGTCTGGTCGGAGGCAAAGTCATGGAGAACAGCAACTAAATTGATTTTTCTAGTGTAAACTACTAATAAGACACGTTAGCCCCTAGCTAGCGGGTCTGACCCTTTAGCCGAGCGGTTAGTGACGTCGCCTTGTGGTGCAGTACACCCCGTATCGAATCCCGCACCGGGCAAGAAAATAACCGGTTACATTGGTGGCAGCGGTGGGATCCGGAAGTGTGCAGATCCTCAGAAGTCTCTTCGGAGCGCGGGAAGAACAAGCGCGAGGGCGCGCTTCCGGGGAGGGTGACGACTGTAAACTACTATTAAGACGCGTTAGCCCCTAGCTAACGGGTCTGACCCTTTAGCCGAGCGGTTAGTGACGTCGCCTTGTGGTGCATTACACACCGTATCGAATCCCGCACCGGGCAAGAAAATAACCGGTTACAACAGCCATGGTTTTGGACACAAACCAAACTCAAATCGATGACAACGACACCTAGAGGCGGATCGCAAAACTAAGTATAGATGTCACGCCGGAAGCAGGAAGAGAGGACCCAAATGCACACATCGGAGACAGACTGGGCTAGAACAATCTTTTAATAAAACAAACAAACTTATAGACAACAAGGACGGCTCGAGACAAGACGTGACGTATCCCATCCGGCTACCAAAAGTCAGTATGTAACGATCTGACAAAGAACCGGGGCAACCCGGGAGAAAACGCTATCTGCTGGGGAGCCAATCAGGAAAATTGGGCGCAGGTGAGCAGAAACAGGCAACGCCAATCAGGGAACGGGGAGCAGGTGAGTAAAGCAGGGGCAGCAACCGAAATCCCAGATAGCATCCGGATTTAGGCCACTTCAGGCAACGATGTGGCACTTGATGGCCTTCTTCTGGCCCTGACAAAATGGATGTCAGCCTGAAGTGGCCCACATGTATAATAGCAAATATGCCAAATCAAATGTGAGCCTTTTTGGCAAAGATGCGGTGCTCTCAGCAACATGTCATCTGGACGTGACCCTGAAGTGGCCCGTGTGATAAATGGTGAATATGGCCCACATATCACAACACAAATATGGGCCACCTTTGGTGAATATGTGGCACATGCGGCATTGCTATAGCTTGGTTCTGGCCCAGATCTGGCAAACAGGAGCGGACCGCCCATGTGCCATCATTCCACGCGGTATGTGGGCCACATGAGGTGTGGGACGGTCCGAGCCACCGTAATCAGGGATGGCACGCCAAATAAAGGAATGGGGGAGCACGAGAGCAATGCAGGTGGAGGAATAGACATGGCAAGCCAATCATGTAATGGGGGACAGGTGAGCAAGGCAGGGGCAGAAACACAACCATGACGTGTATATATATGTATATAAAATGTATGACTAAGCACCCTATTGTTTATTCAGGGGCCCACTAACACCATGATGCTGTTCAAAACAGCCAGCAGCACATCCCTGTAAGGATTTACCCCTTACATTTAAGACGGCGTCCCTGAGTAGAAAATCTTTGGACAAAAAAAAAAAAAAAGATCAATAACCAGCCAAGTCTATCAACTGCCCCATCTAGAGTAAGTGCACTCACTGAGGATGGTCGATAAACTAAAAGCCGAAATCCATGCATTAAAAAACAGGTTCAGAATCGACATCACAAAATACATAAATGCAATACAGTCACACTGCAAAGGATGCGGCGTGAGGCAGGTTGGGCCCGTCGGTCACGTTAGGCTGGTAGAAATCTCGCTGCTTTGGTGGAAAACGAAATCTATAGCAAGATCCTCTTTATGACTAACACTGCAGAAAAACGTCTCAGCCCATCTGATAAATGACATAATGTAGTCTGATGCCATGCCTTTACTGACAAGTAGCCCCGGTTAGAAAGCAGAACATTGCGCGTGCGTGCGCGCGCCCCTTACCTTCACACAAGAAGCCGATGAGACCCCAGATGAAATCGCTGCAGTTGTGGCAGTAGGTGGGTTTGGTCAGGGTGACCTTTCTGAAGCAGTGGCCGGGTGCGGTGACCGGGTACCGGGAGCGGGGAGCCGGGGACTGCTGCGCCTTTTTCTTGCCGGACGCCGGGCTCTCCGCCGGGCTCGCCGCGGCGCTGGGATTCCCATGCCGGGGGGCGCGACCGCACTCTGCCATGTCGCCCTCGGCCCAACGCACTCTTCCCCCCCAAAAAATCAGACCGCGTCGAAACAGCCCAACAGCCCGACAGCCCGGCGACCGGGACGGGCGAGCTCAGCCGAGCTTTCCGGGAATTTCGCAGAGCTTAACCTGTTTGCGACGTGGTTAACCGTGAACGGCGCGTCATCGCACCGTGCGGCGGGGGTGGGGGGTGGGAGGGATGGTGCCGGACGGCCGCGTCGTTTGACGGCGGTGGGGTTGGGGGTGGGTGGAGGGGTTCTGCCGAGCGGGTTAATCAGCTCGACGCTAGCATTGCTAATTTGCCCGATGCCATTTCACATGACAACCCCCCCCCTGCGGTCAGTGATCACAGCCGGTCAAGTAAAGTCGTGCGCCCTCAAATATCGCGTCCGAGGCGCCGCTGATCTTTGTTGGAGGGGGACGGGACGGTCGAAATCCCACCGGGCGGTGCTGTCACCGACCGCGGTGTTCGCCGACGAGGGCTCGTTGGACGCAAACCCGGATCAACAAGTGCTGTAGCAGGCGCGGAGCGAGCTCTGTTTTCATTTTTGATCTCTTCTTCTTCTGCTTCTTCTTCTTCTTCGTCTTCTTTCTTTCTTTCTTCTTCTCGGCGACAGCTCCGACCTCCTACTTCCGCCCACACAGTCTCCGACCCAGATTTTCTCACGTTTAACTTCCTCCGGCCCTTCTCCGTCTGCCTTCGTTTGACGGGGAACGTGTTGGAATGAGACGGACGCAGGATTATCCGCCAATTAGATGCGCTCACCGCAACGTAACGGCCAAGGGCGCGTTTAGATCGTTCAAATACCCGGTCGGATGCGGCGCAAAACAACAGCCGCCTGACGTCACGTCGGAGTCAGAAAACACTTCCAGCGGCGTGTGAACGACTCCCGAGTTTGAATCGGGCTGTTTTTTTTTTGGCGCAACAGCAAATTCTTCTCCGTGCTGAAGAAAACGTGTTTTTGTTACGCTACAGTTTAACATCGGAAATCTTTTTTTTTTAAACAAGAACACTTTCGTTGCTTTTTTGTGCGTTGGCTTAATTTCACCATGAGTTTGTTAACGTTTGTGACGTCTCGATTAACGTCACAAATATGAGAGACGCGTGATCTTTAAAAACAGGCTCGACTTCACAGCAAAGTGTGAGCGCGTGACGGTCAGATTTCGTTAGAAGAAGAAAAACATCTGGACAGCTGTTTAGAAGAATCCGGTTATGTTTTAGTTCTCGCCTGTGCGTGCGAGCCATTTGTCTTGGTGGATTGTTCACACGAAACACAAACGACATGTTAAAGAAAATGGTGTAACGCGCATGGAAGACACGCTGGCCGCTGACTGGCGGGTCTGACCCTTTAGTCGAGCGGTTAGCGATGCCTCCTGCGGTGCGGGCGATACAGGTTCGCGTCGCGGCCGCGGCAGTTCCTGTGGTTGCGTTGTCCCCCCGACTTCGCTGCAATGTGTAAATTGATGAGCAAGGACGTTAACATCTTAAGGAATCGTCTGTAGAAAATGCAAAAACCGAAAACTTAGCAAATTTTAAATGATTAGCTGGTGACGTGTCTGGTGGAGTAGCCTAGCTTACCATGTTCAGGTCCTAGCATGGCCGTAGTATCAGGTCATTGGTGCTTCATAGTGTAACGTGCATGGATAAGAAGACACGCTGGCCGCTGGCTAGCGAATATGATCCTTTAGTCGAGTGGTTAGCGATGGCTCATGCGGTGCGGGCGATACAGGTTCGCGTCCCGGCCGCGGCAGCTTCTGTGGTTGCGTTGTCCCCCGAATTGGCTACAATAACATCATCGTTAAGCCATCTTTGTTCGCAACAGATGCCTGAAAATTTCTAGAAGCTTGGTCAACATCATCTAAATAATGTCCTTTTGGTGGCTTTTTACCTCTCTTAAAACGGCAACGTTGTGCAGTGGTAATATCCGGCCTATATTCACCAGTGGTAAAATATTTACAGCAGCGGTACAACGAATGAGATCCATTCATCCGATCCTTCCCAAATGAGATATTCGAGAAGTATAGCTCACTTTTACACAACTTAGTCTGTCAATCTGAGAGTTCATAATTCATAAACACACACTGACTGGACACAGATCCCACCCCTTCCATCTAGTGACTATTGACAGCTCCAACTGAGAAGACAAGACAAGACAAGACAAGAGGTGGAGAGACACGACGAGTTAAGAGAGGAGTGATGTATGCTGACAGTATTTATCTGATGAAACAGACATACACCCAAAGATAATGGCCCAGCATGTTGGCCCACTGGTTAGCGCTGTTGCCTCACAACAAGAAGGTCCTGGGTTCGAACCCCAGGCCGTCCCGGGTCCTTTCTGTGTGGAGTGTGCATGTTCTCCCCGTGTCTGCGTGGGTTTCCCCCGGGTGCTCCGGTTTCCTGCCACCATCAAAAAGACATGCATGTTGGGGTTAATGCTCCTGTCTGTGCCCCTGAGCAAGGCAATGGAAAGAAGAACCGGAGTTGGTCCCCGGGCGCTGCAGCGGCCCACTGCCCCTGTACAGTAAGATGGGCTAAATGCAGAGAACACGTTTCACTGTCACCAAACAACTGCACAATAACAACAGAAAGTGGCTTTTTTTTCTCCCTTAATGTCACCATTCTTGATGAATCTCACAGAATGGCTGCCACTTTTTTATGGAATGAGAAAGAAAATACATTCTCTTTCCTTACCCCATCACTTCTCTAATCCCCATAATCATTCTTTCTATCCTCTTGTCACTTTTTAGGTCTCAGGAATATGTTGTTTATATGCGTTGAAGGTGTACCGTTCAGTGAAGCGTGCGCGCGCGCGCGCGTGTTTTCTTACTGTTGAGATGTGTGAGGTCCCTCAGTTACGTCATAGGCCCCCCCCCAAAAAAACCCCAAAACATCCTTGTCTCGGCAGGGACTAAAGTGTAACTACTGCATATGAACACTAGGTGTCCCTGTAGAACAGCAAAAAGAAGAGAAGAGCTGAACGGAGCGTGGATAAAGACAGACCAGATCCCCGGTTTACAGCTAAACTTAGAGAGCTAAGCTTAGAAAAGGAGGAAGCATTAAGGAGTGGGGACAATGCCTTGCTTGACGTGTCTAAATACAGGTTCAGCAAGGCGGTGAGCGATGCTAAACGACTGTACTCTGAGAGACTTCAACAGCAGTTCTCAGAAAACAATTCAGCCTCTGTCTGGAAGGGCCTCGGACAGATCACCAACTACAAACCGACCCCCCCCCCTCCACTAATGACTTGCGCCTGGCCAACGATCTGAATGAGTGCTATTGTCGATTTGAAAGACAATGGGTCAGTCCTCATACCATCCCCCATGACTCCATCTACCAGCTCCAGACCAGCAGCTACTCCTCCTCAAACCTCAGCGGGGGCCCGGGCTTCTCTACAGCTGCCCACCTTGAAGGCCCCCTCCTCTCTCTATCGCGGAGAGGGACATTAACATAACAGGATGTTCAAGAGACAGTACCCCTGCAAAGCAGCTGGGCCAGGTTGGTTCTCTCCCTCCACCCTGAAGCGCTATGCTGATCAGCTGTCTCCGGTGTTCACAGATATTTTCAACACTGGAGACATGCCTGCTTCAACACCTCCACCATCATCCCCTCCCCACATAACCAAGGCCCACAGGACTCAGTGACTACAGACCTGTTGCCCTGACCTCTGTGGTAATGAAGTCTTTTGAGCACCTTGTACTGTTCCACCTTAAAACCATAACCAACCCACCCCTGGACCCCCTGCAGTTCACCTACAGAGCCAACAGGTCTGTGGACGATGCAGTTCACATGGCGCTCCACTTCATCCTCCAGCACCTGGACTCTGCAAGAATCTATGCCAAGATCCTGTTTGTGGATTTCAGCTCTGCTTTCAACAGCACCATCCCAGTTCTATTGCAGGACAAGCCCCCCTTCCCCCTCGACTGCATGTGCCTGACTCCACCCGCAGGTGGATCATCAACTTCCTAACAGACAGGAAGCAGCACATGAAACTGGGGAAACACGTCTCCGACTCCGGGTTCATCAGTTCCCCTCACCAGTCAGTCAAGCTCCTGACATTCGCTGACACCACTCGTATTGGGCTCATCGCTGGCGGGGATGAGTCCGCCTACAGGTGGAAGATTGACCATCTGGTGTCCTGATGTGACCAAAACAACTTGGAGCTCAACGCTCTAATGACAGTGGGGATGGTTGGGAACTTCAGAAAGAACCCCCCCACCCCACCCGCCCCCATCACTCTGTGTGGCTCCCCACTCAACACTGTGGATTTCTTCCGCTTCCTGGGCGCCATCATCACCCAAGATCTCAAGTGGGAGCTGAACATCAGCTCCCTCACCAAGAAGGCGCAGCAGAGGTTGTACTTCCTGCGGCAGCTGAAGAAGTTCAACCTGCCAAACCCAATGATGGTGCATTTTTACACCGCCATCATTGAGTCCACCGTCACCTCCTCCATCTCTTTCTGGTATGCTGCTACCATTGCAAAGGACAAGGGGAGGCTGCAGCGTATCATTCGCTCTGCTGAAAAGGGTGACTGACTGCAACCTGCCATCCCTCCAGGACCTGTATGCTTCAAGGACACTGAGGCGAGCAGGAAAGATCATGGTCGACCCTTCCCACCCAGGCCATGGCCTCTTCAAAACACCCCCATGGCAAGAGGCTAGGGTCTATAAAAACCAGAACCTCGCACCACAAGAACAGCTTCTCCCCCACAGCAGTAGGCCTTTCCAATAAGACCCCAGACACCCATAGATAGACACTACCCCCCACACCTCCCACCCCCTTTGACCCTCTCTCCACACCACACCATGACATAGACATAGACCCACTCACATGCACACACACTCACATGCACAATCGCAGTGCAATAGATGCAACAGTGCAGATAGATATAGTATCTGCCCTACTGGGCCCTCTGCACATCGACACTTTGCATAAAGCCCACACTACCCTGTAAATAACTCTCCTTCTGTAAATAACTCTCATTCTACGAGTTCTCCTTCTGTAAATAACTCTCATTCTACAAGTTCTCCTTCTGTAAATAACTTATTTAAAAATTCTCATTTAACATTTTGTAAATAGAGTGCTTGCCATTTTCCCAGTGTTTCCACATTATCGCACCTTATTTCACCTATTTTTATTTTGTCCTATATATATTTCTCATTACCTTACTGTTGCTGTTCATTTCCCCCTCATGCGCCAACCTAACCAAGTCAAATTCCTTGTAGGTTCTTGAACTACTTGGCAATAAACATGTTTCTGATGTCTCATGAAAAACCAGTTCTTTCGATGAGTCGCTCCTTTTGGTTCGGATGACCTCTGACCTGCCAGTGAGAACCTGGCCAGACTGAAGGCATTGGCGTTCCAACCCCTTGTAATGCAGAGCAGTCAGGTGTGATGTTTTTGGGGGGGGGTTTTTGTAGGTCAACAGGAAGTAGGCCCACACACCGTGGGCTCACCATCGTCTGTCTCCAAGGACCAACTGAAGGGAGTTTCGGTTAAAAGCCTGACATATGTTAAAGTCAGAAAGGGACACATTTATGAGTTTTGAAACATCAAAACCGTTGATATGAATGACAATTTAATGTTTGGCACATTTGTGAATGGCGGTTCCGCGTGACCACGTCAAAAATGAAAGATTGAATCATATTATTTCAGATGAGGGAAACGGAGAACATGGGATTCACACCGTCCATTATTGGAGTCACTCAGCATTTAAGGCAGCTGAACAAGTGTTTGGTGAGTGCAGACGGGGCAAACTGGACGTTAATCACCACATGCCTCACAAAGCGCCGCATGTTGCCTGCTGGTCAACCAGACTACCATTAAGGCCTGTTTGTAGCACCTGGCCAGGTAATCACACTCGTTAGCTAGAAACACACACACACACACACACTCCACATGTTCACAGATCCCAGCTTTAATCTTCCCCAACGAAATACAAGAGCTGCAACCAGCAACACTATTCCTTAATCTGTCAGGCTGACGTGTCAGTTTACCACAAAATATCTTTACTCATCTCCTCAAGCTAAGAGATAAATGACATTGTTCTCCTACCCCCGCCCCCAAAAAAATCATTTGATATCTATAAGCAAAATCAAACAGCATCCATCCATCCATTATCCAAGCCGCTTATCCTCATTGGGTCGTGAGATGCTGGAGCCTATCCCAGCAGTCACTTGGCAGCAGGCGGCGGGAGACCCTGGACGGGCCGCCAGTCCATCACAGGGCCAACCTGCACACACACATTCACACAATGTAGTACGGCCGGTTCACCTGACCTACATGTCTTTGGACTGTGGGAGGAAACCGGAGCCCCCGGAGGAAACCCACACAGACACGGGGAGAACATGCAAACTCCACACAAGAGGACGACCCCCAAGGTTTGACTACCCCGGGGCTCGAACCCAGGACCTTCTTGCTGTGAGGCGACCGCGCTAACCTGCTGGGCCCACCGTGTCGCCCACAAACATTAGCAAATATCTCTAAAGTAATCACAGAAAGCTGAATCGGTTTATCTGGACGCAACGTTAATTGGGAGAAACCAAACAGAGGATGACACAACCCAGGAGGGCGAATACATCAGGCCAGGACTCCACAGAGGCCACTCTTTCAAGGACGAGGAGGTGCACATCCTTGATAGGGAGGAACGCTGGTTTGAACGGGGAGTCAAAGAGGCCATCGACGTGAAGACGGAACGACCACCCCTGAACCGGGGGATGGGGGGTGGGGGGGCGTAAGAGTACATCTGTCACCATCTTACAATGCTGTGATTGCAAACGTTCCCAAATCCTCTGTGAATAGTGCACATGGCCTTTGAAGCTCGAGTTAATGGTCACATCCATATTTGCATATGAAACTTGTCGTTGGTTTCCGTCGTTAAGCCGCTGTATCGTTTATACGGGTGGGGACACCTGCAGACCTGCAGTCCGTTGAGACCGAGGAGGTCGCTTAGATGAGTGATGAAACGTTCCTCCCACTAAACGTTGATGAGCTGATTCGACCGTCTGCGATTTCCTCACCTGGATTACTGACCATGCGTGAAGACATTTCAAAAAAACATACTGAACGCACCATACTAGCGATCTGCAGACGTTCTGGGCCTCCACAGTGAAAGCCGCTGTCACAGTGCATGCACTGACAATGAAAAAACCCCACTTTCAGTCATGGCAACAGTGAAGCCCGTATACCACCAGGACAATAATAATCACACCATACAGAGCTGCCAGCGCTCCTCCAGCAGAGACACCGGGGCCAAGGCTGCAGCCAAGCGCACCCATTCTGCAGGGAAATTATACAAAGCATTACACAACCCTGGTACACCCATAGAAACCGGTAGCCTCTTCTATTGTGGTGGGTGACGAGGGCTCACGCCTACTGCTATGGAGGCTTTCAGCAATAAGCTCCTTGGCAGTGTGCAGTCAAACAGATGTTACCGCTCCAGATGATACCACAGTGTGCTGACACCTTACCTGCTAACACCCATCTGGATTTAAAACTTGGGGACAGATATTCAACTACTACTACTGCTACTACTACTACTTCATCTGCTCCCGTTAGGGGTCGCCACAGCGGATCATCCGTTTCCATCTCTTCCTGTCCTCTGCATCTTCCTCTGTCACACCAGCCACCTGCATGTCCTCCCTCACCACATCCATAAACCTCCTCTTTTGGCCTTCCTCTTCTCCTCTTCCCTGGCAGCTCCATATTCAGCATCCTTCTCCCAACATACTCAGCATCTCTCCTCCACACATGTCCAAACCATCTCAATCTCGCCTCTCTTGCTTTGTTTCCAAACCGTCCAACCTGAGCTGTCCCTCTAATATACTCGTTCCTAATCCTGTCCTTCTTCATCGCTCCCAATGAGAAGCTTATCATCTTCAACTCTGCCACCTCCAGCTCCGCCTCCTGTCTCTTCATCAGTGCCGCTGTCTCCAAACCATATAACATAGCTGGTCTCACCACCATCTTGTAAACCTTCCCTTTAACTCTTGCTGGTACCCTTCTGTCGCAAATCACTGCTGACACTCTTCTCCACCCACTCCACCCTGCCTTCACTCTCTTCTTCACCTCTCTCCTGCACTCCCCGTTACTTTGGAAAAGATACTTTGTGACAGATATTTAACCATGCTGCCCTCAAGGAGGGCGGCACAGTGGTGCAGTGGTTAGCGTGGTCGCCTCACAGCAAGAAGGTTCTGGGTTCGAACCCCGGGGGTTGCCCAAACTTGGGGGTCGTCCCGGGGGCGTCCTCTGTGTGGAGTTTGCATGTTCTCCCCATGTCTGCGTGGGGTTTCCTCCAGGTGCTCCGGTTTCCTCCCACCGTCCAAAGACATGTAGGTCAGGTGAACCGGACTTACTAAATTGTCCCTAGGGGTGTGTGTGTGTGGGCGCTGTGATGGACTGGCGGCCTGTCCAGGGTGTCTCCCCGCCTGCCGCCCAATGACTGCTGGGATAGGCTCCAGCATCCCGCAACCCCAACTGGGATGAGCGGTTCGAATAATGGGTGGATTTTCAAGGGCCTGCATTTTCAAATCAGAGGAGCCCACACGGGCCCTCAACTGACCAGCCCCTTCCTCCCATTTGGCGGGCACAACAAATGCGTGCCGGAGTGACGGCTCTGACCCTTGACCTCCTCGCTATCGGTTACGTTTGTACATCTGTTGAGCTCGCTTGTACGCTGCTCCGCAGGGCCGTGTTAGCAGATCGACTAAAACGGAAAATGTGTGGAAGTAAATTCCCACGGCCCTTTGCAGGACGGCATCAAAGGAATAGCTCGGATTAGTCGGAGCCTGTCCCTAATTTGATCCTCGCCGCTCGTGTCGTCCACAGTCGGGTTTCCTTCTCGCAGTCATCGGTCCTTTCTTCATGCCGGACACAGCTCCAGCTTGTGATCGGCCACTTTTAGCGCCGTTACTGGGAGACAAATCCACAACCCCTCGTTTGGCGCAAATAAATACATAAATAAAACTCCACGGTTCAGCCCGAGCTAACGCAACGCTAAAGCAATCCATCATCGTGAGTTCGAGGGGCCTGCAAACAGAAGTCCCTCTGCCACAGCACAGCAAAGCAAACACTGACGGGGGAATTTAACAGCAAAAACCGATGTAAAATCTAAAATGACCACTCAAATTCACCATGACAGACAGCCGTGGCATCACGTGCACGTGGGGCCAGCCCTGTGGGTTAGCTATCAAATAGGTTAGCTTGAGGTTAAGGTTAAGGTTAGGTGGAGGTCGAGGAGGGGGCGGCACGGTGGTGCGGCAGTTAGCGCTGTTGCCTCACAGCAAGTAGGTCCTGGATTCGAACCCCGGGCCGTCCCAGGCCCCTTTCTGTGTGGAGTTTGCATGATCTCCCCATGTCTGCATGGATTTGCTCTGGGTGCTCCGGTTTCCTCCCACCACTCCTGTCTGTGCCCCTGAGCAAGGCAATGGAAAGAAGAACTGGAGTTGGTCCCTGGGCGCTGCAGCCGCCCACTGCCCCTATACAATGGGATGGGTTAAATGCAGACAACACATTTGTTGTAACAGTACAATTCATTGTAAATAAAGTGTCTTTCTTGAGTCAGGTTAAGGAAGCTTAGGTTAAGTTTAGGTAAGTTCAGTGAAACAGGGTTGAGGGAACATAGACACGCTCCCCATCCTGTTAGCTTTTTGCTCTCAGAGAGGGTTGTGGATTTGTCCTCCTTTAATTGCATTGAACTGTGCAGCTGTGTGTCCAGTATGAAGAAAAGGATGCGGGACCGTGCACGCAGCGCACGTGTAGCGAGTATAAAATAGGGACGTACTTTAAAAAAAAAAAAAACCGAACTGTTCCTTTAATATAACTAAAAGGCAGCGTTGAGCCGGAGTAGCTTTTGAAACCTGAAGGTCGTTTCCCACCAGTAGGGGTCAGTATAGGCTGCGCTCATAAACACCCCCCCCTCCCCCCCCCCGGTTTCACGGCGAGCAGCCTAGAACAAACTGCTCGTTTCACACTCTGCCACAGGGAAATGAGGCGTGTCAAAAGGTCACTATTTCTGGACGGGAAGCTGCTCTGTGACACTACGGTTAAACAACGACTTCAAAAAAAGGGGGGCTTCATTCAGAAGTGCAGAAGCGGCGGGGTGGAGGGGGTGGAGGGGGGGGGTCACGCTTGGTACCAGGGCAGCAGAACCGGCTAGAATATGTTTATGATAAACCGGGGCGTCCGCATGGTGGCTGCTGATCCGTTCGTGATGTTCGGACGGTCGAGTCACCTGCTTTAGTCGACGTGACCACGCGCAGGGCCGCTCCAAACATTTCTGGGGCCCTGAGCAGAACTTGGGGCCCTAAGCAGAATTCATGGGCGGCACGGTTAGCGCCGGTGGCCTCACAGCAAGAAGGTCGTGGGTTCGAGCCCCGGGGGTAGCCCAGCCTCGGGGGTCGTCCCGGGTCGTCCTCTGTGTGGAGTTTGCATGTTCTGTTGCAGTCCAAAGACAGGCGGGTCAGGTGAACCGGCCGTACTAAATGGTCCCGAGGTGTGTGTGTGTGTGTGTGTGTGTGTGTGTGTGTGTGTGTGTGTGTGTGTGTGTGTGGGCCCTGTGTGACGGCCCGGCGGCCCGTCCAGGGTGTCTCCCCGCCTGCCGCCCAGTGGCTGCTGGGATAGGCTCCAGCATCCCCGCGACCCTGAGAGCAGGATAAGTGGTTTGGATAATGGATGGATGGATGGATAAGCAGAATTTGATCCCCATCCCCTCCGCCCCCTCCACCCCCTCCCCCTCCGCCTGGTTTCCCATTACACTTTGTTACCCGTGTGTCCACGGGGCCCCGTGTGATTTCTCACTATGATGTCAGCGTGTCTCTGCTTCCTCTCCGCGCTCAGGTTCCTCATTGTGTTTAACTCGATTGGAAACACTTTAGGTAGACTATCCTGTAACCCACGGCACATCAAACCGAGACTCTTAACCCCTCGCCCGTGAGACGGACCCGCACCTGGTCGCGTATTTGCTCGGGGCGGTCACTCATTTGAAAACCCAGACCCCAAAAAAATCAGATGTCAAGGGCCGTCAATGCATACAGGCCCTTCGCGTAAAGGAAGAGCCACGCCGACAGGATCAGGTTACTGAGGCCTGCTGAGTTAAAGGTGGGGGGTGGGTGGTGGGTGGGTGGGGGGTCTATTTCAGAGGCCGTCAGAGTTCACACGTTCATCGCTCGCCTGTCTCGATAGGACGGCGCGCGAAAAGGTGACCGTCTAATCCGCCCGTACGTGTGGGCACAACTCGGGAAGGTTTCCTGAGCTTCAAAGTGAACCCTGACTATGGGGCCCGGCGTTAATTAGCCAGCCAATTTGGAGATTCAATAGCGGGCCTCCGGGCCGCAGGGCCGAACCCAAACGAGGGAGAGAGAAAATAAAGTGAAAGTAGTGTAACGTGCATGGATAGGTAGACACGCTGGCCGCTGGCCGGCGGGTCTGACCCTTTAGTCGAGCGGTTAGCGAGGTCGCCTGCGGTGCGGGCGATACGGGTTCGCGTCCCGGCCGCGGCAGTTCCTGTGGTTGCGTTGCCCCCCGAATTCGCTACAGTATGACAACAAAGCGCGGCTGGCTGTAGGACCCAGCTGTGCATGGCAGCGTAAAACGTGTACGTTTACCCCCCCCACCAATTGGGTCCGGCCAATTACCCCACTCTTCCGAGCCGTCCCGGTCGCTGCTCCGACCCCCCCTCTGCCGATCCGAGGAGGGCTGCAAGACTACCACCACATGCCTCCTCCCATACATGTGGAGTCGCCAGCCGCTTCTTTTCACCTGACGGTGAGGAGTTTCACCAAGGGGGCGTAGCGCGTGGGAGGATCACGCTATCCCCCCTCCCCCCAAACAGGCGCCCCGACCGACCAGAGGAGGCGCTAGTGCAGCGACCAGGACACACACCCACAATCCGGCTTCCCACCCGCAGACGCGGCCAGTTGTGTCTGTAGGGACCAAGCCGGAAGTAGCGCGGGGATTCGAACCGGCGATCCTCGTGTTGGTAGGCAACGGACGCCCTTATAACAGGCCTTGCCGCGACTTCCGGGTCAGACGATGGCGACCGGGGCAACACATGTTAAAGAAAAACTTGGTAATGAACGATAAGCAACAAATAATCGGCGCGCTCTTGCGTCATAATCTAACGCCCCCCTCGAGTTATTTCAAAGCCCCCCCTTTCACCCCCTCCCTCCCTCCCTCCCTCTCCCTCTCCCCCCCTCCCTCTCTCTCTCTCTCTCTCTGGTGAGTGGTAGAGAAAAACAACCCCCCTCCCCTCTCCGGCAACCCCTCCCCGCGCGCCTCGTAGCCTGTATGAACGCGTCCGTGCGGAGCGCCGCGCAGTGAGGAACGCGTCCAGTCCGCCGCTCCGACAGCCGGGCGTCACGAGTCAAACCCGCCTGCTCGCGCGCTCTCCGTCTGTCCGCCTGTCTGTCTGTCTGCAAACGAGCCACAAAAAAAAAAAATAAGAGAGAGAGAGAGAGCCTTAGCTACCCTCGCTCTCGGTTCGGACATGAGCCCGGGGATCCGGAGATGAGGCTCCGAAATGGCACCTTCCTGACGGTCTTGTTGTTCGGGCTATGCGGACTGGTCTCCCTGTCCTGGTACACCGCATTCAGCAGCTCCAAAGGTAAGGCGCGCTCGGTTGTAACGCACGACATGGGCGGGGGCGTGTGTGTGTGCGTGCGTGTGTATGCGTGTGTTGCAGCCGTGTCGTGGATACCGGATTCCCGGTCCATGTGTTCGGGTTGTTTGGGGCGTCCGGCGGCGGAGCCTGTCTGTCTGTCTGTCGGTCTGCCGGTCTGTCGGCCGGCCGCGGTCATTCAGTGACAACACGCCTCCTTGTTAATTTGTAACCTTCCTTTATGTCGTGCGTTTTAGTCCCCTGTGCTGGTTCTGCTTTATTGACCAGCCCCCCCCCTCCTCCTCCTTGTCTTCCTATCGTTTGCACCCCCCCCCCCACACACACACCCACAGGCTACAACCCGTGTCAGCGTTTGGCGATTGAACCTGTGTCTGTCCGTCGCCATGTGCAGTTTGTGACGGGGGGGGTGGAAGTGGCGGCGGCGGCGGCGGCGCCCCCCCCCTCCCCGCGGGGTATTTCTGCCGGTCGCCTCCGAGCCCTGCTGCACTTGCTCGCAGACGCGGGTCCGCTGGGTAGTGGTGCTCCGGCCGGCCGCGTCGTCACCCGTCTTTTAAACCAGCTTCCGCCGGCCGGGGTTCGTGCACGCGGCGTCTCTGCAAAATTTTTTTTAAAAATTTAAAAAAAAATCCGCATTTCAGCTTAACTTTCTTTTATTTCCCCTCCACCGGTTTTAGTGCGCAGCTTGTGGGTGAGGGCAGGGTGGAGGTGGGGGGGCGGTGGTGGTGGTGGTGGTGGTGGGGGGGTTTTTAGAAGTTGCCCGTACAAGTTGGGGCGCGCGCGGTTCGGCTTGTGCCGTGCTGTCTCGGGCGCTCGCTCGCTCGCTCGCAACCCTTTCTGACTCCTACCAGAGGGTACGGCGCGAGGCGAGCCGGGTACGGCGCGAGGCGAGGCGAGCCGTGCCCTTCGCCAAATGTGGCGTCAACACGAGCGCTTGAACAAGCCGACGTGACCGTGTCGGTCTGTTGTGCCCGGGTGTCCGAGCCCGCAGCACCCGGAGCCGTGCAGCACCCTGCGCACCCCCCCCGTCCCCACCCCCAAGGCCGCAGTTATGTAAGCCCGGCCGTGACCGGCGATCACCGAAACACGCTTGTGTGGAAAACATTTGGTGTTTGGGCCAAAACACAGGGGTGGGGACTCGGAGAGCAGGACAAACAGAGGAGGCAGAGCACAGGAGACGTTCTGCCCCCCGTGTGAAAGCCGCCAGGCAGCCCTCCTTCACCGGGGGGGGGGGCTGCCTGGCTGGCCGCCTTCACAATCCACCGGACACGGTGCCAAATTTCAGAGGAATCTGATAGGGCTGTGACTAATGCCTGTTCCTAGAGATTCACCCGCACAGAAGAGGCACTTTAAAGCCGATCCCCCGCTCTCTTGTGCCCAGATGGCTCTACTGGCACCCCCACCCCAACCACACACACACACATGGTGGAGCTGCACCTGCTCCACCACAGCCTGAGCACACCTAGGCTCCCCCTGTCTGGCCTAGCCACCACATTCTCCTGGGTCTGCTGGTGCCACAGCTTTTGTAGAGGACCCCCCCCCCCACACACACACACATACACACACACCACCCCGGCACAGCGTCCTCGTTGTACCGCTGTCATAGTTGCAATGGTTGACATGCCATGTCAAAGCTGCCGTGCCGTAGTCGCCGTGGTTTCCTGCGGTAGGCGTGCCATGGCCTCCTCCGTCCTGTGTGCCGCCAGCGGCGTCGAGTGCAGGAAGCTGGCTCACATAGTTTTAAACTGCTGGTAATTAACTAGGGGGCCGTGTGCCGGCATGTGTGACCGAGCACATGTCTATGTATGTATGTATGCATGTGTGTGTGTGTGTGTGTGTGTGTGTGTGTGTGTGTGTGTGTTTGTGTCCGTGCCAGCCAGCACTTGGGGGAAATGAGTGCAGCCAGGCCAGCAGTTGGATCTGAAGTGATTGCATCGAGGTTCTTTGATATATTTGTTCCAACGGGACCCCGGGGCCGCTGGATTCTGCAGGGCCTCGGCGCAGCATCGCCGGGGCAGGAATCCATGAGGCAGCCCCGGGGATGAGGAAGCGAGCGTAATCTGTGACGGGATCGGGTTACCAACCAACCAGCAAAGCCGTCCCGGGCAGACTTGGAGAGCCTTTTGGCAGGTTTTCATACCCACCGAGTGAAAGAGGGGAGGGATTTTAGTCTCCCAACACACCTCCTTCGCACAGTGAGGCGAGACGGTTCCGCGGGAGACGGCGGCCGTGTGGCGGCTGTCAGGAAGAAGAGGGCTCCGCCGCCGGCCGAGGCCGCTGGGCGGTCTGTAAAGTGGCAGATCCACGGTGGAAAGACGCTATCCGAGAAACCTGGCCTTCACAGCGCCGACCCAGACCACACGGCGTACGTAGGCCCGGTGGTCGGAGGACAACATGGAGCCCAAAACGTGGAATCCTGCTCCGTCCCAACCGTGCACCTGCGCACATGAAACGAAACGAAATGTCGTTTCTCCCAGCACACAGCGGGGCAACACAAAGACAAAAACACATATCCATACTGCAAAAACTACAAAAACACATATCCGTACTGCAAAAACACATATATCCATACTGTTAAAACTACAAAAACACATGTATCCATACTACAAAAACTACAAAAACACATGTATCCATACTGCAAAAACTACAAAAACACATGTATCCATACTGCAAAAACTACAAAAACACATGTATCCATACTACAAAAACTACAAAAACACATGTATCCATACTACAAAAACTACAAAAACACATGTATCCATACTGCAAAAACACATATCCATACCACAAAAACTAAAAAAACACATATCCATACTACAAAAACACATATCCATACTGCAAAAACTACAAAAACACATGTATCCAAACTACAAAAACACATATCCATACTACAAAAACTACAAAAACACATGTATCCAACATATCCACACACAAAAATTCCCTGTCCAAGAGAGCGAACACCAGGGTGACTGCCGGTCTGTATGGGCTAGCAGTTAGCTTAGCCTGCCCCGCTTCCGCGTCCTGTCAGACCGCCCTCAGTGTTTCCTCTTCGGGCACAGCTCCGGGCAAGGGGCCGTGGTCCCTGGGCCCGCCGGACCCAGCAGGCCAAGCTCCCCCAGCCGATCCAGCGCCAGCTCTCCCAGCCAACAAACTTAGACGTGGACAAAGACACCGCGTGGACGGTACTGGGTGAGGCCGCCGCAAACGTAAGCTCGCGCCGCCATCTTCCCACACCGGAAGCGGAGCACGGCTACCCATGCAGGGTGGAGTAAATCCCTTCACATCTGAACAGTAGACGCTACGCCATACGTATCTGAGGTTTGAGATACTTTATTGATTCCCGTGGGGCAATTCTTACTCTGCATTTAACCCATGCTAGCTGTGTGGCTAGGAGCAGTGGGCAGCCGCCGTGCAGCGCCCGGGGCCCAACGCTGCCGGTTCATCCTGCCATGCCTTGCTCAGGGGCACAGACACGAGTACTCACCCTAACATGCATGTCTTTCTGACGGTGGGAGGAAACCGGAACACGAGGGGGAACATGCCAACTCCACACAGAGGACGACCCGGGATGACCCCCCAAGCTTGGGACAACCCCGGCGTTCGAACCCAGGACCTTGTTGCTGTGAGGGGACAGCGCTAACCACTGGGCCACCATGCTGCAAACATACAGACTGTATATTACTCTGTAGGTATGTAGATGGTATATATATATATATATATATATATATATATATATACACTACTCCTGCTTATGGACAGCACATACCAGTCACTCGGCATATGGACCGTGTGTCACACACGTCGCTGCACATCTAGACAGGCGTCCAGTGTGAGGCTCTCGCTCCCAGTGAGACAAAGCCAGCTTTGAAGGACCCACTCAGGCGGGAGCCTGGCCCTGTTCTCAGGGCCCGAATGGGCCGGAGTTTTTATATTCGTGCGGAAGAAAAGTATTTGTGTCCCCGCAACAAGACGGACGTTGTTTTCCCGTCCCGTGGTGGACTCAGACCTGCTCGAACCTTGGCCGCCCGGCGGACGTGTCACGTCTCACGACTCGGCACCGGCCAGCTTAATGAGCTTCATTTCTTCTTCACGTGGGGAACACCCCCCCTCCCCCCCCCCGCTCCGCTCGTTATCTACCTGGGTGAGCCAGGTGTGACGTCAGGGGACCGGGTGCGCCACCTGGAGGAGGAGCGGTGTGAGCTGACACACACACACACACACACACACACACAGATATATCAAAATAT
Source organism: Lampris megalopsis (assembly GCA_022114975.2). Classification (NCBI taxonomy): domain Eukaryota; kingdom Metazoa; phylum Chordata; class Actinopteri; order Lampriformes; family Lampridae; genus Lampris; species Lampris megalopsis. The sequence continues at coordinate 180,338 of JAJHIY020002046.1, forward strand.
ATCAAAATATTCATGAACAGAAATGTGTTGTGAGCTCACCGTAATTCATGCGTGTGCGTGTGCGTGTGCGTGTGCGCGGGCGGGCGGGCGGGCGGGCGGGCGGGGAACCGGCAGACAGCTCATAGTAATTAGATGATGCATCTGCCTCGCTCAGACCCTGGCAGTTTGTCGTAGCCTGTTTTCACATGCTTGGCCATGCCCCTGTGTGACACACACACACACACACACACACACACACACACACACACACACACACGCAGAGGCCGAGCCAGGGCTCAGTTTCAGTTTCATTATCCTTGCTCTGCTCCTATTCGATGCACACGGTGAATATTGTTGCAAAGACATGAAATCACATCAACATTAGTATGTGTACCATGTGTACCAGTGTGTACTGTGGTACTGTTAGTCCGTTAGAGGTACTGTTGTCTGTGTACCATGTGTACCAGTGTGTACTGTGGTACTATGTTAGTCTGTTAGAGGTACTGTTGTCTGTGTACCATGTGTACTGTTAGTCTGTTAGAGGTACTGTTGTCTGTGTACCATGTGTACTGTTAGTCTGTTAGAGGTACTGTTGTCTGTGTACCATGTGTACTGTTAGTCTGTTAGAGGTACTGTTGTCTGTGTACCATGTGTGTACTGTGGTACTGTTAGTCTGTTAGAGGTACTGTTGTCTGTGTACTATGTGTACCAGTGTGTACTGTGGTACTATGTTAGTACTGTTAGAGGTACTGTTGTCTGTGTACCATGTGTACCAGTGTGTACTGTGGTACTATGTTAGTCTGTTAGAGGTACTGTTGTCTGTGTACCATGTGTACCAGTGTGTACTGTGGTACTTTGTTAGTACTGTTAGAGGTACTGTTGTCTGTGTACCATGTGTACCAGTGTGTACTGTGGTACTGTTAGTCTGTTAGAGGTACTGTTGTCTGTGTACCGTGTGTACCAGTGTGTACTGTGGTACTGTTAGTCTGTTAGAGGTACTGTTGTCTGTGTACCATGTGTACCAGTGTGTACTGTGGTACTATGTTAGTACTGTTAGAGGTACTGTTGTCTGTGTACCATGTGTGTACTGTGGTACTATGTTAGTACTGTTAGAGGTACTGTTGTCTGTGTACCATGTGTACCAGTGTGTACTGTGGTACTTTGTTAGTACTGTTAGAGGTACTGTTGTCTGTGTACCATGTGTACCAGTGTGTACTGTGGTACTATGTTAGTACTGTTAGAGGTACTGTTGTCTGTGTACCAGGTGTACCAGTGTGTACTGTGGTACTATGTTAGCACTGTTAGAGGTACTGTTGTCTGTGTACCATGTGTACCAGTGTGTACTGTGGTACTACAGTACGTGCTGTGGGGTGTAACAGTGCTGCTGTGTGTGGAGCAGGATGGAGGACCTGGGATCTCCGTGCTGTGTGGGTGGAGCAGGACGGAGGACCTGGGATCTCCGTGCTGTGTGGGTGGAGCAGGATGGAGGACCTGGGATCTCCGTCCTGCTCTCAGGTTTCCTGTCGTCTGTGTCAGTCGGTTCAGGAGGGGAGAGACAGACAACAAGGATAGTCCCAATGCTGCGCCGGAGGTCCCTCGCCTCCTCTCTCCTTTCACTCCTCTCTCATTCCTGCCCTCATCACCCTGATTACTCTGTGTGTGTGTGTGTGTGTGTGTGTGTGTGTGTGTGTGTGGTGGTAGTGGTGGTGGGGGGGGTATTGACACTGATATTCCCCTTTACTACAAGAAGTCCCACAGATAAACTGTGGAAACAGGAGCTGTGTGTGTGTGTGTGTGTGTGTGTGTGTCTGTGTGTGTGTGTGTGTGTGTGTGTGATGCCTTTTGGGAAGCAGTGTGAGTGATACTAGGGTATCTATGACTTTTAGGTCAATATTACAGAAGCTGAGAGCCTGTGTGTGTGTGTGTGTGTGTGTGTGTGTGTGTGTGTGTGTGTGTGTGTGTGTGTGTGTCCAGTTAGCATCCGGATGTGGGCCACTTCAGGCCGTGATGCGGCACCGGCGGCCTTCTTCTGGCCCTGACAAAATGGATGTGAGCCTGAACTGGCCCACATGGCCCAGATATGCCAAATCAGATGGGGGCCTTTTCTGGCAAAGACGTGGTGCTCTGGGCAACATGTGATCTGGGTGTGACCCTGAAGTGACCCCGTGGGGTAAATGGTGAATATGGCCCAAATATCACAACACAGATATGGGCCACCTTTGGCAAATATGTGGCACATGCGGCCTTGCTATGGCTTGGTTCTGGCCCAGATCTGGCAAACAGGAGCGGACCGCCCAAGTGCCCTCATTCCACGCCGTACGTGGGCCGGATGAAAGTGTCGGGTGCGGGACGGGTCCGGGCCGCAGCAGTTTTGCTCTCTGGGTCTGCGGGTAAAGGAACCGGAGTCGGAGGCTGTGACTGGCTGTGTCCCAGTAGCCTCTGACCAACGCGGCCCGACCCGACATAAAGGCCCGAGTCACACACACACACACACCTGTGGACGAGTGTGTGGACTCCTCCAAAACTTCTTATCGTTTCCCTGGAAACAGACTTTACTGTTGATATGAATGGAATGATATATATTATTATAACTCCAGAGATGTACATCATTGGCGTGCATGCTATTGTGTGTGTGTGTGTGTGTGTGTGTGTGTGAGTGTGTAGCTTCGCACCTATGGGTTAATTATATCTGTCACCATGGATACTAACAGGCTTTACACAAAAGTTGAAATCACCTGTTATGTTATGATGTGTGTGTGTGTGTGTGTGTGTGTGTGTTTCAGAATTGGCTAATAGGACAGCTGGAAACCTGTTTGGATCACCTCTTTATATCGTCATACAATATAATCACTCTCTCTCTCTCTCGCTCTCTCTGTACCCCCCCCCGTCTCTCTCTCTCTCTCTCTCTCTCTCTCTCTCTCTCTCTCTCTCTCTCTCTCGCTCTCTCTCTCTCTCTCTCTCTCTCTCTCTCTCTCTCTCTCCATCCCTCTCTCTGTCTCTTTTTCTCTCTCCCCCCCCGTCTCTCTCTGTCTGTCTGTCTGTCTGTCTGTCTGTCTGTCTGTCTGTCTCTCTCCATCGCTCTCTCTGTACCCCCGTCTCTCTCTCTCTCTCTCTCTCTCTCTCTCTCTCTCTCTCTCTCTCTCTCTCTATATATATATATAAAATGAAGTTTTTATAAATTGTGAATGTTGTGTAAATGGATGGTCCCAGTCCTCCTGTGTGTGTGTGTGTGTGGTGTTGGTGGGGGGGCAACGATGCAGTGAGAACTCGGGTTGTAGTTTCTTGCTCAATAACACTTCAGCAGAACATGTGCTTGGATCAAGTCAAAGCTCTGTGCAGGCTCGGACTGGCGATCTGGCAGGTCCAGCAATACAGGCAAACAACGGTGGTGGTGGGGGGGGGGAGGGGGGGTTCGACCGGCCGGGCGGGGCCCAGCTGATGTTGGAACAGCCCATCTGATTGTGTGTGTGTGTGTGGGGGTGAGGTGGGGGGGGGGTTATACGGTCCCAATTGTCAATAGGCTACCTCTACTGTAGGGCAGGTGCGGGAAGTGCTGCCCTCGTCCTGCCCCCAGCCCTTCAAGTGTAAGGTCGGAGGTCAAGCGGGAAATAACCAGATCAATACAGAACGAGTGGAAACTAACATTTATGAGTTGGAATGGAAAATAAAGCTCGCCTGGAACGGATTAAGGTCCCAAAAATGTGAAAAGGTCAGAGAGAGAAAGAAGGAAAAAAACCCAACGTCTCGAGGCCGATACCGCGCAATGAATTAACACGCGGGTTCAGAAATACCCACGCCGCTGCCACGCCAAACCCTGCTATCAGGAATAGACGAGGCCGCGCTGCATCACAAGAGCGTCTTGAGGCGTCCACGCTGACGGCTGCAGGAAGACACTCTCGCGGCTTTGGACGTAATGGACGGGGCGGCGGATAAGAGGGGCGGCGGCGAGGCGTCTTCCCGTTCTGACCCGTCCCGTCCGCGGCTCGAGGCCGCTGTGCCGTCTTGTTTTTAAACGATGTCGGGGTGAGAGCGTTGCTGTGGCTCGGCTGATTAGTCATTCTGGGTCCGCTCTAATAGGGCGCCGGCATGCGGAGGCGGTTTCTCTCGGGGGGACGGAGGAAGCCTGGCCTCCAAATAAATATAATAAAGACAACAGGATTTTATTATTGCCACGGCTGTTGTCTTTATTGAGTTTTGCCCTTGTTATCGAAACAGCCCATGTTTCGCTTCTTTAGCTGGTGCAGTGAGGCGTTACAACGGGCAGTCTCGTGGTCGTGAAGTGCTAGCGCCACCGGCGTTGCCTGCCTCCCTTAGACAGAAAAACAAAGGGCAAGTTTCAGCCAATCAGATTGCAGCCAGGCTCGACCGACCTCAACATCGACTGGTCAGTTCGTCCATCCGCCCGCTTATCCTAATTAGGGTCGCAGGATGCTGGAGCCTATCCCAGCAAGCCATTGGGCGGAAGGCGGGGAGACACCCCGGATAGGTCACCAGTCCGTCTCAGGGCAGACTCATTCACACCTAGGGGCAATTTAGTGAGTCCGATTCCCCTGGTCTCCATGTCTTTGGACTGTGGGAGGAAACCGGAGCCCCTGGAGGAAACCCACGCATGATCGCCGTCATGCGGAGATGTGGTCTCCGTACCAAGCGGACCGGCATGCTGCAGGTAATGTTGCCACGGGCCGCCGCTGCAGGCAGGCCTCCCTCTCTCTCTCTCCCTCTCTCTCCCCCTTTCCCTCTCTCTCTTTCTCCCCCCCCCTCTCCCCCCCCCCCTCTCTCTCTCCCCCTCTTCCTCTCCCTCTCCCCCTGACAGCCTGACAGCAGAAGCCGTTAAAATGGTGTCGGTAGCGTGAAATCCTGACTGCTAAGCCTGATGTGTGAATTGCATCAGATCAGCTGCGAAGACGACGTGGGACGATTTGCTATAAATAGGGCGCCGTTAATTACCGTCCAATTTCAGAGACGTTTCCAGATCACCGGGAGGCTCGGGCTGTCCTAAGGAGAGCTGTCAAAACCGAGTTGGGCTGTTTTGTTTGGTGATGGCAGCGTTCCCGTTTTGTCATATGATTATGTCATGTCTGTTTTATTTATTTATTTATCGAAAACTCCCCCTTTTCTCCCCAATTGTACTCGGCCAATCACCCCCGCTCTTCCGAGCCGTCCCAGTCGCTGCTCCCCCTCTGCCGATCCGGGGAGGGCTGCAGACTACCACATGCCTCCTCCCATACATGTGGAGTCGCCAGCCGCTTCTTTTCACCTGACAGTGAGGCGCCAGACCGACCAGAGGAGGCGCTAGCGCAGCGACCAGGACACATACCCAAGTCCGGCTTCCCACCCGCAGACACGTCCAATTGTGTCCGTAGGGACGCCCGACCAAGCCGGAGGTAACACGGGGATTCGAACCGGCGATCCCCGTGTTGGTAGGCTACGGAATAGACCGCCATGCCACCCGGACGCCCCCTATATTTGTTTTATTTGACTGACGGATTGTAGCATAAGTACTCCGAGAGCTGGGTTTCCCATTGTCAAATGAAGGAAATCCCAAGTGCAGCTCTTGGGGGATGCCAACTTCTCCTTTTGGAGCTTTATTTATTTATTTATTCATTGTTTGTTTGTTTATTTATGACATTATTTTAGGAAACACCTGTTGTTACGCTGCCAACTTGATATAGCCTATGTGCTATATATAGCCTGATACTGCTTTATACAGCTCACAAGTGCTGCAAGTATGTTGGGGGGGTGGCGGTCCAGACAAAACTGGGGTTGAATTGTGTTTGTGTGTGTGTGTGTGCATACCTGTGTGTGTACGTGTGTGTGGACAGACAATGGGAAATGAGGCAAAAATAACTTTCAAGGTCACAGACAGAACATGTAAATAATGATCTCACACACACACACAGACACACACAGACACACACACACACACAGACACACACACACGCACACACACAGACATCCCCACAGGCTGTTTTCATAATGTTGGTCTCAGCTGGATCAGCCAGGTGTGTGTGTGTGTGTGTGTGTGTGTGTGTTTGCAGCTGATTTTTTTTTTTTTATGCTAAACTGGTTTTAACTGGTCTTAACTGGACCTGATGAAGACGGCTGGACGTTAAATGAAGCCGACCGGAGCAGTAGATCGTGCGGACATTACCGTCCTCTGCGTAGTCGCCACCCTGTCCCAGGGAGACGCCGGACGACCCCCCTTCCCCCCCCCCGGTCCACCGCGCTCATCTGGCCTTTACAGCAAATTAACTGCTGGAGTCACAGTAACGTTTTGGGGTCGTTTAGCCGTGGCGCTCGCTCAAGACTCAGGACGAACGCGGGGCCAAATTTCGTTCTCGGGCGGCAAGGTCAAAGTCACGAACGGCCAACACCGGCGAGGTCAAAGGTCGGAGACGCCGCACGCTGACGGCGGACCGGATAGGTTTTCCCGAGACAACAGAACGATTACAGAGGATAGAGAGAAGAGGGGGGGGGGAGGTGGGGGTGTAAGATGGAGAGGATTTCTGTGCGGTTTGTATTTATTAAAGTCCACATGCTCGGGTGCTGCTCTCCGACCTGACGGATGACTCTCCTGTTTCACAGTTCGGTGGAAGAGCCCTGTGGAGGGCTCAGGCAATCTTCCGGTGGATTTAGACGGAGCAAATCCTAAGCTTCCAATTTCCCCCCACAAACCGCATCATTCCGAGTGTGTCTTTTTATCACTAACAAAAAAAAAAGAAAAGCAAAAAGAAAGGGTTTTATTTACGTCATACCGCCCCGGTCCTGAGCGGCTGTGTGTCACTTCCATCTGACCCCTGACCTCTGACGTTCGGCAAGGGGAAAATCGACTACGAATCAAAACGGGGAACGAGAGAGAGTCGGATGGAGGGGGAAGAGGATGCACGTTTCCCAGCAGCTCAATAGATAGCAGCCAATCGGTGCCATCCGACAACACCGGCTCGTATTAACTCCTCATATTACGCTGCAGGAAAGCTGCGTCGTAACATCCGGCCATCCGGTACCCGAGCCGCTTATCCCAACTGGGGTTGCAGGGATGCGGGAGCCTGTCCCAGCAGTCATTGGGCGGCGGGTGGGGAGACACCCTGGACTGGCCGCCAGTCCATCACGGAGCATAATAACAGTTAACATGAGTCTGCATCCTCTCCCATCTTCTCCTCCTCTTCCTTTTCTCCTCCTCTGGGCGGCACGGTGGCGCAGCATCAGGGTCCTGGGTTCGAACCCCGGGGTTGTCCAACCTTGGGGGGGGGAGGGGGGTCATCCCAGATCGTCCTCTGTGTGGAGTTTGCATGTTCTCCCCTGTGTCCGGGTGCTCCGGTTTCCCCCAACCATCAGAAAGGCATGCATGTTAGGGTTAATACCCCTGTCTGTGCCCCTGAGCAAGGCATGGCCAGATGAACTGGAGTTGGTCCCCGGGCGCCGCACGGCGGCTGCCCACTGCTCCAAGCTACACAGCTAGGATGGGTTAAATGCAGAGCAGAATTTCCCTACGGGGATCAGTAAAGTCCATCCATCCATTATCCGAACTGCTTATCCTGCTCTCGGGGTGGCGGGGATGCTGGAGCCTCTCCCAGCAGTCATTGGGCGGCAGGTTGGGAGACACCCTGGACAGGCCACCAGGCCATCACAGGGCCAGTAAAGAAAAAAATTCCTCTTTCTGTCATGGTCGCTCCCGGTTCCGGCGACTCCCGCCCAGGGGCCTCGCATATCAGTCGTTACTATGGGCAAATTTGTTCTGACACACCCATGGAAGTTTTTAGCCCTCAAGATTGTCTGACAGGCAGTAAGTAGCAAAGCATGATGGGTATTCGTAATTCCTTCCTCCTAACATCTATTGTCTGCCTCTTGCAACAAGCAATCACCCAGGCCCTGCAAAGACATCAGTGTTAGCCAGTCGGTGTCTAAATTCAGGGGTTACCCAGGTTCTGCACTTGGCCTCCGAGACAAACTTCAGGGCTAAAAAATCCCATGGGTGTGTAAGAACACATCTGCCCTGAGTAACGACTGATACGTGAGGCCCCTGGTCTCCGCGTCTCATGACTTGTCCTGCGCGGCACGGCGGCGCAGTGGTTAGTGCAATCGCCGGACAGCAAGAAGGTCCTGGGTTCGAGCCCCGGGGTAGTCCAACCTCGGGGGTCGTCCCGGGTCGTCCTCTGTGTGGAGTTTGCATGTTGCGTGGGTTTCCTCCAGGGGCTCCGGTTTCCTCCCACAGTCCAAAGACATGGAGGTCAGGTGTGCTGTGCGTGTGTGTGTGTGTGTCGGCCCTGTGATGGACTGGCGGCCTGTCCAGGGTGTTTCCCCACCTGCCGCCCAATGACTGCTGGGATAGGCTCCAGCGACCCTGAGAGCAGCATGAGCGGTTTGGATTATAGATTGATTATTGATTATTGATTATTCAGTCAAGTTTCTGCGTATTCAAGTTTGGCTGTTTAGTCCATCTGCTGTCAGAGCATGCCACGTCGCCACCCTGTCACCGTGTCACCGCCACGTCACCACCATGTCACCGTGTCACCGCCACGTCGCCACCCTGTCACCGTGTCACTGTCATGTCCTCGTCAGGCGTGTTCCTGATACCCTCATGTCCCCTACCAGTGAACCTTTTGTTTCAGCTGTTACCGCATCTGCATGCGGGTCCTCAGTTCCTGCTCCCTCCAGGACACTTTCTATGCGCCCTCTCCCCCCTCCCGTCCTCTCCTCCCCCCTCCCCTCCTCTCCCCTCCCCTCCTCTCCCTCCTTGTCTGTCTCCAGAAGGGGAGCGGTAGCGTCAGTAGTGATGAATGATGTATGCCTCTGCTGGAACGAGCCTGTAGTTAAACAGAGATGTGATAGCCCTGATCCCAGGTCTGGTCATCGGCGAGCCTTTAAACATTGATGACGCTGCTGTGAATGCACCCCCACACGGTGTGTGTGTGTGTTTGTGTTTGTGTGCGTGTGTGTGTGCATGCGCGCACGAGAGAAAATTTGTGTACATTTGTATAATGTAATTGTGTGTGGGGTTGTGGCGGCGGGCGGGTGGGGGGGGGGTATTTTTGTGTGGTGTGTGTGAGTGCATGCGAGTGTGTGTGTCTGTGTGTGTGTATAAGTGTGGCTAGCTTGTTTCTTTGCAGCTTCACTCGGCTAGCTAGCTGGCCGGCTGCTGTTTACCTGGAAAACGCTGAACCGTGGCAGCGAACCAAAACATCCAGGAGTGTGAAAGCAGCTGGTTAATAATTTAACTCTGCAGGGTTGAGGTTGGTGTGTGTGTGTGTGTGTGTGTGTGTGTGTGTGTGTGTGTGTGTGTGTGTGTGTGTGTGTGTGTGTGTGTGCGCGCGTGTTCAGGTTATCTACAGTGGGAAACCGAAACGCACAGATTCTTTATTCAGACCACAGTTGCCTTTCTAACCCAGCACTACCCAGAATGCATCTCACCGCAGTATGTTGGATCGAGGGGCTACTGTCCGATGGGTTCCTCGTGTGCGGCGTTTGGACACGGTATTTGTCGACTTGTCCTGTCTTGCCGCTGTGTTTAACCGCGTTGACGGACATATAAGACATGTTAGTTTGACAGAGACGCGGGAGAGTTTGCGGACATTCATAATTAAGGACAGGAGCTGTAAATACTTGATGGTTGAAGCGACGATGCTGAAAGTTTGCGTGTCCTTTGTGGTGCTTTCTACCGCCGGCATATTTCAGGTAACAAAATAT
>JAJHIY020002046.1:195000-240000 GCA_022114975.2 Lampris megalopsis
TGTCTGTCTCTTTCTTTCTGTCTCTCTCTGTCTCTTTCTGTCCCTCTCTGTCTCTCTCTCTCGCTCTCTGTCTCTCTCTCTCTGTCTGTCTCTTTCTTTCTGTCTCTCTCTCTTTGTTTGTCTGTCTGTCTGTCTCTCTCTCTCTCTCTTTCTGTCTCTCTCTCACTCTGTCTCTCTTTCTTTCTGTTTGTCTCTCTCTCTCGCTGTCTCTCTCTCTCTCTTTCTGTCTGTCTGTCTCTCTCTCTCTCTCCCTCTCTTTCTGTCTGTCTGTCTCTTTCTTTCTGTCTCTCTCTCTTTGTTTGTCTGTCTCTCTCTCTCTCTCTCTCTCTCTCTCTTAGGGTTAGGGGGTTAGGGTTAGGGGTTAGGGTTAGGTTAGGGTTAGGGTTAGGGGGTTAGGGTTAGGTTAGGGTTAGGGGGTTAGGGTTAGGGGTTAGGGTTAGGTTATGGTTAGGGTTAGGGGGTTAGGGTTAGGGGTTAGGGTTAGGTTATGGTTAGGGTTAGGGGGTTAGGGTTAGGGGGTTAGGGTTAGGGTTAGGGTTAGGTTAGGGTTAGGGGGTTAGGGTTAGGGTTAGGGTTAGGGGTTAGGGTTAGGGGGTTAGGGTTAGGGTTAGGTGTTTCGGTACGTCGGAGCCCATTTACCGCCTCGTCTGAAAATGACTGCTGACCGTTTTCCGACGCGTGCCATCCGACCCACGTTCTTCTGATGACACGTTCTTCGGTTTCCAGCCACACCGGCGTGGCATGAAGATCAACTTGCAGAGACTTGAACCTTTCTGGAGGTGTTTCGTCACAGTGAACATTTAGTTGCCTTTTTGTTGTGGTTGTTAAAGTTGGGTTATATCCATCCACCCATCCACCCAATGCATTTTTTGCAGCGTTGAGCGGGACATTGTTTAGAAAAACACCTGTTTTTTTAAATAATCTGTGACAAATTATGTGGAAAGTGTTAAAAAAAATGTATCGTGCTGCGGTAGAGGATTACATTTTATTGCACATTAACTTTCCCGTGTATTATCATATTTGTATGAGAAGTTCTGGCTGCGCCAGTTAAGTCCAAGCGGTTCCACCGCCTGACGGTGTTGCTGGTGCAGGTGGAGGACGGGGGGAATCCAGCATGGCCGTCAACAGGGTGGCCTGGACTTGGTGTTTTACTTTATTTCTGTGTCGATAAAACATCCGACACCAAGAGTCGCCGGGTTGAACTCCCATCTTCTGTTTTGAGTTCAGTTAAGAAATAGTTTCTGACAACAACCAATCAACAGTTAATTCATAATTAAGTTCATTAATAACGTTAATTGGCAGATACTGGTAATTAAATAGAATGTGAATAATTTGGTCATGCTTAGGGCGGCACAGTGGACTCATCCTAGAGTAGGAGGTGACGTGGAAGAGGCCGGGTGAAGACGTTCCCCTCATCCCCCACCTCCACGTCTCCACCCACCGCCTGGATGGCCCGGCCCACGAACGGCCTACGCTCACGTCCTGCTGACAGGCGGTAGATGTCGGCGGGTAGATTTCTGGTAGGTTGCAGAAATCTACCGCACACACCCCCCCCTCCACACGCAGGTGTGTGCGCGCGTGTGTCTGAACACTACCCCGTGTCTTTTGGCAAGGCAGTTGGCCCTTGCGGCAGCGTCGGCGTTCACCCGTGCTCTGTGACGAGCCGCTTTTCCCCGCTTGAAAGCGGCGTCTATCGGGAGACAAGAGGCTCTGTTTTATTCTGGTTAGTCCGGCCACGTGTCTCTGTAGCACAGCCTCACTGGCCTTCGCCTCCTCCTCGAACGGACCGAGGCATGAGGAAGAGGGGCAGAGGTTATGTTTTATTTCTAAGTTGATTAATGACTTTTATGGAAATTAATAATTTATGAGGGCGGCACGGTGGCGCGGTGGTTAGCGCGCTCGCCTCACAGCAAGAAGGGCCTGGGTTCGAGCCCCAGAATAGTCCAACACTGGGGGGGGGAGTCCCGGGTCGTCCTCTGTGTGGAGTTTGCATGTTCTCCCTGTGTCTGTGTGGGTTTCTTCCGGGTGATCCGGTTTCCTCCCACAGTCCAAGACATGCAGGTCAGGTGAATCGGCCTTACTAAATTGTCCCTAGGTGTGTGTGTGTGTGTGTGTGTGTGTGTGTGTGTGTGTGTGTGTGTGTGTGTGTGTGTGTGTGTGTGTTGGCCCTGTGATGGGCTGGCAGCCTGTCCAGGGTGTCTCCCCGCCTGCTGCCCAGTGACTGCTGGGATAGGCTCCAGCACCCCCACGACCCTGAGAGCAGGATCAGCAGCTTGGATAATGGATGAATGGATGAATACCCAATTTCCCCTCGGGGATGAATAAAGTATTCTGATTCTGAATTGTGAAACAGCAGAAATTTCATAAATTGTATTTTCAATCTTTGAGTAATATTTCTCCCATCACTGCTGGAGTTTTAGATTTTTTAAAAGCTGCTGTTCATGTTCAACAGTAGTCACTGTTCACCAGCCGATTATGAAATTAGGCTGCAGCATTTGACATCAGATTTGACGGGGCATTGTCATGGACACCTACGTAAGCACATGACCTTCGTGTGAATAGTTCAAACATCATTTTTCAAGTAGAAACTAGTTTTTGTAATTATGATGAATGTTTTCCTGGTGTCATACCATTTCACATGTAAACCTGAGCATACCTGACCGTACCATACTATCTCTAAAAATGGTTGGCATAGGGGCATGGACGTGTCAGGGGTCCTTTTCTGTGATGTCATTTCCTGTCATATTACGCACATATGACGTCACGAACTACAGATGGAGGGCAGGAAGTGGTTTGCTACATAGGCGGCACTATCACAAACTTTCAAAATGCCTGTTTGGCGTCATTAACTGAGAAACCACAAGTAGTTTTTATTGAGTACCAAAAGTTGATATTCATGAGGGGGGGGGGGGGAGGCAAGACATTGACCGCGTGTGTGCAGTGACCACTTCGTCAAAAAAAAAAATCACTCTACATAATATAAGGATCATGTCCAGCATATCTTACTTTCTGTAAATACCTTTCTCTCATAATGTCGTCTAAACCAGTGTTTCTCAACCGGGGGTCCGCGGACCCCTAGTGGTCCGTGGTGTAATTGCAAGGGGTCCGTGAAAATAAAATATCTTTAAAAAAAAGATCCTATGACATTTATAGAAATAGGATTATTTTACTAAAATGTGACTGAGACCTTTATCTAGCTAAACCATAAAGGGTAACAGGACTTTTTTCTCTAATTACATCTGTTTCACAAGTGTAATTCGTTGTATTTTAATAAGAGATCTCGCTCCCGTTTGCATTGTTAAAAGTTACTGCATAACAATTCTGTTGTTACATATATCTGAAAGTTACTGAATACATATTCTGTTTTGTTACATATATCTTAAAGTTACTGCATAAGAATTCTGTTTTGTTACATATATCTGAAAGCTACTGCATAAGAATTCTGTTTTGTTAACTATATCTAAGTTACAACTGAAAGCTCTTATTTTTGCCCCAAAGAGTGAATAAATGCTATAATGCAATTTAAAATGCAGTTTCTACTGTTTCTACCAAATTGCAACCCCCCTCCCCCAAGATCAGGTGGAGGGGTCCTCAGGGTAGATCAAAAATACGCAGGGGGTCCAGGACCCCAAAAAGGTTGAGAACCACTGGACTAAACTAGCACAGTTCGGGCCAAACTAGCGCCATCTCCTCCATTCCGCTTTTCACTTCCTGCCCTCCATCTGAATCTCGCGCGTCATCAGAATCACGTGACTGCAGACACGCTATAAACAAAATGGCTCCTTGAACGGCGCCGCCTTGACGCTGCAGGAGGTTGGCTTGACTGACGCGATTCCCCGAATTAATTACAATATTCTCAACAACGGTGTCCCATTACGTTTATTTGCTGTTAAATAGTTCCAGTGCAAACTAGTTGACAGAAAGGCACGAACTGATGGAGCCTCTCGGATGTATACCAAGTCCAGTTGCACTCGATTCGGTTCCTCTGGATAGTTGACAGGGTGTTCAAATTGAGAATTTCCCCTTTTTTTAAGCGAGATTAATTATTTAGTACAAAGTTTTCATGGCTACACCACATTGACATTTTTGCCATCGTCTCTCAAAATGGATTAAAACCAGAAACGTTAAACTAGGTCCTCAAAAAGACTATATGTATAAACTACTAATAAGACACGTTAGCCCCCTGGCTAACGGGTCTGACCCTTTAGCCGAGCGGCTAGTGACGCCGCCTTGTGGTGCAGCGCACCCCGTATCGAATCCCGCACCGGGCAAGAAACTAACCGGTTACATATGCGACTAATTTGTAAGTTTATTTTCTAATTTTAACCGTTTTAAATTGGAAAAAAAATTAGCGTGACGTCACGGACACGCCAACGATCGTGCGTCATTTGAGCGTGTGACAGTGAGTTGGCGTGAGGTCATTTGGACACGCTCGGTTGTTTCTCGGATCCCGGTGGTGGTGGCGTCACATCGTGTCATGTGTGCCCGGGAACTTGTGACGAGCGGTTCTCTGTGAGCTGCGTTCAACTTCACTAAAGTTCAACTGCTGTTAGAGAATAAGTTAATATTTGCTTTAGCGTGTTTGAGTTGCTTCGATTTTCGTTTTGGTCGTGGGTGAGATTTCTGTGTGCGTGTGTGTGTGTGTGTGTGCGCGTGTGTGTGTGTGTATCAGTGTCAGCAGTGAGGTCTCTGCTCAGTCATGTGAGCTCAGCTGTACCATCCCTGGCATTCATCCATGAATTAGTGTACGCACCCACTCACACGCACACGCACACGCAGGAGGTATAACATTACTAGGCCTGTTCAACATGTGTCCTTACAGCTGCGTGTGTGTGCGTCTGTGTGTGTCTATGAGAGAGAGAGAGTGAGAGAGAGAGAGAGAGAGAGGTGAAGGACGGTGTCATCTTAGACGAGTGTGGAGGTATTCCTCCCGGTGTGTGCACACCGCCCCCCCCCCCACTGCCCTCCGGCCGACTCAGCCAGGCTTCAACACTGTGGAGCTGAAATGGACTTAATCCGTGCTGGTATATAAACAATATCCCACCAGCCATGAAAAACATGACGGCTGATATGATCTTAAACACCAAATACTAAACATCCATGACTCGTGTTTGTGTATGTGTGCGCACGTGTGTGCATAGCTTTATGGATATCTTTCATATTTGTTCGATTTCTGTTGCAAATTTTGCTCTTATTTGACAGAACGGTTAAGAGAGACGGTGTGATATGATACTCTTTCCATGTTTATTGTTGAGGGGTGTAGTTGGACTGCTAAATCCACTGGGACTGAACTGTAATATGGGGCCATCCAAATAACATGTGAACAGACTTGACGGGTTATGTGATAGACAGCTCTGACGTCAGCGTCAGCATCGTGTTCAGGCTGGAGCGCCTCTGAGATAACGGCGAAACCTGTTTAACCTGTCACAATATTTCCTGTTGTTGAAGTACCGCAGAGAGGTCTTGCCTCTGGCAGGTCTGTAGATCTCTTCACGATTCATTACGTGAAGGCTGCACCGGCTCTGATTGTCTTTCCCCATCAGATGGATGTCAGAAAGCTGTTTTCAGGGTTTCTTTGTCCGATCAATCAATCAGTCAAATCCTGCAGAGCACTTTTCAGGCACTGAAATGCAATGCACTTACGCTAAGTGAAACTGTACAGACCAAAGAAAAGGATAAGAGAAGAGAACAAGACGGAATGGGTAAACAGAAAAATGCAAACTTTTATAGGACAGAGTGATGTAGATGTGAAAGTGACAAAACAGAATGACATGAATACAAATAAAATTGATGAAAGTGCCCCTCCATTCAAAAATGTGTTTTTCTTATCTTTGTGTCCCCTAAAATGCCTGGCCTTGACTATGCCGACTTGTATCTGCAAAGTTTGTCGCTGGAGAGGTGTTTTCACATTCCTCTAATGGAGGAGGAGATGTCTCTGCACTTCCCATTGACATCAAGTCAATTTTATTTATATAGTAGGATAGGCGGCTTGGATAATGGATGGATGGAGCCGTTCCCGCAGGGCCAAACCTGTGTGTGTGTGTGTGTGTGTGTGTGTGTGTGTGTGTGTGTGTGTGTGTGTGTGTGTGTGTGTGAATTAATTAATTGTAAAGCGCTTCGGGCGGCTGTTGCAGCTAGAAAAGCGCTATAGAAAACGCAGCTCGATTCCCTAAAATCTGAGATTCAAACGTTCTCCGCGCGAGCTAGATTTGGTACGTCACAAATCCGAAGGCCAATCGCTGTCTAACATGCAAATACAGGGCGGGCAAAGAACCCCGAAATCTCCCGTGCAGCGCATAGTGCAAGTTTTGAAAGCAAACATGGTAGAATGTGCCATTTCTGGATGTAAACCGTGTTGCATTCTGTTCCATTCTTTAATGAAAAGAAAGGAAAAAGAAAAGAAGGAAAGAGAAGTAGGAATGTTTATACAATTGTAACCGGTTATTTTCTTGCCCGGTGCGGGATTCGATACGAGGTGTACTGCACCACAAGGCGACGTCGCTAACCGCTTGGTTAAAGGGTCAGACCCGTTAGCTAGGGGGCTAACGGGTCTTATTAGTAGTTTACAGTCGTCACCCTCTCCCGGAAGCGCGCCCTCGCGCTTTGTTATTCCCGCGCTCCGAAGAGACTTCTGAGGATCTGCATACTTCCGGATCCCACCGCTGCCACCAATGTAACCGGTTATTTTGTTGCCCGGTGCGGGATTCGATACGGGGTGTACTGCACCACAAGGCGACATTGCTAACCGCTCGGCTAAGACCCGTTAGCTAGGGGCTAACGTGTCTTATTAGTAGCTTACAATAGCATATAGGCACACTCTTCCGCATTCCGACTCGGCCATTTCCGGGCAGTACCGGACGTGATACGGACAACTGACGACAACAACGGCGAAGCCATGGCGTTTTTCGCTCGGTCTCTTCCAGAGCTACTCAAACTCACGGTGAACGACGCTAGTCGCGTTATCCAGGAAGCGTTATCCATACGCCGGCTGCCACAAAGCACTCTACGGTTCAAGCTACATCCACAGTTACGACGGTAAGATCCGGACGTGTAACGTTAGCGCCTAGCATGTTTTTGTGCTAGCCAGTGCTAACGTGGCGATAAGTTACTGCAGTGTTTCTCAACCGGGGGTCCGCGGACCCCTAGTGGTCAGTGGTGTAATTGCAAGGGGTCCGTGAAAATAAAATATCTTTTAAAAAAAAGATCCTATGACATTTATAGAAATAGGATTATTTTACTCAAATGTGACTGAGACCTTTATCTACCTAAACTATAAAGGGTAACAGGACTTTTTTCTCTAATTACATCTGTTTCACAAGTGTAATTTATTGTATTTTAATAAGAGACCTCGCTCCCGTTTGCATTGTTAAAAGTTACTGCATAAGAATTCTGTTGTTACATATATCTGAAAGTTACTGAATACATATTCTGTTTTGTTACATATATCTGAAAGTTACTGAATACATATTCTGTTTCGTTACATATATCTGAAAGTTACTGAATAAATATTCTGTTTTGTTACATATATCTGAAAGTTACTGAATACATATTCTGTTTTGTTACATATATCTGAAAGTTACTGAATACATATTCTGTGTTGTTACATATATCTGAAAGTTACTGAATACATATTCTGTGTTGTTACATATATCTGAAAGTTACTGAATACATATTCTGTTTTGTTACATATATCTGAAAGTTACTGCATAAGAATTCTGTTTTGTTAACTATATCTAAGTTACAACTGAAAGCTCTTATTTTTGCCCCAAAGAGTGAATAAATGCTATAGTGCAATTTAAAATGCAGTTTCTACTGTTTCTATCAAATTGCAACCCCCCTCCCCCAAGATCAGGTGGAGGGGTCCTCAGGGTAGATCAAAAATACGCAGGGGGTCCAGGACCCCAAAAAGGTGGAGAACCACTGAGTTACTGTGTACGTTACGTTTCTAAACTTGGCACAAAGAGTAAGGAAATGTGCGTTTGGTAGATGATTTCTTTGTTGTAACAATACTTCTTGGCAGTAAATCTTATATCAGGCAGCTGATTGTCAGCACCTGGGGTACCAGAAGCTCAAAACAAGAGTCAATAGCAGCAGCAAAATAAGCTGTTTGGCATCGGCAGAGAAGATTTGGCAAATTTTTCATGGACGCAACCCACATACTCAGCTCTGCTGCTCGTCCCACAAATGCATGTTCCTTACACAGGTGGCGCCATTCAAAAGGGAACTAAACAGGCTTTCCAACGGTGTAAGATTTATTGCCAAGCAGCATTGTTACAACAAAGAAATCATCTACCAAACACACATTTCCTTACTTTTTGTGCTGAGTATATGTGTCAATCACAGTTAGAATTTTCCAATCTTTGTGTACCGGCTCGGTCAGGCGTCTCTACAGACACAATGGGCTGTGTCTGCTGGTGGGAAACCGGATGTGGCTATGTGTCCTGGTCGCTGCAGTAGCGCCTCCTCTGGTCGGTCGGGGGCGACTGTTTGGGGGAGGGGAGGGGGTAGCGTGATCTTCCCACGCGCTACGCCCCCCTGTGTTGGAGGAGGCACGTGGTAGTCTTCAGCCCTCCCCGGATCAGCAGAGGGGGTGGAGCAGCGACCGGGATGGTTTCGGAACAGTGGGGTAATTGGCCGGATACAATTGGGGAGAAAAAAAGGGGGAGGGGGGAGATTACGTAGCCATCTATTCTCCTTGCACTGGCAAGTTTATTTTTCTTTCTCATTCGCCAGAGACTTTCCATGGTGTTCTTCCTAACGGCCCATCTGAGTGCTTATCTTTAGAAGGTAGATAACTTGAGCTGGTTAACCGGACCAAGGTTTATCTAACATTGGAAACCCATTAGCTGATGATAACGTGTCTTATACGTCCACTTGTGCGTGCCACGAGGGGTTGTGGACAGAGGGACGGGGGCAAATGTCGTCAGTCACAGATATTTATCTATTGCATGATACATGCATGTAGACACGAAGAGTAGACGGAGTCGGCCACAGATCTGGCCGGCGTGGAGAGCTTTTCCAGTCTTTCCCTGGCGCACCCTGTGGCCCTTCCTCCCTTCCCCGGCTCTGCTTCCTCGCGGTGACAGCCACCTGGCTGTTGCCCTGCCTGGCGCGGTGTGTTGTCCGTGGGACACGAGGCATCTCCCTCCATCTCTCCATCTGCGTCAGCCTGCCATCTCTCTGGTCTGTCTCCTCCGTCTCGGTCGTCTGGTACATTGGCTCCTGCCCGGCGTGGCGGTGGTGGTGTTGCTCCACTTGCCATGCTGGCCTAACAGAGCGGTGGCTCTGTTGCAAGAGGTGGCTCAGCAGGGAAGCTGGCGAAAGACTCCACAGTCACGCCAACTCGCCTCCTCCTACCCGCTGGCGCTAACAAGCCACAGCGACCCTGTCCAATTTGCTCTTCATCTTCTTCTTCAGAATCAGTTTCCGGTTCAGGCATATATGTGGCTGAATTACTCCTCTGCTACTTGCCGTCGTGTAACGTACATCAGCAAGCCAAACAGACAACAAGCCGAAGTTAGTGTGTGATGAGCAGAGTCGACGGGGAGCAGGTGTACACACTGCAGGTGAGCGGTTGAAGGGGGTTGAGTTGAGGGCGGGGATAATTTGCATATTCATAAATTCTGGATTTTTTTTTAATGAGGAAGGGGTAGATGTGATTTTCAAGATTTTAACAAGATAATTGAATTTATTTTGTAAAAAAAAAAACAGACATTATTATATCAAGCTTATAATAGATATATGATATCAAGATATATGAAATATCAATGGTTTTATGTCTTAAAACATGGCTGGAGGGGGACTTTAAATTAGAAAAGCGAGAACCAGTAATTGATCAGCAGCCAACAGATAAATAATTCTAACATCTAATCAATAAAAGTAGGTGAGAGCATGATTAAAAATATGTTTTTTAATAAAAGTCAGCATTAAAGTGTTTTTTTTTGTTGTTGTTTTGTTTCAGCAGCAGACTATTCCGTCGTTTGGGACCACGAGTCTCGGTTCAGCTTCCTGTAATAGTTTGTAAAAGTGTGTCTGAAGGTCTTGGAGGCCCTACCAGGATCACAGTCACACTTCACATCATTTACATAGACGGGAGCAAGTCCATTAACCGATTTATAAATAAGTTAAAGAATCTGAGAATCTATTCTAGGCCGCCAGTGAATAGATCCCAACACGGGCGCTGTGTGTCATTTTGTTACCGTTAAATACTGCAGTCGCAGTGTTATGGAGGGCTGAGCGATAATTAGGAGGGGGAAAAAAAATACCCACATTGTGACATTTTTGTTTCTTGCGATATGTATTGCAATATTAAAGAATAAAAAGGAGTTAGCCTGCATAATTTCCACCAGATATATGCGGCTTTTAACTTTCAAAGCGCCATTAGCACGGGATTGATGGCTCCAGTAATTATTCGGGTGATTTTTTTAGAGGAGGAAATAAGGCGGTTAACCAAGACGTCATTAAATCAAGAGTATTTGTCAGATGTGCTGGAGTTGTCATAATGAAAAGGACCTTGCTGGATTTCATTTCCCATCAGGCAGTGAGGCTTTTAGCCCGTCGTGACTGATGGGCCTAATTCGCCCTACAGTACAGCCGTTGCAGCGTGACTATTGCATGTGTGCGTTCTGAAACAACACCTGTGCTGAACCCCCGTGTTCTGGGCCAGCTGTTTACCGCCTTGTGGTTTTCTTGGGAAATCTTGACAGCAATGCATTGCGGTAATAGAGCCTGTGAGGGACAAATCCCTGCACCTGCACCAATTTCTCGGTATTAGGTCGAGAGGAAAGGCGCGACACGTCTACGCAGTTTGTGTTTCTTGTCTTCTTCTTTCATCTTTTTTTTTTGGCTAGGGAAACCGAAAGTTTGCTGGCTCGGGTTATTTTTTCTTTCTTTCTTCCTTGTTAATCAGCCGGTCTCATTTGCCTGTTTTCTTTTTTCTTCTCTTTCTTCATCTGGCGGCTCTGTGAAGGCGTTGGAATTGATGACACGGGTGTCAGCCATACACAACCACCGCCGTGTTGACGTCCTCTTGTTTCAGATGTGTTCCTCGCAACCTGCAGCTTTGCTGAATTAGCCGCTACATTTTCATTAGTCTTGACTCGTCGGCTACCCGGCGCTAACGCGGAAGAGAAAGACCTCCTCTCGGCGTCAGACTCCCATTAAAATGTCTGCCGCTCCTCCGAGCGCTGCCAGCGTCGAGTTAGTTTCCTCATATTTGTGTCTCTCGGAGGTGATCCATCCTCTTCGCAGCTGTCAGGCTAATACGGCTGCTCAGGCCGGCCGCGCCGGGCTGGACGGCCTTGTTTTAGCGTAGCGATGTTAGCTGTCAGGATGGATAACAACGCCTCAAACAAGTCAGCGGAGGAGAGGGTAATAAGATTTCCAGCCTGACACACCAGCCTGTTATCTCGGAGAGCGAGAGCGAGGAAGAGCGAGCAAGAAAGTAGGAGAGGGCGAGCGAGGAAGAGAGCGAGAGAGGGGGAGAGAGATAGAGCAGTGGAGGAAGGAGAGGTGTTAGGAGGAGTGCGCTAATAGCGGAGCGATATACTAAGTGATAGATAGCAGAAAGCGAGCGTTAGAATAGAGTAAAAGGATAAAAAGCAAAGAAAGAGTGATAGAAGAGAGGGCAAACAGTGAAATCTGAACTTTGAAGGCCTAAGTTAAATAAGTAGTATTTACATTTGTTTTTATGTTTTCACTGCGACCTGAGGGCAGCATAAGCGGTTCAGATAACGGATGGATGGATGGTATTTTTTAAATTATTATCGAAACAAAATAAATATGCGTCTGTAATTTCCTACATTTACATTCACATATTTACATATCGGTGTTGTAGTACTCGAGTCCAGGACTCGGACTCGCTCGACTTGGACTTGGACACTGATAACTCGGACTCGAGCGTTGACTGCATTCGCATTCGGAAGTTGGAGATGAGGACTCGGACTTGTTAATTGATAAGGACTGTGTTTTTGTTAGTTTTGTTTTGTTTTGTTTGGCTATTGTGCCACAAAGTAAACAAACTCCCTTGGAAGTGGTGACAGCTGTGTCCTGTTTGTTTCATGTCGACCTTTTTTTATTTGCATGTCAGCTTTTTTACGCCGCTAGAGCGGAACACCGGAGCCCATCTTGGGAACTCGCTCAGACTCAACCCTGATGAGTTGGACTCAGGTAATGGGGACTTGACTCGGACTCTTCTTTGGGGACTCGAACTCTGGGGACTCGAGACTCGACTCGGACTCAAGGTTTAGTGACTCGACTACAACACTGTTACATATGTGTTTACATGTATACGTATTTACACATACGTTCCTACATTCCGCTTCCGGTGTGGGAAGATGGCGGCGTGAACTTGGGTTTGTGGCGGCCTCACCCAGTACCGTCCAGGGGAGGAGAGGGAAGGGGCTTGACCCCTTCCCTCTCCTCTCATCTCTCTGCTTTTCTGTTGATGCCGGAGTTCAGCTCCAAACTCTGGGTTGGCTCGAGTCTGTCTGCTCCTTTATTGGTCCCCCTGCTCCATGGTAATGCTGTGACTGGTTGACTAGTCCTCTTCTTGGAGCTGTTCTGGCCTCCTCTGGGTCTCTGGTAATGGCTTATAGGCTCGGTAGGAGTCTGAGAGCATTTGCCTCGTACAGCAGGTTTGGGTTGGAACTAATGCTGAGTGATATGGAAATTGTTAGGAAGTTTTAAATAAATAAAAAATGATTAAAAAAAAAATTATCTCATGATATCTGCATACATATGCAAAAGTAGCATGTTTAAGATCCCAGCTGGGGTTCATCTCATTGAGCTGCTAATGTGAGTGGATAATATAATGTATAATAAAAAAAATCAAAACTAGTTTTGGAATAACACTCCCTCGAATATTTTAGACCCCATTTTGTGAGAGATTTTACATTTTCCTTTTCGTTAATTTAGACGTCATACTCGTAAAGCCACTTATGCAAATGAAGTTGACTTGACTTGACCTTGTTTTGACACAATGCAAGGCTAACAGCCCTGACAATGCAGCGCCCCCCCCCACACACACACACAGAATGCAACACCCAGACAGTTTTGACTCACATCAGTGTCGCTGTTTCCTGGTGGAGTCGGTATCCGCTGACCTTTGACCCTTGACCTTTGAGGTGTTTGCATGTTGAAGCTGTATTAGCCACTTGGCTAACGTTTAGCCTGACGACGAGACGCGGGATGATGGATGGCGAAACGGCCAGTTTCAGTGAGTCACCGGGAGCTTGGAAGCGGTTCAGCCCTAATGGTGGAGGAAGAGGGTGATGGATGGAGAGGTGGGTAAGTCCGGTCTCTGTGGTGAGTCACCCTGAGCTCATTGGTCCTGTTTTGACTCTAATGGCTGCTATAAATAGCAGTTAAACCAGAGCCACTGCATGCTCGGCCCGGTGTTAAACAGCTAGGTGAGCACTGGACGTATCTGGACTAACTGGTGTGTGTGTGTGTGTGTGTGTGTGTGTGTGTGTGTGTGTGTGTGTGTGTGAGTGACAGAATGGTGTCTGGGGGGGGGCGTGTCTTAGCTACGTGGTCTGTAAATAGATATGCCCTTTCCTGCACACACACACACACACACACACAACTGTCTCTGATTCTCCACTAGCTGCTGGACAACACTCTTCATCTTCCTCTTTCTGTCTCTCAGATTCCCCTTTTCTTATTTTTTCCTCTTATCGCTCCTCCTTTCTGTTTCTGTATTTTTTTGTCTCCCTCTTTTTGCCTGCTTTTCTCACTCAGTGGTCATCTCTTACCTCTACCTTCATATAACTTCATCCTCTCTCTGCTTTCCTTTCCTCAAACACCCCCCCCCCACCACACACACACACACAGCCCATTTAACCTTTTCTCAAAAACTGCTTTGTATTTCTGAATATATGTGTGTGTGTGTGTGTTCCATTGGATTTGACCAGACAGAAAATATCTCATTATCGATTCAGACAGTTCACCAAGGCAACGGGCCCCATACACACAGGTCTGCAGAACCCGGGTGGGCTTAAATCCAGTTGAAGGGCTGGGGTGTCAGGTGTGATCCGGTGGCGCGCCGTAGCGCTGCCTCCGGTGGTAAAGCCCTGCATGGCGTCATTAAGGAGGAGCTTCCCCAGCTGTGTGAATGGGATTAGTTTGTCCCAGGCTGACACACACCTGGGATTCAGCCCGCTTTGAATATTTGATATTTAAATGAGATGAAGGCTTAAGAGGCTCCGAGAGGCTCTCCTCCTCCTCATGGAAGGCTTTGCAACGCCACAACAGTTACATGCACACGCACACATTCTCACACACACACACACACACACGTACTTAGACTCACACACACACATATAGACACACACACAATGCTACAAGCCCGTAACGCACAAACAGGTATACTCACACATTCATATACAATGTCACAACCCCTACACATGCGCACACACACATACACAACACACATATAGACACACACAGGATGCTACCAGCTCTGAACACACAAATAGATATACTCGCACATTCACACGTGTACTCACATACACATAGACACACACGATGCTACTAGCCCTGAATGCACAAATAAGTTTTCTCACACATTCATATGCAATGTCACAACCCCTACACACACACACACACACACACATACACACACGCACAAGCCTAGAGACACATCCAAATCCTTACTTTCAAACACTCACAAAGACACAGATTCACATACCTGTACTCACATCGTCTCTCTTACACACACACACACACACACACACACACACAGACAGACAGCCCTTTTTAACCTGTTTAAGCGGCGGTTTGGTTAATTGGGTGGTATTTGAGTGGCCCTCCAGATGTGTCCCCGCTAACCTAAATGGATGCTTTGTGTGGAGTGAACGCCCACCGCCCGCTGCTCTGGGCGGAGAGGAAGACGTCTGCACAAGACCTCCTATTCAGCGGCTGCTACCTGACTCCCCTCACCTTGGCCTCCCAGACTGGAGGGGTGTTTGTGTGTGTGTGTGTGTGTGTGTGGAGGCCATCAGAATGTAAGGCTGCTTTACAATACTACCGCTGCATATTTCAAAGAGCAATTTTCATGTATTTATCTTGTGTGTGTGTGTGTGTGTGTGTGTGTGTGTGTGTGTGTGTGTGTGTGTGTGTTAGTACTGTATACAGTGGTAACATTGTGCTGATCCTCCATCGTATATTTATGCTAGACTGTATCTACCCTGTATTAGTACTGTAGTACTGTATACAGTGGTAACATTGTAGTGGTCCTCCATCATATATTTATGCTAGACTGTAGCTATACTGTATTAGTACTGCAGTACTGTATGCAGTGGTAAAATTGTAGCGGTCCTCCATCATGTATTTATGCTAGACTGTATCTATCCTGTATTAGCACTGCAGTACTGTATACAGTGGCAACATTGTAGCGGTCCTCCATCGTGTATTTATGCTAGACTGTATCTATTCTCTATTAGTATTACAGTACTGTATACAGTGGTAACATTGTAGCGGTCCTCCATCGTGTATTTATGCTAGACTGTATCTATGCTGTATTAGTATTGCAGTACTGTATACAGTGGTAACATTGTAGTGGTCCTCCATCATATATTTATGCTAGACTGTATCTATCCTCTATTAGCACTGCAGTACTGTATACAGTGGTAACATTGTAGCGGTCCTCCATCGTGTATTTATGCTACACTGTATCTATCCTCTATTAGTATTACAGTACTGTATACAGTGGTAACATTGTAGCGGTCCTCCATCATGTATTTATGCTAGACTGTATCTATCCTCTATTAGTATTGCAGTACTGTATACAGTGGTAACATTGTAGCAGTCCTCCATCGTGTGTTTATGCTAGACTGTAGCTATACTGTATTAGTACTGCAGTACTGTATGCAGTGGTAACATTGTAGCGGTCCTCCATCATGTATTTATGCTACACTGTATCTATCCTCTATTAGTATTGCAGTACTGTATACAGTGGTAACATTGTAGCGGTCCTCCATCGTGTATTTATGCTAGACTGTATCTATTCTCTATTAGTATTGCAGTACAGTACTGTATACAGTGGTAACATTGTAGCGGTCCTCCATCGTGTATTTATGCTAGACTGTATCTATCCGGTATTAGCACTGCAGTACTATATTCAGTGTTAACATTGTAGCGATCCTCCATCGTGTATTTATGCTAGACTGTATCTATCCTGTATTAGCACCGCAGTACTGTATACAGTGGTAACATTGTAGCGGTCCTCCATCATGTATTTATGCTACACTGTATCTATCCTCTATTAGTATTACAGTACTGTATACAGTGGTAACATTGTGCTGATCCTCCATCGTATATTTATGCTAGACTGTATCTACCCTGTATTAGTACTGCAGTACTGTATACAGTGGCAACATTGTAGCGGTCCTCGTTCATGCATTTATGGTGTACCTATCTTGCATCAGTTACTGCAGGAAGTCTCTTATGAAGGCTTCATGGCTGTATTAGAGCAGTGTGTGACTTACCACAGTGTCCAGTGGCCAGCACAGTTGCCCCCTACCTGCAGCGTACATTTAGTTCAACCCCGTCTGTGGACATTAATTGCTGAACTGTCTTTGAGCACGTTTTCATTCGTTTTGTGTGCCCAGTTTGTCCATTTTTATCTCGCTTTTATCGCCGTTTTGTCAAAATGACTGCTTTTTGTTTTTTTCCCCAGTGCGTTTACTCTTTCAACCAATCGTCTGCTGTTGCATGGTGGGGCAAATCCTCTCATACTGTGGGAGTCTGATTTTAGATCAAAACCTTAACTTTTAAAGGGGTAGAAAGGGGGGGCAGCATAGGGGTATAGGGGTAAGAGGACTGGGGGAGGGGGAGGTGGGGGTAGTTGGGTGTCTAGCCAGACTGACACTTTCAATATGAAGCTGATTGGCTGACAGAGATAAGAATCTCTGGTTGTCGTGTCGACCATTGAGTGTTCGGTCCGTCAAACCTCTGTTCCCACGGAAACAAAGGCTCACCTCGCTACTATCCCCCAGTGCGCGCCCCTTGAGAGGGTTTCAGAGATTCAGACACTCTCCTCTGGAAAGTTTCCATTCTGTCGCTGGAAAAATAGTGGAGCTGGATAAAGTGTGTGTGTGTATGTGTGTGTATGTGTGTGTGTGTGTGTGTGTGTGTGTGTGTGTGTGAGTGAGTGTGAGTGTCTCCTTTTCATTAAAGGGATCAGTTTGGCCTTTTCTACGCTCCTTGCCCCAAGAATGAAAACATTTATAGAACGAACACACACACACACACACACACACACACACACACACACACACACACACACACACACACACACACACACCGTCTGAATAAATAATGGCTGTATTGTCCTGACAGTGTGTGTGATTTCTTTTTTTGGGGGGGGGCAGTGGAGGTAGGGGATGCAGGGCTGGAGGGGGGCAGTATTGTGCCAGCTGGAGCCACCAGAGGAGGAGGGGCGGGGGGGGGTGTTGACGTCTGTTGCTTAAGGGAACATTGGCAGGAGTTCCTAGGGGAGAGGAGAGCATGTCTCTTCCACGAGCCTGACCACAATTTTCCCAGAAGGCCACGGGATTTAAACAGGCGAGCTCTTAGTAACAGTCCAGCTTGTCTACCCGCCAGGAGCATTGACTCACTTTACAAATGATTTTGTGTGTGTGTGTGTGTGTGTATGTAACATCTGGACATAGACATTGCTAAATTGTTTGAATAAAGTGAGTCATTAGTGAGATTAAAAGGCGAGAGAGAGAGTAGGAACAAGTGAGAGTGAGAGATCATTTTCCTGAAGTAGATACAAGCAAGCCTGGCCTCATGCACACACACGCACACACACGCGCACACACACACACACACACACACAGACACACACACAAACACGCGTGCAAACAGGCCATTCAACCATGCACACATACATGCATGATGCATGCAAGTACGCACATATACACACACACACACACACACACACACACACACATGCATGATGCATGCAAGTACACACACAGGCACACACACACCAAATGCATAATCCCCTCCTGGCTCCTGCCTGCTGGAGATAATAAAAGAACAGGCTTTAGGAAAAAACAGGTTTTGAGAATTGTGTTATGTGTCCAGTTGTCAATATAAAACTTATATTCAGAACCTGCCGACTGTCAGGAGAGCACCGTCGGTCTCATAGAGGTCTCTAACGAGAGCACCGTCGGTCTCATAGAGGTCTCTCACGAGAGCACCGTCGGTCTCATAGAGGTCTCTAATGAGAGCACCGTCGGTCTCATAGAGGTCTCTGTAGTTAATGAAAAAGTCTCACAGGCCTTTGCTTTGTAGTACCGATGAGAATAAAAAAACAAAACCGGCGTGGCAACTGTTGCATGGATCCAAACTCAAGACTAGGCAAGGAAAATGACTCTGAGCCGGGCTGGAGATGACAGGAGTGACTTGACAGTCTGGCCCGGAGGTGATGAAAGAGCAGGCTTAGATACGGTGCAGCGATTAAAGGTGATATAGACGATATCACCGGAAACGGTGTGGGAAGATGGCGGCACGAACTTATATTCGCGGCGGCCTCACCCAGTACCGTCCATGCAGTGTCTTTGTCCACGTCTTAAGTTTGTGTCTTCGTTTGATGGCTGGGGGAGCTGGCGCTGGACCGGCTGGGAGAGCTCGGTCTACTGGCGTCCTGTGGGCCCAGGGACCACGGCTCTGCCTGGAGCTGTGCCCGAAGAGGAAACATCGAGGGCGGTCTGACAGGACACGGAAGCGGGGCAGGCTAAGCTAACTGCTAGCCCATGCAGACCGGCAGTTCCGACGACACCCTGGGCGGTCTGGCGGTGGCGGCCTTGCCTAGCATGGACTGTGTTTTTTGGCGTCGTCGCGTGGCGTGCGGGGAGGTGTGTCGGGGGTGTCTGGCTGGGAGAGCTAGAATACGTTTAAAAACCAGAATACGTTGGTTAATTAAAATCTTCTTCGGTGATTTGAATGTGCAGTCAGTTTTTTTGAATAATCAGACAGTATCTGGTCATTAGAATATGTAAATGAGAATAGGGTAATTGAAATAGGTCTTACAATTAGAATAAGTACAAGAGAATATGTCAATTAGAATATGGCGTTTAATTACAAATGTCTGATAATTAGTACATTCCTAGTAATTACAGTGTGTCCCCCTCGAATGTGTGCAGTAAGTAGAATGTGGTCCGTAATTAGATGTCATCGATTTTTCAAGAGGCGATATTCTCTCCTGTTTTTTCACTTCCACTGCCATGGCGTTTTGTTTTTGTTTTGTTTTCCTCCCAGAGTTCCCAGTTTGTGATGCCCGTGCGGTTCCATTAGTCGTGGAGCGGTCTTGACTCTGCAGATGACCTTTTCCCAGGTCGAGGGAGGCGATCAGACTTCTTGTTAAGACGGCGTCTGCGCGGTCCAAAGTGGTCTTTTCATACCTGCTATTAACTGTAAAACCGTAATTACAGGTGTGAACGCATCCGGAAATGGACGGCGTACCCGGTCACCCAGAACACCTTTGGAGATGGCAGGGAGATGCACGGGACCGCGCTGGAAGTGTATTGTGAATACATACGTGTTTCCGAACCACTTAGGACCGCGTTCGTCACCTGTCTAAGCGGGAATAAGTGAACTTTTGCATGCCGTCGTCATCATTAAAGCCAAATTTGTGAGTCAACTCCCCATCGCAACGTTTGCCACTTAAAAGAGTAAAGATCCCTGCCAGGCATATTTCCCCTTCTCCAGTGTTTGGACTTTGGCAAAAAAAAAACTTAGGCGTTAACACTCGGTTGTGATGTAAAACGGGTTTTGAATCACCGCAACCACGAGATGTCCTTGATCATACAGTCATAACTGCACAACAATGATCAGGCTGACAGGCCCAGTAATGTGTGAGATTAGCTGCAGACAGATACACACACACACACACACACATGGATGGGAAAAAAACAGTTTTTCCTGCCATTATAAGACTTTTGCACAGCGGCTAAGCCAATTGTACAGGAAATATGGAAAAAAAGAGTTTTTAATATGCGGCGCTCGAGCTAAAAAAAACATGTTGCCTGTCAGTCTGTGGATGTGCAGCCTCCCAGGCGCACCCTCGCACGAGTGTGAGCAAGTCTAACATGAACTGGCACTTTCTGGGGGCGTCCGGGTAGTGTAGCGGTGTATTCCGTTGCCTGCCAACATGGGGATCGCCAGTTCGAATCCCCGTGTTACCTCCGGCTTGGTCGGGCGCCCCTAAAGACACAATTGGCCGTGTCCTGGCGGGTGAGAAGCCGGATGTGGGTGTGTGTCCTGGTTGCTGCACTAGCCCCTCCTCTTTTCGGTCGAGGGCACCCTTTCGGGGGGGGGGAACTGGGGGGGAATAGCGGGATCCTCCCACGCGGTACGTCCCCCTTGTGAAACTCCTCACTGTCAGGTGAAAAGTAGCGGCTGGCGGCTCCACATGTATGGGAGGAGGCGTGTGGTGGTCTGCAGCCCTCCCCGTATCGCCAGAGGGGGGTGGAGCAGCAACCGGGGCGGCTGGCAAGAGTGGGGTAATTGGCTGGGTACAATTGGGGAGAGAAGGAGGGGAAAAAAATAAATAAAATAAAAGGTTTGCCATGCTAACCACTTCGGTCTGACCCTAACCCAGTCTTTATTCTCATAATGTCATAATAAAGCTGGGTAAACCTTCTACGCCCGCGCATGCGCGACTCGCATCTACGACCAAGTCGACAAAAATACGCAACACTCCCTCTTTGGACTGCGACCTAGAGGAAATGTTTCATTGTCTTTCGCGTTTTTCTGGATCATCGAAACTCTTGAATAATTTTCGGTCATGTCGCTGCCCGATCCGAGTCGACCGTAGATGTGAGTCGCACATGCGCACGGCTGACTCGGATCGGGCAGCGGCGGAGCGGCGTTGGTCGAGCGAGCTAGAGAGTGACCGGGGAGAGGGAGAGGCGGATGGCGAGAACCAAGGTTTTGAATCACTGCGACCACGAGAGGTTCTTCATCACACACTCAAAACCGTGCACAAAAAAATGTAGGCTGATATACACCCCGTAGTTGAGGAGATTAGCAGCACACACACACACACACATGCACACCGAATGCATGGAGGGGATAGAATAGTTACCCTTGGATGGAGCAACTTTCTCTGTAGCGTGAAGAGTCAGTTCAGATTAAACTCCAGGGCTCCTACTGGAACTGACGTGTGTGCGAGGACATTTCTGAGGAAACGCTGCAGAAATGATGGTTCTTGGTTATGTGCACGATGGGTCAGAAGCAAAATCCCATCGTATGTGGTCACCGGAGGCACATGTCGATACCGGGAGCGAACACGATCCGTGTCAGACACAATCTGGATCTATCTGGCTACAAGAAGCCAGGTCTGCACACGGCATAAAGCCTCCATCGCGCCAAAATCCTGGCGTTTCCAGGATGTCAGATCCCCGGATTATAGATAAACCACCCCTTTCACTCGCGCACAAACGCACACAACACGCACACGCAAAAACACACAGCGTTTTAGCATTTCAGTTTGGTCCCGTCCTATGATCGCCTCTGCGTCTTCATCTCGTTCATACTGATCTTGAAAAAGTGGCCCGGGGACTAGATTACTCTGATGTATTGCTGATTCTTCCAGACAGTATTTTCACAACATGTGGCTTTTGCTCATAACCCCATCAGTTGCTCTGCACTGCAGCTACGGCGCACCGGGATCCACCGGGATCGGAGGAATATCGGAAGGCTGTCCGAATGCAGCGGTGGGCTTCTGCGAGACCCTTTAAGTCCGACTCGATTCTGTGTAAAATGTTTTGCCGCTGCACGGGCAGACTGCCGCCGTCCGTCGACGTATCGATCGTTAAGGACAACGCTCCATTAGCAGCCGCACTACTTAGCAATCCTCCGTGTGTCTCTGAAACACAGCCAAAATCGTGTCCCCCGGTGACATCACTGGTGGACAATCCACGAGTTCACTGTGTAAGAAAATGTGAATAACAACACAATGTACGGCATTATAAGAAAATGACACTACTTAATTTGCATTTTTCTTATTAACGCAGTCTTATCACCGAAATAAGAAATAGGTGTTTAGCATTCACGGATTGTCCACTAGTGACGTCACCACTAGGCGCAACTCCGGTGCCGTGGTGCCATCTCAGAAACACACAGATGGCTGCTCGTTATTATGGCCGCTAATGGGTTTGTTTCCCTACATACAACAGGTGTGTGGTAGGGACGGCACAGTGGCGCGGTGGTTAGCGCGCTCGCCTCACAGCAAGGAGGTCCTGGGTTCGAGCCCCGGGGTAGTCCAACCTTGGGGGTCGTCCCAGGTCGTCTGCGTGGGTTTCCTCCGGGGGCTCCGGTTTCCTCCCAGAGTCCAAAGACCTGTAGGTCAGCTGAATCGGCCGTACTGAATTGTCGCTAGGTGTGAATGTGTGTGTGGACCCTGTGATGGCCTGGCGGCCTGTCCAGGGCGTCTCCAGCAGCCCTGCGACCCTGAGCAGGATAAGCGGTTTGGAAAATGGATGGATGTGTATAGTATTCATGTCGGACGTCACGATAGTTTGCCTTTAAGGTGCAAATGAATCCTTTCATGCCAAAGATGACCCCAGTCCCCCCCCCCACCTCCCCAAGAGAGGGGTCTGTCAGTCTATCTTCTGTGTTCTTGCTGTCTCTCTGTTGATCTGGGACATTCAGCCCAGCTGCTGGTCAGCTGAGGTGGCAGGAGGTAGAGCAGGTCGTCTGGTAAGGGGAGGGTCGCCGGTTCGATCCTCGGCTCCTCCTCGCGAAAATGTCGAGGTGTCCCTGAAAACGACACCCAACCCCTAACTAGTCCCGATGAGCCGGTTGTTACCTCGCATGATTGATCCTGCCATTGGTGTGTGTGTGGGAGGGGTAAGCGTCACTCTGGCAACCGCAAAACATCGACCCATCTGACACAGGAGTCACACTGAGGTCAAGTGGTTTTAGTGCTCCACCAAACCGCAAGATCTGACCTATGACCTCATCATCAAGATCTTTCTTATTTGCTTCTCTCTCTCTCTCTCTGTTTCACTCACTGTCTGTCTTATTGCTACATTGCTGTCTCTCTCTCTTCCTCTCTGTCTCTCTCTCTTCCTCTTCGTCTCTCTCTCTTCCTCTTCGTCTCTCTCTCTTCCTCTTTGTCTCTCTCTCTCTTCCTCTCTGTCCTCATGCCTGTCTCCATATTTCTGTTTTATCGGTCCCTGCTCCCCCAACCAGTTGGGTCCAGCTGGTTTAGATGGTTCCTGGCCGTATTACCGAGCCAGTCTGTGTACTTGCCATGGAAAGAGCGCAGCACAGTTCATCGCAACGGTCGGATGTGAGGATTTTATGTTTCCTCAATTGATAATCGGTTAACTTGGCAATATTGAAGTGCTTAAATTATATATTCAATGCACCCGAGAGTCCCCCGCGTGTCCAATCAATGGCCTCCATTACGCCTGACCAATCACAATCGTTGATGGCGCGGCGTGCTCCCACGTGACCCGGGAAGGCAGAAGTGGGCAGTGACCGGTGGAAAAGACAAGAGGCCCAAAAATCCTTGAGCATCTTTCGGAAAAAGCTGTCGACAAGGAAAGGGGGAAAGAATGGATAGGCCCAATAAGAGGATAAGTTTGAAATGTTCATGAGAGTAATTTTGTGCCCTTGAACCGAGACTCATCATCATCATAATAATGGTACTTATTAGTGGTGATTGAGCAGAATAAACCGGATAGTGTATTTTTTGTGTCTTTGTTATGCAGCTCTGTGCAGAAATGAAGTGACCAAACACTGAGAACCGGCTGACGCAAGTGTGCCGACTGTACATGTGTACAAAGGCGATGACCTTGGAGGGGAAGCTGAAGTGCTTATCTTATTTGTTTTTTCTCCCCTTATTTTTTCCCCATTTGCACCTGTCCGATTACTCCGCTCTTCGAGCCGTCCCGGTCGCTGCTCCACCCCGTCTGCTGACCCCGGGGGAGGGCTGCAAGACTACCGCATGCCTCCTCCCATACATGTGGAGTCGCCAGCCGCTTCTTTTCACCTGACAGTGGGGAGTTTCGCCAGGGGGACGTAGCACGGGGGAGGATCACGCTATTCTCCCCCGAACAGGCGCCCCGACTGACCAGAGGAGGCGCTAGTGCAGCAACCAGGACACGTACCGAACACGGGGATTCGAACCGGCGATCCCCGTGTTGGCAGGCAACGGATTAGACCGCCACGCCACCCGGACAGCCAGCTGAAATGCTTAACACCACGGGTAGTCTCGCATAGCCAAACCAAATCTCCACACTTGATCTCCACACAATCACCGTCATCTTGGGCGGTGCTAAGCCCACGAATTTAGCGACGGTGCCCTTGCAGAACAGTGTTGGGGGCGGCGTGTGGGTTTGCTAGCTCGGAGGAGGTTGTTGTCGTTTGGCGTAGCGACGGGGACTTGAAAAATGCTAACACACCGGCCGGCAGGCTTTTACCAACGGTGCACATCCAGGGAGTCGGACCCCACCGAGGCCGAACAGCCGATCACGTGACCTCGAACTCCAGCTGCGGGTGATGGTGCACCGGCGTCCCTGGCATGTGACAAGTTTGACTGGTTTTTCCTGGCCAGGCTGTGCAGACTTGTGGCGGCTGAAGCTGTGCTCTGTTTGTCGTCCTTCCTGGACAAACCAGACGAATTTCCTCTCGACAGCAAGTAAACTGAGACCTTAAGTGTGCGACTGTTTGTTTTATGTTTGTGTGCCTTTTAGAGAGAGAGAGAGAGAGAGAGACTGTGTTTTTATATGTGTGTGAGAGTGCAGGAGAGAACGAAAGTGTGTGTGTGTGTGTGTGTGTGTGTGTGTGTGCGTGTGTGTGTGTGTGTGTGCGCATCCACACGTCAGACACCAGGACCCATATTAACTCCGAGTGTCACTAATGTCACACTCTTCTATTTTCACTTCCTCCAAGGGCCCGGTGATGTCTTATTTCTCCCATGGTCACCACCTCCCGACTCCCTCCCCCCCGCTGCTCTTCCTCTAAGCCGAAGGCTAGTGGGGGGGGACGTGACCCCTCCCCTCCCCTCTCATCTCTCTGCTTCTCTGTTGATGCCGGAGTTCAGCTGCAAACTCCGGGTCGGCCGGAGTCTGCCTGCTCCTTTATCGGTCCCCCTGCTCCACGTTAATGCTGTGACTGGTTGACTTGTCCTCCGCTCGAAGCCGTTCTGGCCTCCTCGGGGTCTCCGGTAATGGCTTACAGGCTCGGGAGGAGTCTGAGAGCATTTGCTGCTTACAGCAGGTTTGGGTTGGAAGTAATGCTGGGCGATATGGAAATGATAGGGAGATTTATATATATATATATATATATATATATATATATATATATATATATATATATATATATATCACATACATATGCAAAGTAGCATGTTTAAGATTCCAGCCGGGGTTCATCTCATTGAACTGGTAGTGTTAAGTGTATAATATTATGGATGACATCAAACCCGAGACTAGTTTTAAAATAATACTCCCTCAAATATTTTAGATCCCATTTTGTGAGAAGTTTGAGAGATTTTTTCCCTTTTAATTAATTTAGACAACATAATTGTGTGTCGCGGTGTGACGATTTCCAAATTTCATCCAAAAACAACCGAAAGACGATAAACGATGATGCCGAACTGTTGCCCAGCAACCAGTTGGCGCTGAAGGATTCACGGGAACCTGCGGCACTGTGTGCTTTAATATGAACATCTCTTGATGAGATGGGAACCTTGAATAGAATATAATAGAATAGAGCTACTTTATTTTTCTAAAGGGGACTTTGTATCGAGTCACCAAGGTTGAAGCAGATTGGCGAAATACGTTAATTCTGCAAAGAAATTTTAGCAGTAAACTAATCACACACAATTTTTATTTTTAACTAATATACTAATATATATTACATATATAGGCTATTATTCAGTCAATTTTATTGAAAACTTGTTCACTAATACGAAGACGTTATACCAATATGCTTTTTGGTTTTCCGAGGAATCTTGTAGTTTTCGGAGTGAATCCTGGCAGCATTAGCGCCGTGCGTTTCCCGTTGAGCAACACAGGGAATTGAACCTTCAACCCCGGGCGTGGCTGGTGCTTTGCCCGAGCCGGCCGCCCCTGTTTCCGTCGCCTGACGGCGCGGTCGTCTTACCGTAGCCCCGGGGTTAATGAGTTCTCATAATGTATGTGACCGAGTCCCGTAATCGCCGGAGTCTTAATGGACGGCAGCCCGCTAATGTGTCTCGGGGCCGTCGTTCCCACACGGGGCCGTCCGCCCGCTCCACGGATAAAGCCGTTTGAGAAGACGTAGGGCCCTCCGGACGACGGGCCGGAGAGGAGCGGATGAATAAAACAGCAGGACGGAGGCGGTGTGTTTGTCTCGTCTGGGAATGTGTGTGTGTGTGTGTGTGGGGGGGGGGGTGGCGGGGGGAAGGTAAACGTCTCGTCGCTGAATCAACGCCGGCTGCCAGTCACTCTGATGGATGAAAGGAGAAGCTCTGTTGGCTCCGAACTGACAGGCCTGCTGAGCTGTGCTGTTCCCCTCCGCCGCCCCTGGATCGCAGGGCCCGCATTCTTCTTCTTTGGTGTCAGCGGGGGGATTAGAGCGGTGTGAGGTGTCAATCACTGATAAGGCAGGGCTCCGGTGTGATGGGCAGATCTCTGCCGGTGTAGGAAGTTAAACCGGCGGAAATTCGTTTGTTTTTTTTTCCCTCCCTGAACTGAACCCGAGCCCTCATGGCGCATTGTGTTAGTACGTCACATGACCTTGATGTAGGAGCCGATTAAAAAAAACAAAACAACGGGGCGTCCGGGTAGCGTGGCGGTCTATCCTGTTGCCTACCAACACGAGGCTCGCCGGTTTGAATCCCCGTGTTGCCTCCGGCTCGGTCGGGCGTCCCTCCAGACACAATTGGCCGTGTCCTGGGGGGTGGAAACCGGATTGTGGGTATGTGTCCTGGTCGCTGCACTAGCGCCTCCTCTGGTCGTTTTTTTTAGGGGGGGGGGAATAGCGTGATCCTCCCACGCGCTACGTCCCCCTGGCGAAACTCCTCACTGTCAGGTGAAAAGAAGCGGATGGCAACGCCACGTGTCTCGCAGGAGGCATGTGGTAGTCTGCAGCCCTCCCCGGATGGGCGGGGGGGGGGGTGGAGCAGCGACCAGGATGGCTCAGAAGAGTGGGGTAATTGGCTGGATACAATTGGGTGGGGGGGGAAAGGATGGTGTGTGAATGAGTAACAATCTGTTTTTTCTTAAACGTATTGTACACAAAGTAAACGGTTAGAGAGACGTTTCTGACGGAATCAAAGGTGCCAGTCAAACCTTTCCCTACAGTGATGCGATCACTTCCTGTTTGATCAGAGAACCACTTTTGGGTGTCGACATCATTTCCCTGTTGGATCGCATCTTGTCAGGCGAGACAACCCTGTGTCCACATCCTCAGACAATTACACAGAACATATTATTTATCATCAGGGCGGCGCGGTGGTTAGCTTGGCCGCCTCACAGCAAGAAGGTCCTGGGTTCGAGCCCCGGGGTAGTCCGACCTCGGGGGTCGTCCCGGGTCATCCTCTGTGTGGAGTTTGCGTGTCCTCCCCGTCTGTGCGTGGGTTTCCTCCCACGGGACAGGCTCCATCATCCCCGCAACCCTGACTAAGGGTAAGCGGTTTGGATAATGGATGAACGGATGACTATTATTATCGTTACAAGCATAGGGGATTTTGGGCAGCATCCATTTACGTCACCGTATCTGCTCATCTGTGCAGAAATACCACGTTTTAAGGAGCCAGCTGAGCTCCGTCACATCGAAGCGCTCGGTAACGTTGATACCAAACCAAAAGTACTCTCCAAATAGCCCTCCGTCAGACATTTCAGACCTCATTTTGTGAGAAACTTTCGAGTAACATTGTCGTTATCAAGAGACAGCCATCGGATTTGGAGCACACCAATGCATAAAAATGGTGATGTCATAGAGAGAGAGCGAGAGAGAGAGAGAGACAGTTACTGTGCACTGCATTCAAGCAAAATACATTTATTCTGAGTGCATGGAGAGGAATAATCCTGTGGGCTCGTGTGACCTGACTTGCCTCGGCCGCCGTGACAGACGGCTGCAGCAGCTGATGACGACCCTCTTAAATATCCGTTAACTCTTTTTTTCCCCTTCAGGGCAGAGCGAAGCGGCCTTGTGTTTGCGTTGCACGGAGGAGTTTATCCAGCGCGGAGCGCATGTTAAAAGGCCTCGACTTGGATTCGCAGAAACCGTCTTTTAAAGCGCTGCCGTGCACGCCGCGCGCTCCCGCAGCGCTGCTGGACTTAATCCACCAGAGGAATCGTTAGCGGGAACAGTCGAGGTTCGCTCTCTCGTTTTTTTTTTTTTCCCAGCTCTCCAAATTTTCAAGGAGCGGTTTGTTCTTAATACGAGATAAACGCACGAGGAAGGATTTCTCCAATGGCTGCCGCTTGTGTAGAGGGCCGCTGCAGGAGCGTTGCAGGATTAATACATTAGAGGGACTTGCGCCATAGTTACCACGGTAACATCTGATGTCTGGCTCCAAGCCAGTCAGACTGTTTACTGGGTCTGGTTGGAGGCTCAAGGGACCCTTTAGTGCAGCTTTGAGACATCCCAAAAAACTCTCCCCCCCCTCCCCCCCCCTTGATGGTTGTTTGACTTTCATCCAGTTTTGTGGACGTGCACTGTAGTGTAGCTGTGTGGTTGTGCGCTGCGTTGTTTGTCCGCTGCTGGCTCTGCTCACAACCGGCATAGACGGGCATGTCCGCAAGGTGAAATCACAGAATTCACAAGGTTAAAAAGCAAGATTTGAGGGCGTCCGGGTGGCGTAGCGGTCTATTCCGTTGCCTACCGACGCGGGGATCGCCGGTTTGAATCCCCGTGTTACCTCCGGCTTGATCGGGCGTCCCTACAGACACAATTGGCCGTGTCTGCAGGGTGGGAAGCCAGATGGAGGTAGGTATGTGTCCTGGCCGCTGCACTAGCGCCTCCTCTGGTCAGTCGGGGCGCCTCTTCAGCGAGGCCGAGGGGGGTCGGAGGGGGAACTGGGGGAATAGCGTGATCCTCCCACGCGCTACGTCCCCCAGGGGAAACTCCTCACAAAGAAAATAATGTTGAACGTCTGTAATAACTACTGACACTGGTATCGTGAAAGGTTTCCCGTGTACAAGTTCAGGGTTTCCGAGCAGGCCTTGCAGAGATTCGGAACACTTCCTGTCAGAGATTCAGATTTGTCTTTTGCAGCTTTACACGTCGGGGCTTCGGGCGGCGCTGTGACGGAGGTAAAGGTCAAAAACCGCGAAAGGAAGTGCTCAAAACCACCCAAACCCTCCTGGGTGGGAACGAGCAGAAAGCCGGCCAATCGTGTGCCCTCCAGCGGGATTCAGCCCATCAGCTGACACGTTTCCAACTCCACATGTTTCCATGGTTAGACATCACATCACTCAATGCAGCAGTTTACCTCCGGATGTGTCGGTTGATTGGTTACAAGTCATGGGAGTGCATGTGACTGTTCAATGCTCCACCCCCCTCCGCCGATCCGGGGAGGGCTGCAGACTACCACATGCCTCCTCCGATACACGTGGAGTCGCCAGCCGCTTCTTGTCACCTGACAGTGAGGAGTTTTGCCAGGGGGACGTAGCGCGTGGGAGGATCATGCTGTTCCCCCCCCGAATAGGCACCCCAACCGACCAGAGGAGGCGCTAGTGCAGCGACCAGGACACATACCCACATCCAGCTTCCCACTCGTAGACAAGGCCAATTGTGTCTGTAGGGACGCCCGACAAAGCCGCTGGTAACACGGGGATTCGAACCTGCGATCCCCGTGTTGGTAGGCAACGGAATAGACCGCCATGCTACCTGCACGCCCCCGGTTTGGCAGTTTTTGTGACAACATTTCCCACAACCCCAGCATGCAACGCTGCAAAGATGAGATATGAGTCTCTGCAGGGCGTGTTTGTAAAGTGTGTGTGGCGTGCTCGGAAACTCAGAAGTGAGTTTTGTAACTGCGAGCGGGGCCCGCTGCACACGTTAACAGCATATTTAGTCAAACTTTCCTATTATGGCTTTAACCCAGCAAATTGGGACTGTGATCTTACCTCGTACTCCTCCAGGCTTGGGTTATTAAAGCCAACATATACATCATGTGCGCACAAAGACACCGACGCTCACGGACACACACTCACCTGGACACTATTTACTCACTCGTGTTAAAAGCTATAATGGTGAATATTGTCATTTTGTTTTACTCCCTGACATTTATGGCGATGCATAATAATTACACTGGGGTTTGTCCTCTCCAAACACCGGAAATCCGTTTGAAGTGAGTCGTCAGCGTTGTTGTGTTGCCGTATCCCCCACCGCCGAACACCAGTAACATGGCTGAGCGTTGGTTGGAGCTGATGACGTGCCCTACCTGTTGGCAAGGCTCAGCGTTTCTGGTTTTTCTTTTTCAAAGCCATCCAGCATGCCGAATTTCGCCGCAAGCGGGCACTGTTACATAACCTCACACGAACAGGAACAACTTTTGGATCCGTCAGTTTAAACCGATCTGCTCCTTTTGAAAAATCTGGGTACTTTTCGATGAAAATCGGTAAAAACCGCTCAGCCTGGTCTGTTGGTAAAGGCAGCACATGCTGGAAAGGTCTGTGTCTGTTCCGCCATACCTGCTTATAGCCACGTCAACTGGGCTTCCTCGTCAAACTCGCCACCACCTCCCGAAACGTTCCATGTTCGGCTGTAAAGGGGGCGCCCGGGTAGCGTAGCGGTCTATTCTGCTGCCTACCAACACCGGTTCGAATCCCCGTGTTACCTCCGGCTTGGTCGGGCGTCCCTACAGACACAATTGGCCGTGTCTACGGGTGGGAAGCCGGATGTGGGTATGTGTCCTGGTCAGTGCACTAGCACCTCCACTCGTCGGTCGGGGCGCCTGTTTGGGGGGAGGAGGGGGAATAGCGTGATCCTCCCATGCGCTACGTCCCCCTGGTGAAACTCCTTGTGTGTGTGTGTGTGTGTATGGGACTGATCAGGGTGAAGGTGGGTGTGGTTGGGCTGTGTTTGTTGGGTGTTTTAGTGCCTCACCCGGTACTCCAGTTGTGTTGGGTCAATATTTGGTGCGGGTTTTCTGGGTGGTGTAGTTTAGTGTCTACCTGCCCACCACAGACACCTGACGACGCGTCTGTGTGGTGTTTATTCCGGCAGGAAGTGACTCTCCCTCTGTGGTGCTTTATTTAAAAACAACCCGTCCTGGAAACAAAGGGTCCAGTCTGTCAGAACATCACTTGCCAGTTCTGTCTTTGTCTCCTCGAATGACAGCCAACCAAGCTGTTAACATGTTAAACCCACACTACCTGTCTGTCTGCCTGTCTGTCCATCTGCCCATCTGTCTGTCCGTCCGTCTGTCTGTGTGACTGTCTGCCGCCTGTCCATCTGTCTGTCTGTGTCTGTCTGTTGGTCTGTCTGTCTGTCAATCTCCTGTCTGTCTGTCTGTCCATCCATCTGTCTGTCTGTTGTTCTGTCTGTCTGCCTGTCTGTCCATCTGTCTGTCTGTTTGTGTGACTCGCTGTCTGTCTGCCTGTGTGACACTGTGTCTGTCTGTCCGTCCGTCTGTCTGTGTGACTGCCTGTCCGCCTGTCCATCTGTCTGTCTGTGTCTGTGTCTGTCCGTCTGTCTGTCTGTTGGTCTGACTGTCTGTCCATCCATCTGTCTGTCTGTTGTTCTGTCTGTGTGCCTGTCTGTCTGTAAGTGGCCTAGCTATCTGTCCATCTCTGTCTGCTTGTGTCTCAGTGTATAAGTGGTCCATCCCTCTACCTAACTGTCTGTCTGTTTGTGGATGGAGAAAGAGGGATGAAGGGAGGGGAAAAGGCCGAGAGAGAGAGAGAGAGAGAGAGAGAGAGAGAGAGAGAGAGAGAGAGAGAGAGAGAGAGAGAGAGAGAGAGAGGATGAAAACAACCAGATAGAAAGACAGGGAGAGATGAAGGGATTTCCCGACTGAAAAGGCAGAGAGGAAGCTAATGGATTCTCTCACTCTCTCTCTCTCTTAATCTCTCTCTCTCTCTCATTCTGTCTCATTCTGTCTCTCACACACACACTAACACACACACACACACACACTTCTCTTATCCCTGCTGTCATAAACACACACACACTCTGTCATGCCCCCCCGCCTCGTGTTTCCAGATGTAAGGAGATTATGGAGCCATAAATGGAGCTTAGTGAATGGGATTAGTCCACCAATCACGGCTGTTCTGTTTTCTTTTTTCTTTTTCTTTTTTTTGTGTGTGTAATTTTTCATGCAGGTTTGATGGTGACCGCCTGCCAGCTTGACAAGCAGTCAAACATCACGCGTTGCATCGATATCCACATCGTGCGCGTCCATGTGTGAACACCTGAACGGCCTCCTCGCCGTTACAAAAGTCAGGTCGCATTTATTTTCCGAGCGATTCAGACGAGCGAGTTGGCTGTGAAAAGATTTGCGAGAAGAAAACAAAACAAAAGAACAGCAGTCCACATAATACACCGTGACGCACACGACAAACATTTACCAAGAAATGAGGCCAGATATTGTGTGTGTGTGTGTGTGTGTGTGTGTGTGTGTGTGTGTGTGTGTGTGTGTGTGTGTGTGTGTGTGTGTGTGTGTGTGTGTGTGTGTGTCGGCCTTGTGACGGACCCTAGGTGGAATAAGCAGCTCGGATCATGGATTGGATATGCTTGAAGGCATCTCAGTGAAGTTTTCTGTCAGAGTTTCTGTTGTTCTAAATTTTGACTCCCAAGATTTGAATGTTGACAACAGGTGTATATCGGTTCCAAATATCAGTTATCAGTCTCCTTGATTACTAATGAGCCGTATCGGTATCGCTATCGGTATCGGCCCTGACAAAATCACATCGGTTGGCCCCTAATACATATACCCACACACACACACCCACACACACATATAAATATATATATATACACACACGCACACACACACCCACACACACATATAAATATATATATATACACACACACACACACACACATACACACTCATGGTTATGTTACTGTCCTTCATGCACGGCTAGTAGGCTCTTTGGAAACAGATCCCCCTCTCTCGTTCCGTCTGACGTTACCATGACGACGGCAGTGTCTCCCTGTCAAAAGGGGCGCCTGTCGTAGTAACCCAACCCGCCCCGCCTCTCGTCTTCTCCTCCTCATCCTGTGATTGGATGGAGCCCAGCTGTAGTGTGTAACACGCGGGGTCTCAGGTAATGAGCCAGCTGAGAAAGGTCAAAGGTCATGTTCTGAGGAGCCGTGTATTCCCTGACAGGGCTGAGACACAACCGGGTCAAGTCAGGTTTATTTGTTATCCCCGTGGATCATACTTGCACGTATCTACAGTCACAGGGCCACCACACACGCACACGCACGCACACACAC
Source organism: Lampris megalopsis (assembly GCA_022114975.2). Taxonomy (NCBI): domain Eukaryota; kingdom Metazoa; phylum Chordata; class Actinopteri; order Lampriformes; family Lampridae; genus Lampris; species Lampris megalopsis. The sequence goes on from JAJHIY020002046.1 coordinate 228,403, forward strand.
ACACACACACACACACAGTGTGTACCGCCCTGATGTGTGTGCGTATGTTCGATAGGCCCTCCCGTTATCGCCACTGTATCTGCTTTGTTTATGGAGCGCCATTTCCAATGACACAGACCGTAAACAGGAAGTGGAGAGGCACAATGAGCTCAATCCCAGGCCCCGTGGCGTCTCCCTGTGGAATTGTGGGTAACGAATTTGACCTCCTCTTTGTTGCTGTCCCATCTAGTCCTTCTCCCCTTTGTCCTCTGGGGGTGATTAGCGCCTCTTTCAGGAGTTGTTTGTTCAGGAGAGAGAGAGAGAGAGAGAGAGAAGCAGGTGTTTACAGCCGAGTGTAACGAGAGGGCAGAGAGGTCAAATGTTAGCTAATTAAAGAGAGGCGTACGTTAAGAGACATCTTTTTTTTCCAGAGGGCACATGGGAGTTTAAAGCCTCCGTGGGAAAGCTTTCGGTGATGGGCTGAGAAACTTCTTCTCTGTTCATCCGCGGATTATGAAGAAAGGTATGACAATCTTAATCACTTCATCTTCCGAGTCTAAAAGCAGAGATGGAAAACGGAGGTGGGAAAAAAAAACCAGTAAACGACTCTACATAGTCTGCGGAAAGTACACTACATATCGTCTTCGGTTGGAAGTGTCTGATATTTTATTGCGCCCCCGAATGGAAAGTTCTCAGAGATCCGTTGTTGGTCTTCAGTAACGCATTTCCTTTCATGAGGAAACCTGTCAGCCTGTTGTCTTCTTATATTACCCAGCATGCATCGTTCCACTTTCCTTCAAAAGCTTTGCCCCGGCAGTAGCTGACTGATATGTCCTCCAGCCCCATTATGAGGCAACGAACTCTAATCCACCCCCGTTGCTCCGTCAACAGGGGTGATGGGGCTTTATTTAAACCTGTTCAGCCCGGCCCGAGTTACAGGAACTTATATCCTGGTAACGTGGCCTGTCCACACATATGGATATGAGGGGCCGTACAAGCCATAATTAATTCTGGCCCTCTCACACACGTACATTCTCCTTTCACATACATATATTTTCACTCTCACCCACATACATTCTCATTTCACTCCCACACATACATTGTCTTTTCACATACATTATATTTTCTCTCTCACACGCATACAAGTTATGGCTTGTATGGCCCCTCATACACACACACACACACACACACACACACACACTCTTCTCTGTCCTGTGTGAAGGCCTGCCAGTGCAGCAGGTGTCAGGTTAACAAAGCTGTGTGGATCTCATCTCCCCTATTCAAATACACCTGCTGGTGACTCACCATGTAAATGTGTGTCATGACGGTCTGCTTGTGCGTCTGTGTTTGTCCGCCGGCCCCTCTGTTGTTTCCCCCTGTCGCTGACGTTTCATCTGGGCTGAGCTCGTACCGATCCAGTGGGGAAAAGGGCAGTTGAAGGGGGACGAACAACAATAAGATAATAAAGTTGTTATTTCTAGGGCATCATAAACGGTGTTTTATGTTTTATTTGTCAGGAAACAGAGGTTGCAGGTTGTGAATAGTGACTCCTGGCCAGCCGTCTCTCGCACCTCGAGGAGAATCATTGTTCGGAAAGCTACAATCCTCGGCCGGGTCTTTCTTGTTTAACTCGCTGGGGGTAACTGAAATAACTAGCAAATACATTTATTAAATCTGTGAAAATCCATGAATTTTCTCCCATCAATAAATCATTATTCTCTCCATCTGGACCATGTGGACAGGTTCCATAATACTACCAGTCGTCTTTACCATGGATGGAGACACTCTCCAGTCTGTCTCTCTCTTAAAACTGAAATCTGCAACTTTTCTCCATTAATAAATATTCATTTCCTCCATGTGGAGAAGGGAGTCAGGTTCCATAATAGTGTGACAGTGTAACGACCACTGATGTGTTGACTCGCTAGCCCTTGGCTAACGGGTCGGACCCTTTAGTTGACTGGTTAGCATAGTCGCCCGTGGTGCGGGGAACCCAGGTTCGATTCCCAGGTTCTCCCTGAATTCCCGCTACATTTGGTGGCAGCGGTGGGGTGCATGTGCGCTCAGAGGCGTGAGGTAGCTGGTATGCTGAAGTGCGGGGACGCGCTTCCTGAAGGAGGGGGGTAGTGTAACAGTGTACGACTACAGATGTGTAGACTCGCTAGCCCTCGGCAAACGGGTCGGACCCTTTAGTTGACTGGTTAGCACAGTCGCCCGTGGTTCAGGGAACCCAGGTTTGATTCCCAGCTGCCCCCTGAATTCTCGCTACATTAGCGCAACGACCACAGATGTGTAGACTTGCTAGCCCTCGGCAAATGGGTCGGACCCTTTAGTTGACTGGTTAGCACAGTCGCCCGTGGTTCAGGGAACCCAGGTTTGATTCCCAGCTGCCCCCTGAATTCTCACTACATTAGTGTAACGACCACAGATGTGTAGACTTGCTAGCCCTCGGCAAACGGGTCGGACCCTTTAGTTGACTGGTTAGCACAGTCGCCCGTGGCTCAGTGATCCCAGGTTTGATTCCCAGCTGCCCCCTGAATTCTCGCTACATTAGCGTAACAGTGTAACGACCACAGATGTGTAGACTCGCTAGCCCTTGGCTAACAGGTCGGACCCTTTAGTTGACTAGTGAGCGTAGTCGCCCGTGGCTCAGGGAACCCAGGTTTGATTCCCAGCTGCCCCCTGAATTCTCGCTACATTAGCGTAACAGTGTAACGACCACAGATGTGTAGACTCGCTAGCCCTTGGCTAACAGGTCGGACCCTTTAGTTGACTAGTGAGCGTAGTCGCCCGTGGCTCAGGGAACCCAGGTTTGATTCCCAGCTGCCCCCTGAATTCTCGCTACATTAGCGTAACAGTGCAACCACAGATGTGTAGACTCGCTAGCCCTTGGCTAACAGGTCAGACCCTTTAGTTGACTGGTGAGCATAGTCGCCCATGGTGCGGGGAACCCAGGTTCGATTCCACCGCTGCCACCAATGTAGCGAGAACTCGGGGGGAATCGAACCTGGGTTCCCCGCACCACGGGCAACTGCACTAACCAGTCAACTGAAGGGTCCGACCCATTAGCCAAGGGCTAGCGAGTGTGCACATCCATGGTCGTTACACTGTTACAGTAGTACCAGTCATCTTTCCCATGGGCGGAGACAGTCTCGGTATACCACTGTTGAGATGTGTTTTGACCGGGTAGGACGAACACTGGTGCAGTGGTAAATATGTATGTGTTGGAAGAAAAGACTGAAACATGATGCCGATGTGGCCATGACAACCAGTATGACTGTACAACAGTGTTCCCATGTAGTGTGATGTAGTTTGTAATACATTAGACTGGGTGTGTTCGCTTTGGTCCCAGGATCCATTTTTACAAGGGTGGGAACTGTTTACTGCCGAGCTGACGGCACACCAGCCACAATGGCTGCTGCACCTGGCTCGTAGTCCGAGAAAATCGGAGTCAACAGGTCTGTTTCTCTCTGCCTCTGACATCCGCTACATCACACCACTATTCTGCTGGAAGACCGTCTTGTCTGTCCCACAACACCACCACATCACCGTCACTTTTCAGATGGATGAAATAGTGGATTTATTGATGGAGAACAATTGTGGATATCAGCTTGGATAAAGGACCTTGTGATCAGAGGTACAGGCACTTTCCCTCCATCCTCCTCTGGTGGAGCGCTTCAGTCTCCGGCAGTGGTAGACCGAGATTCACCCGGCAGCCCTCGGGTGTGAGCTCCTGAGATGATATGCGAGGTTGCGTTCGGCGGATTTCGAGGGCTGCTGCATGCTCCAAATGAAGTGATGTCCGAGTCATGCCGGACGGCTCCTTTCAGACATTCGGTTTGGGGAGCTGTGCGTCTGAAAATTGTTTTCAACTAGGGTTAGGCTTTCTGAACCGCGGCGTGGGCCGGGAAGGCGTGGTGGTCAGGAGTCTAATCTGATCACCGCCACGGCTCTGCGGCGATGATCTACTGCTCCTCTCCTCCTTGGCCTGCTAGACCCTACTGTGTCTAATGAGCTGAGGCGGACTATCTCCCACACCCCACCTTTGGTGTCTCTCTCTCCGTCTCATTTTCTGTTCTTTCATGTCTTTCTCTATTTCTCTTGTTATACCTTTACTTTGCTGTCTCTGTCTCTGTCTCTCTCTCCCCTCTCTCTGTCTCTCTCTCTCCTCTCTCTCTCTCTGTCTCTCCCCTCTCTCTGTCTCTCTCTCTCCTCTCTCTGTCTCTCTCTCTCCTCTCTCTCTCTCTGTCTCTCTCTCTCTCTGTCTCTTCCTCTCCTCTCTCTCTCGCTCTCTCTCTGTCTCTCTCTCCCCCCTCTCTCTCTCTGTCTCTCTCTCTCTCTGTCTCTCCCCTCTCTCTGTCTCTCTCTCCCCTCTCTCTCTGTCTCTCTCTCCCCTCTCTCTCTCTCTGTCTCTCTCTCTCTCTGTCTCTTCCTCTCCTCTCTCTCTCGCTCTCTCTCTGGACAGTAGGGGATAATACTCAATGAGCGAGAGGGATCACAGTCTGCTCTTCAGTAGTCTGACAGCTAAACAGGATGACACACACACACAGACAGACAGACAGACAGACACACACACACACACACCTCCATACACATCAGTGTGTGTTGTAAGGCTGCACAATATTGGAAAAACTCACATTGTGATATTTCTTTTCTGTGATATGTATTGCAGTATGAAAAAACAGGGGTCGGACCCTCTAGTCGACTGGTTAATGTAGTTGCCTGTGGTGTGGGAGACCTGTGTTTGCGTCCCAGCTGCGACGGTCTCCAGCTGCCCCCCCCCCCGAATTCACTACATGTTGATGGGAGATGTTTTTGCCCTGTGATGGCCTGGCGGCCTGTCCAGGGTGTCTCCTCTCCTGCCGCCCAATGACTGCTGGGCTCCAGCATGCTTGCGACCCTGAGAGCAGGATAAGTGGTTTGGATAATGGATGGATGGATATATGTGTGTGTGTCTGCATGGCTGTATCTCTCACAGGCGCTCACGTGTTCCTCACTGTACCAGCCAATCATGTCGCAGCTTTCTCAGTCCAACCACAGGAGCCACCACGGGTCCTCTACAACCCAGACTCAATCAGAACCAAGAAACAAATAAACACACAGACATACATACATACATACATATACATAAATATTCACACACACACACACACCAGCACCGCCAGACTGTTAGCCAACAGCCATAAAGGAAATTAAATCTAAAGTCATTATCCCAGGGGAGGAGAGAGGAGAGGATGGAGTGATTACACAGGGAGTGGTGGAGGAGAGGAGGGGGGATGAGTGCTTGTGTAGGAAGGAAGTAGTGAGGGGAGAGGAAGTGTCGAGATTGGAATGGGAGGTGCAGTTTCCCAAATGGCTTGCCTTATGATGGATGGATTGATGCCGGTTAAACAAAACAATTACCATAAATTGACTACGACTGTCTCAAATCCCCCATCTGTCCTTTCTAAACAAGGTAATTGTCTGCGGGAGAGCTTAACAATTCCTTGTCTGTTTGCAGTAAGGCAGAACAACTCCATATTCTTATCTCGTGAGTGTATTCATTGTCAATATTCTGCCGGTGCTGTTGTGTCGGCTGCTTCCCCACCGACCAAACAAAACAACGTGGGGGAACCCGAGTTTTATTTATTGACGTTATGCTATCCTGGCGGTGAAGGTCTTCTACCGACTTGTCCGGTCATATCTGCTTGTTTGACACAAACACCTCTCTCCCCTGTCGAATACAAAGGCCAGATCACAGATCAGAGGTAAAACCTCCTTAAGTTCCATGTAATGTGTTTGAGCGAGACGGCGCTGCAGGGAAGGGGAGCTCGTCTGGCATCAAACTACAAACTGTCATCGCGCAGAAGGTCAGGGCGGCAAGACATTTAAATTACCCTCATTGGTTTATTTTTTCCTGTCTCTAGCTCGCTCGTTTACACTCGCACACTCGCCCAGGCCATCTCCAATCTGGAGAGACTGGAAAATGCCATTTTCATGTCGAAAAAGCGGTTGAAGGTTTTCCTTCCACACAGGATTTGCTGTCATCTGTGACTTTCTCGCAGGTCGTTATCAAAAAGTTGGCTGCCCAACAATAGAAAAACACTCAAGTCTCTATGGGGCGTGCACGGACCAATAGATGGCTACAGCCTGGAACACATGACAGATGGGCCCCCTCCTGGAGCCAGACTTGGGAAGGGAGCTCACCAGTGAGCGTCTGGTGGCTGGACCTTGGCCCATGGGGCCCGGTTGGGCCCAGCCTGAAAAAACAACATGGAGCCACCACCAGTGGACCCACCACCTGCGGGGATGAGTATTGGGGTAGGGTGCAATGCAGGCCGGGTGGCAAGCAAAGGCAGGGACCGGGGCATGATGACTTCTGGCATTGCAGGTTGGTCCAGGAGGACCAGCTTGGAGGAGACCCTCGCTGGAGGGACTATATATCAGGTCTGGCCTGGGAATGCCTTGGGATCCCCCAGGAGGAGCTGGAGGACGTTGCAGGGGAGAAGGATGTCTGGAGTGCCCTACTTAGCTTGCTGCCTCCGAGACCCGACCCCGGAGAAGCGGCTGATGATGAGAGATTATCGAGCGTGCATAAAGACATTCCATACAAGCTTTCTCAGATGGTTTTCAAAAAGTTTGCTGTCCAATAATACAAAAACACTCAAGTCTCCTCTCTATGGGGCATGCACGGGCCAATAGATGGCTACAGCCTGGATCACATGACAGATGTACACCTGAAGTCTCATGACAAACACATCAGCATTTTCCAAAAGCTCTGTTTTCCCTGTCTACGCTACCACGTGAGACCGGCATCTTGAAATTCATCCAGCATTGGTCCTAAATGCTGGCGTAGTGTGTATGGAAGGCTGAAAAGGAGAAGAAAAGATGTCTCATCTCATCTCATCTCATCTCATCTCATCATCAGCCACTTCTCCGGGGTCGGGTCGCAGTGGCAGCAAGCTAAGTAGGGCACTCCAGACGTCCTTCTCCCCAGCAACGCCCTCCAGCTCCTTCTGGGCGATCCCAAAGCATTTCTAGGCCAGATTGGACATGTCGTCCCTTCAGCGAGTTCTGGGTCTACCTCGGGGTCTCCTGCCAGTTGGATGTGCCCAGAAAACCTCCAAAGGAAGGCGCCCAGGAGGCATCCTAATCAGATGCCCAAACCTCCTTTTGACACGAAGGAGCAGCGGCTCTACTCCGAGCTCCTTTCAGATGTCCGAGCTCCTCACCCTATCTCTAAGGCTGAGCCCAGACACCCTACGGAGGAAACTCATTTCAGCCACTTGTATCCGCGATCTCACCCTTTCGGTCACTACCCAAAGCTCATCACCATAGGTGAGGGTTGGAACGAAGATTGACTGGTAAATCGAGAGCTCCCTCTTCACCACAACGGTCCAGTACAACGTCTGCATTACTGCTGATGCTGCACCTATCCGCCCTACTCCCTCCGGGTTGGGGACGGGTTGTCGCCTCAAGTGAAGGCGTTCAAGTATCTCGCGGTCTTGTTCACGAGTGAGGTTAGGGTGGAGCGGGAGATCGACAGGCGGATCGGTGCAGCCTCAGCAGTGAGGAAAGATGTGTTTTCAGATTTATTCATGTTGGTGTGGACATGACCTCGCTCGCCCTCTGATTACTATGTGAGAATGGGCGTCATTAGGCAGTACTGGTGCCTGCTGTGGTCCAAATGCTAGCTAGACTTCCTGGAGGTCAAAAGCATCAGACAGTACGTCTCTGTCGATGTTATGATAGCGAGTACACGCCGTCTCAGTGCGGGTCTAGTCGGGGCACTTTTGTATTCTTTAAACCTTAATTTCTCCAGAGAGGTTTATTGATTGCTTGGCTCCGCTCTGTATTGGTCGTCCTCACAGTCGTACAGTTCTGCAGACTGCCCGGGTGAGGACAGCCGAGGGTGGCACGCCGTGCGTTGGCAGGACGAGGATGTTCGGTATTAGCAAAGAAATCCCACAAATTCCTCTAAATCAATTTGTTTTTTCAGTCTGTTCTCAGTCTTCCTTTGCTCTTTCTGTTTCTGCTTACATTGAAAGACCTTGAATGTGTGTGTGTTTGCGTGTGTGTGTGTGTGTGTGTGTCCGGGGATGGTGAAATAGCTTCGGCATGGCCTCTGACTGGCTGCGGCGCATAACTGACATGTTAAATCAACCAATTAATTAATTTCCCAAACACACTCATTTCCTGCCTGACCCAGAGGCCCGGATGCAGGAAATTAAACCCGCGAACCCTGACACGCTGGGCGGGGAGCGTCGACGCTCAATCAACCAGTCAGTTCTTCAAAGAGCTTTAATTGGATGACAGCGGCGTGACCGACAGCCGGGGAAGGCCGCGTCTTCCCGTTGGTGTTGTTTCGGAGCGGGGCCGTGGCGACGGCGGTTGCGGGGCCGTTAATAAGGCGGCCCGGCAGCGGCGGCGGGTTTGATGTGCGGCGTTTAGAGCGGCTCGGCTGTTTGTAATGACACTCCACAGCTGCTCTGAAGGCCTCTTTTAGAGATCAGAGACTCTAATGAGCACACGGTCGTATGTACAGCTGTGGCAGCCGAGCAGGAGCAGGGCAGAGCTAGTGTGTGTTTGTGTGCGCCTGCATGTGTGTGTTTGTGTGAATGCATGCATGTTCTTTTCTGTTTATGCATGCATGTGTGTGGGGGTTTGCACACGTGTGTGTGTGTGTGTGTGTGTGTGTGTGTGTGTGTGTGTGTGTGTGTGTGTGTGTGTGGGTATGCATCAGTCTTGAGATCACACAAACAAAATCTTGGGTGAGGTTGTGAATAGTGTGTGTTTGTGTGTTTGTGCGCGTGTGTGTGTGTGTATACGTGCTTTCCCTTTATGTTGTTATGAACTGCCTGGCCCAGAGATAGCAAAAAGAGAGGGAGAGAGAGAGAGCGAGAGAAAGAAGGAGAGAGAGAGAGAGCAAGAGAGGGTGAGAGAAAGAGAACGAAAGAGATTGCGTGAGAGAGAGCGAGAGAGAGAGAGAGAGAGAGAGAAAGAGAACGAAAGAGAGTGAGCGAGAGAGAGCGAGAGAGAGCGAGAGAGAGAGAGAGAGAGAGCGAGAGAGAGAAAGAGAGAGAGAGAAAGCGAGCGAGAGAGAGAGAGACAGAGAGATAGAGAGAGAGAGAGAGAGACAGAGAGAGAGAGAGAGAGAGAGCGAGCGAGAGAGAGAGAGAGAGCGATAGAGAAAGAGAGAGATAAAGAGAGAAAGAGAGAGAGAGAGAGATAAAGAGAGGGAGAGAGAGAGAGAAGACACGGGTCACTGTCTAGAGGACATCTCACTGCATCCATCTGCTGAGTGTGTGTCTGTGTGTGTGTGTGTGCGTGCACATGTGCGTGCGTGTGCGGCCGTGGTCATGTATTCCCGTGGGAACAGACACACCTCTTGACACACGGTTGTCTCGGATACCAAGATGAGGAACGTGCCGAGCTGGCGTGTTTGGGGGAAAATAGACGCGCAAGAGAGTAAAGCACAACCGCCGCCTGCATGCGATCATCTCATCACTCACCCAGCAAGCCTCTCCTCCTCCTCCTCCTCTGCCGCTCCGTCACCCCCTCCTGTCACTTGCTCATCACCAGCGATCACCCCGTCCCCGTTCTCCGTCACTTCATCGCCCGTGATCATCTCGCTCGCTCTCCCCGTCACGTCTCTGTCGTCCACGAGCTTTCTATGGGGGTTGATGGTTGTGTGGGTAATGTAGTCAGTCCTCCCTGTGTTACTGTACTGATGGAGAAACCGGTTCCTTCATAAGACGTTGGGTGGAGGTTTGAGAAGTAAACGTAGCATCCACGGTGCCTCACAGCTGCAGGAAGTATGGCCTTCATGTGAGCCCCCGTGCCCCTGCCTTGTTGCTACTCATACAATGGAGTCGAGTCTGGCTCCTCCGGTGGCCGTGACTCATCCTCCCTGTGCAGAGATGAAGGTAATTATCATACTAATGCCCGCAGGAAGCAGCCAGCTGCTCGCAGATCTTTCTGGATTTCTGATGTAGTTTTAGTTCTTTACTTTCAGTCGAGCGGCTGCAAACACCCCGTCCGAGGTGCGGCTCCCTCCCACGGCGTGGCGGTTTACAGCAGTTCACACAAAGTGTGTATTTCTATTTATCCTTCAGAAATGGGTGGCACGGTGGCCCAGCGGTTAGCACGGTCCTGGGTTCGAACCCCGGGGTAGTCCAACCTTGGGGGTCGTCCTCTGTGTGGAGTTTGCATGTTCTCCCCCGTGTCTGTGTGGGTTTCCTCCCACAGTCCAAAGACATGGAGGTCAGGTGAACCGGCTGGACTGAACTGTCCCTAGTAGGTCTGAATGTGTGTGTGTGTGTGTGTGTGTGTGTGTGTGTGGGTCCTGTGGTGGTCTGTCCAGGGTGTCTCCCCGCCCGTCGCCCAATGAGCGCCGGGATGGGCTCCAGCATCCCTGCGACGCTGAGAGCAGGATAAGCAGCTTGGATAATGGATGGAGGGATGGATGAATGCAGAAAACTCGTTCGTTGTAACCCGGACAATGACAGAATAAAGTGGCTTTCTCTTCTCTCCTTAAAATAAAGTTAAACGACTTAAACGTCGTTAAACAAGATGTCCTCTGGCATGGACATCCCTCAAGTGGCCAATTTTTGTCGTGATTTGCAGATGGACCCAAGCGCAGACACAGACTTGAAGGTAAATGAATGAGGTGGGTTTATTGGAAAGGGACGCAGGGCATGGTGGCAAAGTAAAAGGGGAGGGGCATCCGGGTAGAATGGCGGTCTGTTCCTTCGCCCGCCGACACGGGGATCGCCGGTTCGAATCCCCGCGTTACCTCCGCAGACACAATTGGCCATGTCTGCGGGGTGGGAAGCCGGGTGTGTGTATGTGTCCTGGTCGCTGCACTAGCGCCTCCTCTGGTCGGTCGGGGTGCCTGTTGAGGGGGGAGGGGGAACCGAGGGGAATAGCGTGATCCTCCTGGTGAAACTCCTCACTGTCAGGTGAAAAGAAGCGGTTGGCGACTCCACGTGTATGGGGGGAGGCGTGTGGTAGTCTCCGGATCAGGAGAGGGGGGTGGAGCAGCGACAGGGCCGGCTCGGAAGAGTGGGGTAATTAGCCAAGTACAACTGGGGGAGAAAAGGGGGGAGGTTTTCCAAATAAATAAATAAATAAATAAAAGAGGAGATGTCTGGCTAAGGCAGAGGACGGGTGCGTGTGAGGGATGGCGGGCCTGGCGGAGCAGAGGGGCAGGGTGGTGCGGGATGGCGGGGGGGGGCAGCTGGTGGTGGTGGGTTCGAAGTGCCATCAGGCAGGCAGGTGGGAGGTGGGGCATGATCCTGGGCCCATGAGAGGAGACGCGAGGAGGCCAGATAATCGAGACACGGGGAATAACCTCCGGATGATGAGAGGCGATAAGAGGGGGGGACGAGCCGGGGTCGGTAAACCGCCGGGGTCGGCGAGCTTGACGGAAGATGGGTGTAGATGAGCAGGAGGGGGGGGGGGACGGGTGACATTTCCCTCCGTCGTGAGAGCGAGCCTACTTCAGAGCAGCGCGTGTCGGTGTGTGATATAGAAATGTCAACACTAATCGCCGCCATAATCCGGGACAGAACCGGAGATTATGTTGGATATTAAACGTCCAGTCCTGTACAGGACCGCAGGCTTTGTCATCGTAGTCGGCCT
>JAJHIY020002046.1:242500-290000 GCA_022114975.2 Lampris megalopsis
CTAATTATCTCCGCTATGAGAATAGCCTGGAGGGGATTATGCGTTTGGTCAAGCGCACACGAGTGTGTGTGTGTGTGTGTGTGTGTGTGTGTGTGTGTGTGTGTGTGTGTGTGTGTGTGTGTACATGTTTAGCTATCCTTGTGTGGACCAAATGTCCTCATTAGGATAGCAAAACCTGACAGCACCTACCTTGTGTGGACATTTCAGAGGTCCTCACAAGGAAAAGGGTCTATTTTAGGGTTAGGACTTGGTTTTAGGTGTGTGTTTGTGTGTGTGGGTGTGTGTGTGGGTGTGTGGCTAGTCTCGCAAACTACTGGATTTATCAGCCTAAAATATACCGCCGCTCCCTCTCTCCACCCGCTGTCTAGCTCGCTCGACCAACGCTGCCCTCTGTCCCTGCCCAATCTGAGTCAATTGTGCACACGCACAACTCACGGCTACGGTTGACTCGGATCGGGCAGCGACACAATCAAAAGTTGTGAAAAGAATTTTTCGCAAAAAAAATGCAAAAGTTATAAAGGAACCGCTTCCTCTAGGTGGCAGTCAGAACAGGAAGTGTTTCATATTCTAGTCACTGCCCAATCTGAGTCTACCGTAGATGTTTTAGCCAGCTTTATTATATTATAAAAATGAAGACAGGGTTAGGGTTGGCCAAAATGGTCGCATATAGCAAACCTTTTCTTTGCCTGTCAGCATAATAATTTTTGTGCACAGTTATGACTGTATGGTCAAGGACCTCTCATGGTTGCGATGATTCAAAACCTTTGGTGCATGCTCAATAATCCAGGTAAGCAAATCCCAGAAAGTTAAATAAACTCATTTGGACACATTTATTGGGAGAAACGTGTCATCACTCATCCAAGTCACCTCTTCAGTCTCAACTGACTGCAGGTATCCCCACCCTTAAAAACAACACGGCACATTTGCATATGAAACCGATCGTTGGTTTTGGTCGTTGTGCCACTGTGTTGTTTATAAGGGTGGGGATACCTGCGGTCAGTCGAGACTGAAGAGGTGACTTGGATGAGTGATGAAACGTTTCTCCCGATAAATGTGGTGTCCAGATGAACTGATTCACCTTTCTGGGATTTGCTTACCTGGATTATTGAGCATGCACCAAAGGTTTCGAATCGTCGCAACCATGAGAGGTCCTTGACCATACAGTCATAACTGTGCACAGAAATTATTATGCTGACAGGCAAAGAAAAGCTTTGCTATATGCGACTGAAGCGGTCACTCGGATGAGTGATGAAACGTTTCTCCCAATAAATGTTGTGTCCAGATGAATTGATTCACCTTTCTGGGACTTTGAAAAACCTGTTTTACACCGCAATTGAGTGCTAACTCCTCAACTGGTTTTTAAGCCTCCTACAGACTGTGCAATTTTAGCAATCCTGTAAGTTTATCGCAACCCACACTGTGCGATATGGCTCTAATAAACTTGGGTACGACACCAAGTTACCAAGTCCAGTTGCACTTGATTCAGCTCCTTTGGGTAACCATGACCCGGATGAATGAGAACATTCACAGACAAGTCCATAAAAATGTCATCAGCGTGCGTGCCACATCGGTGCACGTAATCGATCTATGCCGCTGGTAGAGCTACATGATGCCGAGCAGGAATTGAGTCCTTTCAATAGTCGCTGCAGCTCGTTTTAGCTAGTTTTGTTAGCTCATTTTAGCTCGTTTTGTTGAATCCGTCGCATTTGGGTCACAGATGCTAACGGTCTGTTTGTGTTTAGTGCCAGCAAAGATTCTGCGTCGTGTTGATCAGTGCGTCATTTCATGCTGCGTTTCTATTGGTTGGTCAGTAGACTTAGGTCATAGCAGCAGTCACATTGTGAGATGATCGTCCTAAATTTCTGACACTGTCAGACTTTTGTCCCAGGTTATCTTCGGTCGCAAGACCGTAATAACGGCCGTCTTTGAACCTGTCTCACAGTACGACGTAGGACCACCGTTTTGGAGCCACAACCAAAGATATCGCCACGTTTAGTCATCTTTCATCTTGAGACGGCCTAAATTGCACAGTCCGTAGGAGGCCGAGCATCGAAGAAGGGGAGCTATCCGCCTGGTTGGGATCTGCAGTCCACCGAGTACACTCCTCTAGCTGGATATTGGTATTTTATGTTTCCACAATTAAACGTATAACTCAGTGATAGTGAAATATTTGAATTATATTTTGTGTTTTGTTATGAATTATCCATTTGGGAGGTTGTTTATAAAACAGTGAACCTTCCCCGCCCTCTTTGAGAAGCCTTTGTCAACAAGGTTGTGTGTAAGTCTCCTGAATGCGGTGCACGTGATTAATATTAGGTGGAGATGCGTGCAGTCCTTCTCGTTGGCGCGGTCATTCTCTACCAGATGCACGTGAAGGTCAGCGTGTGATTTAATATCCTGCACCTCCATTAGTCCTGGTGTGAGCCAACTGAAAGCAAAGTCTAGCAACAGATGGGAAAAGGAAAGGCCAATGCAAAACATTTGTGGAAATATGTGGCAACACGAAAGGACATGACAGATATAATTAGTAATTAATCTGCATAAGGTCATTTTGTTTTGATACTGAGGCTATTAATCGTTACTAATGGTCATGTCTGAAACATTTACAAAAATGCGGTTGTCTTTCAGTGGCATTTTATTCTCCGGGAGGCCAACTTGTTTATTTCGGGTTTTTTTTTTTTTTTTTACATTTAATTACACAAAAAAAATTTATAGTTTGGGAATAAGTTTGGGAATAAATACAAAATGAAGGATGGAAATAAATCAGCAATGGTGGAAATGATGGTACAGTACAATCAAGGCTCAGCATTTTCAGTTTTTATTTTTCAAAGCCATCCAGCATGCCGAATTTCGCCACAAGAGGACACAACCTCACACGAACAGGAACAACTGTTGGATCCGTGGAAACCTAAAATCCGGGGGAAATCAGTTTAAAAATCTGGGTATTTTTCGGTGAAAATTGGTAAAAACCGAAAACGCTGAGCCTCGAGTACAATATAAAGCGATACATAATGTAAAGCGATATCAGAATAATGAAAAAAAGACACACTAAATAATATTTTACAAACAAATCGAAAAGCACAAACAAGAAACAAATAGGGTCATTTGAGAAGGAGCACAAGAGAGCAAGGTAAGAGACTTTAACATAGCAAGGACTGAGATATAGATGTGCAACAATATTTTAGACTTTCTGTTCATGTCATCCATATTTTTCAGCGACTTACAGTAGTTGGCAAAGCTGTGGAAGAAAGGGGTGAAAGAGGGAGTACTGCCGTTCCATTTACAAGATTATATTTACCCAAAATAATTACGAGGCTAACAATGTATGAAAGTTTTTGCGTCTAAATTGACCATAAAATAAGTGATGTCATGATATGTAGAAGAAGGTATGTTATCCAGTTGTCCGTGTTGGGAGAGAGCGCCTCCTCTGTTGCTCTCCCTGAGGTTTCTTCCTACTTTTTCTCCCTGTTAAAGGTTTTTTTTTTTTTTTTTTAGGGAGTTGTTCCTTATTTTGAAGCAAGGGTCTAAGGACAGGATGTTGTGTTGCTGTAAAGCCCCCTGAGGCAAATGTGTAATTTGTGATGTTGGGCTATACAAATAACATTGACTTAACTTGACAACCAATTATGAATATCAGACCAAGACAAATCAGCATGCGAGCGTTTAAAAAAGAGATGCCCAGTAGTTTCAGCTTCTGAAGAACAAACGATGCAAGAATCCGCTTCAAATTTAAATCTTGTGTGAAGCAAATCACTAACAGGGTATATTACTGATACTATTTTAAAGTGGGCTCATTTTAAAATCCTCTTCCGCCTCTGCCTCTTCTTCTTCTTCATCTCCTCCTCCTCCTTCTACTTCTCCTCTTCCTCCTCCTCCTTCTTCCTCCTTCTTCTACTTCTTCTTCTCCTCCTCCTTCTACTTATTCTTCTTCTCCTCCTCCTCCGTCGGCATTGTTTTGACTGCTGCCATTAGCGGTAGCCAACATTCAAAGTTCCGACCCTCGCCTCCACGCTCTGACCCTTCCTCTTCTCCCGATGTCAGTCAACATGTGTGTATTGCACTCCTGCTGTAGACGTGGTCATGTCAAATCCGCGAAGAGGCCAGGCCAGAGTTGGCTTCCCTTGGTGAAAAAAAATCTTTGAAGGATTGACCAATCAGATGAGGCTAGCGTCATGCCGCTGACAAACTGCGATTAGTCAGCATGGATTGGACCTATGCCAAGGAAAACCAGCTGCCCTTTGGCCTCACACCAATCAAATCATAGCATGTCATTGAAACGAAGTGGGAGAATTAACCGTTAGCTATTTTTGTTGTATTGTTATGTCCACGTTAGCAAGTAGTAGCATGCAGTTATGGAGGGCGGAGATTTGGAGTTTTTAGTAAAAAATAACTTTAACAAACTACCACTGCAGCAGCTGCTTAAAATTAAGACTGAAGGGAAGCCGGCTGTGGGTAGCTAGCGCCTCCTCTGGTGGGTCAGGGCGCCTGTTCAGTGGGAGGGGGAACTTGGGGGAATAGCGTGATCCTCCCACACGCTACGTCCCCCTGGTGAAACTCCTCACTGTCAGGTGAAAAGAAGCGGCTGGCGACTCCACATGTATGAGAGGAAGCATGTGGTAGTCTGCAGCCCTCCCCGGATCGGCAGAGGGGGTGGAGCAGCGACCAGGACGGATCGGAAAATAGGGTAATTGGCCAAGTACAATTGGGGAGAAAAGGGGGGGGATTAAGACTGACGGCAGGCCAACGCTGAAACTAGAGCTGCGTACGGAGAGGAAAGGAGGGATTCGGACTTCAAATGAAGAAAACGTCCGCATGGAGTGGCTAGCTGGTAGCGCTAAACTTCAGTGGCTATTTTGCTAGCCGTGTCTTCTTTGTGACTAGACAGGAGAGTGGCCTTCCTCTTCGAATGGGCTGAGTGAAATGCACACCCCCTTCTCTCTCCGTGGACTTGCTGTTGACGGAACTGCCCATGTAGTTACGTGTGCAAATTTTGATGAGGTTATAACTTATATTGTGTAGATGTGTTGTGCCCTGTTTGACTGGATTTAGCTGTATGTGTTTGTCAGCCCGCTGAAGTAGTTGTTTGATTGCGGTTGTTTATGCCCAATGACTGCTGGGATAGGCTCCAGAATCCTGCGACCCCAATTTGGGTAAGCGGATTGGGTAATGGATGGATGGACAGCGCCTATAGGGCTGTACCTGTGGACCTGAGATGGTGGTTGTTTACAGCCTCTGCAGGTCTGGTACCTGGCTGTTAGTCTTTTAGGTCATGTTGCGTAATGAGCGAGTTTTAAACAACAAGTATGGAGACTGTGTATGTCCAGCACATACAACAGGGTTTGTACGTCACGTGTTTGATACCTGTAGCCTACTGATACCTTATGATGCGAACGTAGAGCTTTAAACGTCATCTGGTTGAGTCTGCGAAAGAATGCTTCTTATATTCATTATCTAGTCTGTGCCGTGCATGTGAGTAACTGTGCAGTATTGTGTAGCCTATGTCAGAGTTTTCCAACCCAGTCCTCAAGGAACCCCTATCTTGCAGATTTTCTTTGCAACCCTGAACAGGCACCCGTTTGTAGTTATTCAACCAATCAGCAATGAATTATGTCAGCCGTTGCACACCTTGCATAATTAAGTGCTGTGAGATGATTGGTTGAGTAAGTACAAGCAGGGCTACCTATGCAGGGTTACAATGAAAATCTGCAGGATAGGGGGGTTCCTTGAGGACTGGGTTGGGAAATGCTGGCCTATATTTTGTACAGCAAGAAAGAGTGTGCACGTGCAAGTCCTGCATCTTTGTGTAAAGGGATACCGGGCGCTCTAATAGCTCATCGGGTTACATGACGATGGCTGTTAAAGCAGCAGCATCCTGTCTATTAAGACCCCCCCCCCACTCCAAAAAAAGAGAAAGACATAGATTAGAGGTCTTGCCTCACTTGGCCTCCTTGAATAAATTCCACACACCATGCCACTGGTTTTTTTGCCATGATCGTGCAACCCTATGTTAAAGTGGAATGAGATTTTCTTCGGTGGGGAATCAAGGTTTTGCTCGAATCTCTTTTCCAGGGGTCCGTGAAAGGGTGCTGAAATACCTTTACCAAGCTGTAGTGTGGTTATACACACACACACACACACACACACGGTCCTGAGTGGCAGCCAGTCAGAGTACTTTGTTCCTTGTTGAATCAGCTTGGCAGAGAGCAGGTATTTTCACATGTCATTTCCTCTCAATATCTGCCTGTCACATCCAATAGGAGCAGAAGCAGAAGGAGCCGAGGAAGAAAAACAATCCCTTTCTCATTCCGGTCCTCGGCTAACCTATTCCATCAAGCTGCACTCATTTCAATGAATGATTAACCGTAGTGACAAGGTCGCACGTGATTCTCTCCCTGTGTTTGAATTGTATAACGTAAAGCACACCGAGAGAAAACGTGCTCACTGCTAAGGTCACATTCACGGAAAAGCAGAAATGTTGCCTGTCTAAAACGAAATCCTGCTGAGAATTAAGAGAAACACTTAAGAGAAAGCATCTCGTACTCGTCCTGATTCGTCAATCTGTGTCAACCTCCAACAAACAAAAATATATCCAAAATAAGTGTACCAATGGCACCGTTGGCCGTGCCGGGTCGCACCCTAGGTGCACCGTCTCCGGACTTGGGCTAAAGCGTGCCAGACCCGCCTCCGAAGCGGGCCGCGGTGACGTCAGAGAGTTGGATTTCCTCTCGCCAGTGCTGGCTTTCTGTTGTGAGGCTAAATGGCCAGCTGGCCGCAGAACTGAGAGGTTCGGGGCTTGTTTCTTAAATCATATCGCGTAGATTACTTCTTAATCCGAGTGGAGGGTTGGAACGTATTTCCACTCTAATCACCGTCTTGCGGTACTGTAACCTGTGACGTCGCGGGGTTGGCTGAGCTCGTCGGACGCGATGGTAAAAGGTGGAGGAAGTTGGAGACCGAGGAGCCACAGGACAGAAGAGGACAAATGGATGTAAAAATGAGTTTTGCAGGGTTACGGCAGAGGATAAAACAGTCCACTTTCATAAACTGCGGCCAATTGTTGATTTCCATCTAGCCATCTCGTGCTCCCTGAGCAGTTTTACACATTCGGCTTCCCTCCCGAACTAAAGGATAGTCTGAGAGACGGAGAGAGAGGGAGAGGGACCGGATAGACGTTAATCTCCTGCTGAGGGTCGTTAGCGAGCAAGCCAAACCTCTGGCCCTGTTAGCGGTCATTAAACTTGACCCTCAGAAGTGGCGCCAGTTGCTGTGGGCTCCGCGGGCCCTCGTGAAGCGAGCGTCTCCGGCCTGGGGAGTTCTCTCCCAGAAACCACAAACATCACGCACTGTACCGAACCGGAGTCACACACTCAACGGATTGGCATCGGTGGGAAGACATGTGACCCCTGCGAAAACAGTCGGCTTTATTTTGACTCGAGCACATGTAAACGGAGTGCGTTGTTGGCGTCCCCCCAGATCGGCTGATGTGATTAGGGCCGCGTACGCCGTGTCCGCCTGAGGCGGTGCGTCAGAAGAGCAGAGGAGGGCAACTCCCACATTGGAGACTTTGTTTTTTTTTTAATCAAGCGATTAATCACGTAAAAAGAGAATCTTTGAAGTCCTTGTGCTGTGGTGATGCAAGCACGCGGAGACCCCAGAGGCAGGAAGTGATGATCTGGAGTTAAAGCATGCAACCGCCCTCGCTCCGGCACGTCTCCGTCTTGTTGTCGCTTCAAAATAGAAAAAAAGTTTGAGTCTAAACTTGGTGTTCTCGCCGTCACTCTGAAACCCAAACAGCCTCCTCTCGAAGTCTTTAAATTCAAAACCTGTCCCCCTTCCAAAATCCTGATCCCCTCAACCTGCTATTCTCGTTTCCGTCTGGGAGGACGGCGTGCCGATGTTGTGAGCTCTGTTATGGTCTTTCTCTGGGGGTAGAAAGGCTTCTTTGTCTGCATGGTCAAAAAGTCTTTTAATGGGTATATCAAGGAGTGCATTTTCAAGAGTTTGCTGTTGGGATCACCACTAACAATAATCCAGGTTTACTTTTTTGCTATTACCCAATCAGGAGCCAGATACAAACCTCAGCCGACAAATCGATGCAGAACTTCGTTAATGGAGAAGAGGTTCATATATTTCTACGTTGAAGCCTTGGTAAAGGCACCACGGTGTTGAAATAGCTCCGGTACGAGAGAGAAAATGTCGTTTTCAGTGCAAAATATTAAGATGCACGGCATTAAACTGCGGTACAGACTGGGTTCCCGTCTGTCGGGCCGCTGCCCCTCGCCCTCTGCTGCCTCGTTGACATCATGTTCGGCTTGTTTTTCCAGTCAATCGTCAAAACAAAGCGGGTGTTTGTTGATGCTAATGGAGCGTTAGCCTGAAAGCAGCAGGAGGTCTATGGCTGCCGCTAGTTAGCGTTAACAGGGAGCAGTGCAGCATGAATGTCAGCGGGGTCGTTCTGAATTGAGGGATTGGAAGGAGGCGTGTGTGTGTGTGTGTGTGTGTGTGTGTGTGTGTGTGTGTGTGTGTGTGTGTGTGTGTGTGTGTGTGTGTGTTTGTGTTTGTGTGTGTCCGACACAATGACATAGTTGACATGGACATAAGATGAGCAGGATGGGAACTGACGGAAAAACAAAACAAAAAGTCTTCTCGTCATTTGCTCTCTCACACATCCACACATTTTCTCGCTCTCTCTCTCTCTCCATCTTTCTCACACTCTCTCTTTCACTCACTCACTCACTCACTCACTCACTCACTCACTCACTCACTCACTCTGTCTCACTTTTTCAGTCACTCACCACTCACTCACTCTGTTTCACCCACTCACTCACTCACTCACTCACCCACCCACTCACTCACTCACTCACTCACTCACTCACTCACTCACACTCACTCACTCACTCACTCACTCACTCACTCACACTCACACTCACTCATGCACTAACTCACTCTTTCACTCACTCACTCATTCACTCACTCACTCACTCACTCTCTCACTTTTTCAGTCACTCACCACTCACTCACTCACTCTGTTTCACCCACTCTTTTTCACTCACTCACTCACTCACTCACTCACTCACTCACTCACTCACTCACTCTCTCACTTTTTCAGTCACTCACCACTCACTCACTCTGTTTCACCCACTCTTTTTCACTCACTCACTCACCCACCTACTCACTCACTCACTCTCATTCACTCACTCACTCACTCACTCACTCACTCACTCACTCTCATTCACTCACCATTCACTCACTCACTCACTCACATACTCACACTCACTCATGCACTGACTCACTCTTTCACTCACTCACTCATTCACTCACTCACTCACTCACTCTGTCTCACTTTTTCAGTCACTCACCACTCACTCACTCTGTTTCACCCACTCTTTTTCACTCACTCACTCACTCACTCACTCTCATTCACTCACCACTCACTCACTCTGTTTCACCCACTCTTTTTCACTCACTCACTCACTCACCCACCTACTCACTCACTCACTCACCCACCTACTCACTCACTCACTCTCATTCACTCACCATTCACTCACTCACTCACTCACATACTCACACTCACTCATGCACTCACTCACTCTTTCACTCACTCTCTCTTTCACTCACTCACTCACTCACTCACTCACTCACTCACTCACTCACTCACACACTCATACGATGTCACCCTATACTTGTGGGAACCCCTCACTGACTACATTCATTTCCTAGCCCTTAACCATCAGGCCTACATGTCTGATTTTGACCGAATCCTCATTCTAACCTTAACCCTGAAACCTGGTCCTAACCCTGCACTAGGCCCTTTTCCTCATGGGGACCCATAAAATGTGCCCACAGGGTAGGTGGTTTCAGGTTTTTCTGTCCTAAAAACCCGGTGCACATTTACTGTGGGGCAACAGTGTCACTACATTACCTTCTCACTGACTGAATAATGAACACCAAGACTGATAATGTCAGCAGTAGTTACTGACAATAATCTTTTTCACTTATCGGAAAGTTGAAGTTACAAAGTGTCAATAGAAAAACGGGATTTCAGTTACAAAATAAAGAAAATTAGCATATTTTATGATTTTGTAACGAATATATAAAGGAGGCCGCATGCGAGGAGCTGTAATGATGCACCACCTGTGTGGGACGGTTACAAGTGGCCTTTGATTTGCCTCCAATTAAGTTGGTTGGAAAAAAAACTTTTTCGCCGTCCTCCTCCGAGACAGATGGTGCCGGACAGGAGCCAGAGTACAATCCACCCGCCTCCTCTCTCCCTCGCTCCGTTTTCTCTCTCTCTCTCTCTCTCTCTCTCTCTCTCTCTCTCTCTCTCTCTCTCTCTCTCTATCTCTCTCACGCCCTCTCTGTTTTTCATCTCTCTCTCTCGCTCTCTCTCTTTCTCTCTCGCTCTGTTTTATCTCTCTCACTCTGTTTCACCTCTCTCGCTCTGTTTCATCTCTCTTGCTCTCACTCTCGCTCTGTTTCATCTCTCTTGTTCTCACTCGGTTTTATCACTCTCTCTCTCTCTCTCTCTCTCTCTCTCTCTCTCTCTCTCTCTCTCTCTCTCTCTCTCTCTCTCTCTCTCTTGCTCTCACTCTGTTTTATCTCTCACTGTTTCACCTCTCTCGCTCTCACTCTGTTTCACCTCTCGCTCACTCTCTCTCACGCTGTTTCACCTCTCTCTCATTCTCACTCTCTCTCTCCCTCCCTCTGTTTCATCTCTGTCTCACTCTCTCGCTGTTTCATCTCTCTCTCTCGCTCTCACTCTTTCTCTCTCGCTCTGTTTTATCTCTCTCACTCTGTTTCACCTCTCTTGCTCTCACTCTCGCTCTGTTCTCACTCTGTCTCTTTTTCTCTCTCTCCTTACTCTCATCCTCTTCCGCCACCATCTCCTCTCTTCCACTCCATTCCTTTACTTCCTGTGTATTCTCAGAAGTCGTGACTTTAACTCCACAAACAGAAAAACACACACACACACACACACACACACACACACACACACACAGACCTGTCTACCACCCTGTCACCTCCATTTAGAGTGTCAGATTCCTGTCATCGTCTGAAAGCTGAAATACGTTCACACCATTCCTCCTCGAGTCTTCCTAATCTGCACCTGTCTGAAATTAAAACATCACTTCTGCCTGTCCTCTCTTCTGTTCATTCCAGCACTTCTCTCTCTCTCACACACACACACACACACACACACACACACACACACACACACACACACACTCTGCATAGTACCAGGCAGTACTGATTGTGGCGGTGAATGATGGTGAATGTTTTGTCTCTCTATCTCTCACCGTTATTCCTCCGTGGAAGGTTGACTGAACACCAGAGTCTTTATCAGCCCTTCACCCCAACTCACCTTCAGACAGTCGCACTCCTAGTTTACTGCTCGTCTCCATCAGGAATCAGGAACATTTATTTGTCATTTCATTCCTGAGCATATGAAATGAAACGACATATCGTTTCCCCCAGCACACGGCAGTGAAACACAAAAACACATGTCCAAACTACAAAAAAACCTACAAAAACACATATATCCAACATATATTAAATAAATAAATAAATAAATTCACCATGGAATCCCAGCATGACTGTCGCAACTGCCAGTCTGCCTGGGCTAGCAGTTAGCTTAGCCTGCCCCGCTTCCGCATCTTGTCAGACCGCCCTCGGTGTTTCCTCTTCGGGCTCCGGGCAAGGCCTTGGTCCCCGGGCCCACCGGATGCAGCAGACCAGGCTCCCCCAGCCGATCCAATGCCAGCTCCCCCAGCAAGACACTTTCGACACCCCTCCCCGCACTCCACACGACGACACCAAAAACACAGTCAACGCCAGGCGAGGCCGCCGCCAGACCGCCCTTGGTGTTATCGGAACTGCCGGTCTGCTTGGGCTAACAGTTAGCTTAGCCTGCCCCGCTTCCACGTCCTGTCAGACCGCCCTCTGTGTGTCCTCTTTGGGCTCCGGGCAAGGCCTTGGTCCCCAGGCCCACCGGGCGAAGCAGACCAGGCTCCCCCAGCCGATCCAATGCCAGCTCTCCCAGCAAGACACTTTTGACACACCTCCCCGCACTCCACACGACGACACCAAAAACACAGTCAACGCCAGGCGAGGCCGCCGCCAGACTGCCCTTGGTGTTATCGGAACTGCTGGTCTGCTTGGGCTAGCAGTTAGCTTAGCCTGCCCCGCTTCCACGTCCTGTCAGACCGCCCTCTGTGTGTCCTCTTTGGGCTCTGGGCAGGGCCGTGGTCCCTGGGCCCACCGGACGCAGCAGACCAAGCTCTCCCAGCTGATCCAGTGCCAGCTCTCCCAGCCATCAAACGAAGACACAAACTTAGACGTGGACAAAGAAACTGCATTGACGGTACTGGGTGAGGCTGCCGCAAACATGAATTCGCGCCGCCATCTTCATCTTCCCAGGAGGTGTCCAATATAACCAGTATAACCACAGTCTTCTGCTGTTGGTCACTTGGAGCTCATCAATACAACCAGTCTGCTATTGTTGGCGACTGGGATCTGCCCAGTATAACCAGTGTTGTCTTCTGATAACTGGGAGCTGACCAGTTCCACCAGTATAACCATAGTCTTCTATTGTTGGTTACTGGTAGCAGACCAGTACAATCCATCTTCTGTTGTTGACCATTGGGAGCTGCCTTGTGTAACCTTCCAATTACAACCACAGTCTCCTACTGTTGATAACTGGGAGCTTCCCAGCACAACCAGTCTTCTTCTGCACTGTTGGCTACTGTGAGCGTCCCAGCACTGACTGATAGGTTCAGGAAGGGGAGAGTGCACCGGCCTTAAAAGACAGGGTGTTAATAACATAGAAAGATTTCAACCCTGTTCTATTTGAAGCCTCACCTGTCCTGACAGACAGCAGGGGGCGCTATGGAAAGCAGGCTGTCGTCGTCGGTCACCAGCGGTACTTCTGGTTTGTCAAACGATTTCGAACAGTTATAAATAATGATGAGGCTGTTGCCATGGCAACAAGACGAGGACACCACCCTAGCCCGCTGTTGGCACCAGGCTGGCACCACTGGGCCGCACACAGACTGGAGATAATTACTACCCTGTTATCTGTCAATGGGAGAATACTGTGTGTGTGTGTGTGTGTGTGTGTGTGTGTGTGTGTGTGTGTGTGTGTGTGTGTGTGTGTGTGTGTGTGTGTGTCCATGCTCTCTCACCTCCCTATAACCTTCATTTTTTTCAAGGACAGTTGACTCAGCTAACTTCATTTCCTTTCTTTCTTTCATGCTCTCTTTTACTGCCCAGTCAACACACAGACACACACACACACACACACACACACACACACACACACACACACACACACACACACACCCACACCATCGTGGCTGGTGCTTTGCCGTGTGTGTTTTTAAGCTGGTGTTCTTGCTGTGGAAATAATGATTTGACTCAGCAGTTAAACTCAAGTACACGACTTCCTGTTGGTCATTGACTTTTTCCTGTTGGCTGTCTACGACTTCCTGTTGGGTGTGTGTGTTCATGGGTACAATTGGTCGTGTGTGTGTGTGAGTGTGTGTGTGTGTGTGTGTGTGAGAGAGAGAGAGAGCGAGAAAGAGTTTGTGATACGTCTCCATCCTGTTGATCCCCCCCCCCATTGTACTTGGCCAGCTACACTATTTTCTGACCCATCCCGGTCACTCCTCCACCTCCTCTGCCGACCCGGGGAGGGCTGCAGACTACCACATGGGGCGGCACGGTGGCCCAGAGGTCAGCGCTGTTGCCTCACAGCAAGAAGGTCCTGGGTTCGAACCCCGGGGTTGTCCAACCTTGGGGGTCATCCCAGGTCGTCCTCTGTGTGGAGTTTGCATGTTCTCCCCATCTGTGTGCGCTGGGTTTTCCCCGGGTGCTCCGGTTTCCCCCGCCATCAGAAAGACATGCATGTTAGGGTGGATTCTCCTGTCTGTGCCCCTGACCGAGGCATGGCGAGACGAACTGGACTCGGTCCCCGGGCGCTGCACGGTGGCTGCCCACTGCTCCTAGCTACACAGCTAGCATAGGTTTTCACCTGACAGTGAGGAGTTTCACCAGCGGGGATGTAGCGCGTGGGAGGAGCCCCCAGCCCCCCCCCCCACCCGAACAGGTAGCCCAGTCAACCAGAGGAGGCGCTAGTGCAGCATACCCACATCCTGCTCCCCACAGGCACGGCCGATTGTGTCTGTAGGGACGCCCGACCAAGCCAGGGGCAACACGGGGATTCAAACCAGCGATCCCTACCCGGACGCCCCTCGCCCCTTTTTTTAAAGGGCTATTCCTCTGTTTCTTTTGTCATTTGTCACCCTTCCGTCTGTCTTCCTGACTGTTGTCTCTCCCTCTCCCGTCGTCGGTCTCCTTTTTGTGAGTCTCCTGCCTCTTCCGTGTGATTCGTAGGGAACAGGCTCTGGGTTGATCGTATCTCACTAACTTCCTGTGCGGCTGCTGAAGCGTCTGATTGGCCGAGCGACCGAATGACTAAGTGACTTACACAATGTCACATTTCACTCATTTAGCTGCCCTTCCTCACCCCCCGCCCACCCTCTCCCTCTTTATTTCCTGCCTCCATCGCTTTCTATCTCTCATAACCACCACCCCCCCCCTCGCCCCAACTTCCAGGGGCTGACAGAGAAAGAGGGTGTAGTTGGGCACCATCTGCTGCAGGGCACACCGGGGGCGGTAGCTGGAGACCCTCGCTAAGAAGTGCCAAGCCAGTCTGTCCATGAAGTACAGTCATGTGACCATGAACTACCAGCCACAAGAGGATTATGTGTGTGTGTGTGTGTGTGTGTGCGTGTGTGTGTGTGTGTGTGTGTGTGAGTTTATAACGTGACAAGGGATAAAACCACCAAAGGACTTATTAATGAAATTAACATGGAGACGGACATGTTTATCGTTTTGATGCAGTCGAAACAGACGGGAAGACTTGCACAGATGCAGGCGTACAGTATACTCACACACACACACACACACACACACACACACACACACACACACACACACACACACACACACACACACACAGCGATAACGAATGTCTGTCTCGCTCCGTATTACGAGGCTCTCTCTTAGTCTTTTAATAATCCCATTCCTCCATCCATTCTTTTTTACCTTCCCACATCCTCCCATCAGCACCCCCCCCCCCAGCTCCCTCCTCCCACGGGGAGGTTTTAGTGAGAGCAGGATGCCTGAACAGCATCGTGACTCCTTAAAGACCATAAGCCTCATCTCCTCCCTACCTCCCTGTGGCTGGGGAGAGGGTTTAAGGGCGTAAGGGTTGTTTGTTTGGGAGTGTGTGTGGGAGAGAGAGAGAGAGAGAGAGAGCGAGAGAGAGACAGAGAGACAAGGTAATGGGTGCTGAGGTTTGGGTAATCCAGTGATGATGTGTATTAGAGAGAAAGAGAGTGCTGGATAATGTCATTAGCAAGGTGGTCTGCTCCTCAAGTTGAGCTGCCATTAGCCTCTGTAAAAACACTCTCTCTCTCTCTCTCTCTCCCCTCTCTCTATCTCTCTCTCTCTCTCTCTCTCTCTCTCTCTCTCTCTCTCCCCTCTCACTCTCTCTCTCTCACTCGCTCACTCACTCACTCTGTGTCTCACTCTCTCTCTCACTCACTTTCTCTCGCTCTCTCTCTTTCTCTCTCTCTCTCACTCACTCACTCACTCTCTCTCACTCACTTTCTCTCACTCTCACACTCTCACTCACTCACTCACTCTGTGTCTCACTCTCTCACTCACTTTCTCTCGCTCTCACTCTCGCTCCTTGCTCTCTCTCTTTCTCTCTCTCACTCTCTCTCTCACTCACTCACTCTCTCGCTCTCTCTTTCTCTCTCCTCTCTCTCTCTAACTTGCTTGCTCACTCTCTCGCTCCACTCACTCTCTCACTCACTCACTCACTCACTCACTCACTCACTCACTCACTCACTCACTCACTCACTCACTCACTCACTCTCACTCTCTCTCTCACTCACTTTCTCTCTCTCTCACACTCTCACTCACTCACTCACTCACTCACTCTCACTCAATTTCTCTCGCTCTCACACTCTCACTCACTCACTCACTCACTCACTCACTCTGTCTCACTCTCTCTCTCACTCACTTTCTCTCGCTCTCACTCTCGCTCCTTGCTCTCTCTCTTTCTCTCTCTCACTCTCTCTCACTCACTCACTCTCTCTCTCGCTCTCTCGCTCACTCCTCTCTCTCTCTCTCACTCGCTCTCTCTCTCTCTCCTCTCTCTCTCTCACTCGCTTGCTCACTCTCTAGCTCCACTCACTCACTCACTCTCTCACTCACTCACTCACTCACTCACTCACTCACTCACTCACTCACTCACTCACTCTCTCTCACTCACTTTCTCTCTCTCTCACACTCTCACTCACTCACTCACTCACTCACTCTCTCTCTCGCTCCTCTCTCTCTCACTCACTCACTCTCTCACTCACTCTCACACACACACACTCACTGCAGGTCTACTCTGTTGACAGCAAGTTCTGTATGTGTGTGTGTATACTTACGCATTTGTGTGTGTGTATACACATGCGTGTGTGTGTGTGTGTGTGTGTACAAGTCTTTGTGTGTATATCTGTGTGTGCACGAGCTGGTGCGTGTGTGTGTCTCTTGTCTGCCCACGTGCTGACATTGTGTGCCGTGTCGTGCGTCGGCGGCAGCGAGGATTTCGGCGGATTAGGGTTGTGTTTTAGTCCATATTAAACTATCGATCTGTTTGTGCGAGGCTTATTAGCGATGCGGCTGCTCTTTCTCTCACCTCAGAGCACTCCTCGGGCTCAGAGCCGCGGCATTCGTGGGAACGCCAGGAAGTGGAGGTTGGACAGTAGGGAGGCATCTTTGCGGCTCTGCTGATGATGTCACGCGCCGCTCCTTGTTTTTACAGTCTGCAGTCATAACCGCTCTGAGAGCCATTCGACGTGCATGTTGAAATGCGGTCAATGATCCAACGCGTCTAGATCGGTTTAAAGCAGCCAGAAGGTAGACATGATCTCACCCAGCTCTTCCTACAGTAGAGTGGGATTCACAGCACTTCCTGCGATACGACGCGCAGCGAAATAATGCGATTCAGTTCGGCGCAAAGCAGCAGTGCGAACAGTTCCTTTATAGGGGGCGTGGACTACTTCACCCCTCGCACCGTTATCACGTCTTGCGTGGCACCCCAGCAGCCCCACCCCGGCCTGCGCTGTCCAGCAGACAGACCTGTTAATGAGCCCATCCCGAGGCTTTACTTCAGATAATTTGAGAAGTGTACAGCTGTTAAGAAAACTAGACAGTTTTAAGTGTTCACAAAGCATCTTTATTCTTTAATAAACGGTTCATATCAATGAGGCATAGCTGATGTCGACACGGTGGCCCGGTGGTTAGCGCTGTCGCCTCACAGCAAGAAGGTCCTGGGTTCGAACCCCAGGGTTGTCCAACCGTGGAGGTCATCCCAGGTCATCTTCTGTGTAGAGTGTGCATGTTCTCCCCGGGTCTGCGGTGGGTTTTCTCCGGGTGCTCCGGTTTCCCCCACCGCTACACAGCTAGGATGGGTTAAATGCAGAGCAGAATTTCCCCACGGGGATTAATAAAGTATATCAAAATCAAATTTAAAAAAAAAATGTCATGCATGCTCATATCGATCATGAAGCTGTGATAAAACAGTTTAATAAAAAGTGCAAAATCAAAAGTCATTAGGCAAATCATAAGCCCTTGAATGTACAAATATTTGTACCCACCTTGAATCAGAGGCCACTTCTGACTGAAGGCTGACTATTCCATATCAAAATCAGAATACTTTACACAGTATATCCCAGACTACAAGTCCCACTGGGGTATAAGTCGCACTCAGCAAAAAACAACGTTGCGAGGAATTAAACAATAAGTTGCTTTGTTGTACTAATCATATAAGTAGTCGTTGTAGTAGTAGTAGTGCTGCTTATAGTAGTACTAGTAGTAGTAGTAGTGGTAGAAGTTGTAGTAGTAGTTGTTGTATGAGTCGCATTATACGGTGGTACAGTATTTTCAAATTCAATTCACAAGATTAAACAGTGCCATCTAGTGGCCGTAGTTGAAATGCGGCGTATTCGTCAGACAAAACGACGTTGCATAAGTTGCATTGGAATATAAGTCGCAGGACCAGCCAGACAAGTTAAAAAACAGCGACTTATAGACGGAAAATACGTACAATGTACAGTACAGTATATACAAAATGGTTGGAGGGAGAGAAAAATAAAGTTTTTGCAGTAAAGGGAAACCGTCCCGCACCCCTACGTCCAACATGTATGGCTAATATCATAGTTGTGTGACCGGCTGCAGGAGCAAATCATCTTTTGAACCCACAGATGGGAGAAGGAGAGCAGGATGGCGTCAGCATCCCATGTGAGGTCTCATTTGTCTGTTGTAAAACTCAGAAATCGCTGCAGCTCTTACAAAACCCAGTTAGTCCAAAGTGTTTGGTGGCGCAGCATTGCAAATTTTTTGGGGTTTATTTTTATAGATAATCAGATTTATGCAGCTCATAACTTTCAAAGCTCTGTTTGTCATGCTAGCTGTGATTTAGTGGGATTCTGTGTGTGTGTGTGTGTGTGTGTGTGGGTGGGGGGGATAAGGCTTTTGTCCAAGGAGTCATTAAAGCACACTAAATTACATTATTTTTCGGATGTGCTGGAGTACAAGTCATAAAAACCAGACCTTGCTAGATTTTGTTTTCGATGAAGCGATAAGAGCTTGAGCCAAACATGACTGATGTGCACAATTTGGCACATCTCCTGTCCTCTGCGGTGGACTGGACGTGCGTATACGGTGACGTCCATTCTGCCGTACTGTTCAGCCGTACTCGGTGCAGTGCTCTGCCCGTTAAACTACAGAGGTAGTAGATGTAGGATTAAGCAAGTTAAAAGCCCTCTTTGACCTCATTCTGCCACAAATAATTTTTTTTCCCCCTTTGTTTTGTTGGAATAAACGAAGGTGTGTGTGTGTGTGCGACTTATCTCGCCAGACACTGTTCCAGCCTCCGCGGGAGACACACTGCTCCAAGATCGTATAAATCGAGCTGATCTCATGCGCCTCATCCCACCTCTAAATACATTCACCAACATCTTTCCCCGAGATTGACCATGACATCTCAGCTCCCGCCTCTCTGGCCCCTCCGCCCCGGCCGCCGCGGGCAGAAGGAAGCTATTCTTAGTTTGGTGTTTCGGAGCTGCGAAGGTCCAGGCCGGCGATTACAAACCCTTGGCAGCGGATGTCCTGCCGTTCTCCGAGGAGATACGGAGACGATGAAGTACGATGAAGTAATTCCACCGGATGGGAAGGGAGAATATGACCGTATGACTCAAGTCTTGTTCATTCTCGCCGCGATCAATACCGCCGCCATCTGCTCTGTCGTTAAGCACCCACACCCTGTGTCATTTCCCTCGACACAAGATACGGGACGGATTTGATTTGGATTGAAAACAAGACATGTAGAGAAAACTGCCCCCCCCACCCCCACCCCCAACCCTTTTTCTCCCCAGTTGTACCCGTCCAATTACCCCACTCTTCTGAGCCGTCCCGGTCGTTGCTCCACCCCCTCTGCCGATCCGGGGAGGGCTGCTAAACCACAGAATTACATTCGGGGAAGGTTCTGGGTAGTAACGGGTAAACCAATTTACTGCTACTGCCACCTAGTGGACATACAGTTAAGTGGATCTGGTTTATTACACAAGTTACTCGACTCCCCCACCGATACGTGTGGAGTCGCCAGCCGCTTCTTTTCACCTGACAGTGAGGAGTTTCGCCAGGGGGACGTAGCGTGTGGGAGGATCACGCTACCCCCCCCCCCCGAACAGGTGCCCCGACCAACCAGAGGAGGCACTAGTGCGGCGACCAGGACACATACCCACATCCGGCTTCCCACCCGCAGACACGGCCAATTGTGTCTGTAGGGACGCCCGACCAAGCCGGAGGTAACACGGGGATTTGAACCAACAATCCCGGTGTTGTTAGGCAACGAAATAGACCGCCGCGCCACCCGGACGCCCCCAAGAGAACTGTTTTCGCAGCGGTTAGAACTTGAGGGACCTCCTGTGTGCCTTAAATCGAGCCCGTGTTGACCTCTGGCTCTGCCGTCTTGTTTTATTTGCCCGTGTTTGGCGCTCCTGCGGCGAGTTAGGATCAGCGGATTTAAAAATATTCATCTCAGTGGGTCACGGCAGGAGGAAATAGGATGTAAGAGCTGTCACTTTACAGACAGACACAGCGGTGCAACGATGAATAGATGGGCAGGAAGTTAAATAGACTGGAAGATGGACGGTGAGATATTCTTATCTCCCTGTCTGTCTCTTGTCTACTCTCATACACACGAGATCAGCTGTTCTCAGGTCAGATGATAAGAAATAGAGACGTGAAGGTGTAATTCTGTGGTGATAGCTTGGCTACACACACACACACACACACACCTGTCAATCCTTCTGTCATTTCCATTTGGGACGTCAGCTTCCTGTCATCGTCTGAAAGCTGAAACTCATTCACATCACTGCTCTTCCTCTTCCTCTCCCCCTTGACTCGCTCTGATCTGCACCTTTCTGGAATCAAAACGTCGTTCCCGCCGTCATCTCCACCTTTCCTTCACCCCTCTTTCTATGTCGACGCTTCTCTATCATCCACCATTAGTCGAGGATCATAAGAATATCTGTTCAGTCTGTTGTCTTGGTGCTGTTGTGCTGACCTTTGACCTCCCTGCTGTTGGTTCACTCATAGTGCTGATGTTGTAAGCATTGAAGTTGGTTCTGCTGTTAATCCTGATCTAAATCTCTTAGTAAATGACAGATAAATGCCCAAAGAATGTAAACTATAACTGTAACTGTAACTATAACTGTAACTGTAACTATAACTGTAACTAAAACTATAATTGTAACTGTGTATGTGGCAGTGTTTCACTGTCCGTGTACTAGATTCATCATTGTTAGGAAGTTTTGGTTTGGAATATCACATATATATATCTCAGTGCATCTACCTTCACCACCTCTCCCTCTCTCTAGCGCTCTCGCTCTCTTTCTCTCTCTCTCACGCTGTCTTTCTCTAGCTCTCTCGCTCTTTCTCTCTCTCCCTCTCTCTCTCTCACTGTCTCTCTCTCACTCTCACTGTCTCTCTCTCACTCTCACTGTCTCTAGCTCTGTTTCTCTCTGTCTCACTCTCGCACTCTTTCTCTCTCGCTCTCTTGCTCTCTCTCTCTTTCTCACTGTCTCTCTCTCTCTTTCTCACTGTCTCTAGCTCGCACTCTTTCTCTCTCGCTCTCGCTGTCTCTCTAGCTCTCTGTCTTGCTCTCTCTCTCTCTCTCTCTTTCTCACTGTCTCTAGCTCTGTTTCTCTCTGTCTCACTCTCGCACTCTTTCTCTCTCGCTCTCGCTGTCTCTCTAGCTCTCTGTCTCGCTCTCTCTCTCTCTCTCTCTCTCTCTCTCTCTCTCTCTCTCTTTCTCACTGTCTCTAGCTCTGTTTCTCTCTGTCACTCTCGCACTCTTTCTCTCTCGCTCTCGCTGTCTCTCTAGCTCCCTGTCTCGCTCTCTTTCACTCTCTCGCGCTCTCTCTCTTACTCACAAACACATACACACACGCCAACATGTGACAACAGAATCAAAGGCAGCAACCTTATCGGCTGTTCCCTCCTAATTAAACACGCTGTCTCACCGTGTCTGCCCGTCGCTAAATCCTCCCTGTCACTTTTACTGTGCAACCCAGAACCTCTGCCGGAACCACACACACACACACACACACACACACAAAAACACACACACACACACACACACACACACACACACACACACACACACACACACACACACACACACAGTCGCTGCAGACGGTGGAGGAGCGCGTTGGATGGCGGGACGTCTTGCAGTTCATCCGGTCTGTCTGGCTGTGTGTTAACTTGGCCCGGCTGTCTTTGGAATTACATGTTCCACATGCATACGTAAAGCATACATAATGCATACATAAAGCATACATAATGCATGACGCCACTTTTGTTTGGAAGCCTGCAGCGGGCGGATGGCGGCGGCTCCAGCCGAACACGGCAGATATGAAACAATGATCGTTAAAAACTCATCATCCAGTGTGTGTGTGCGTGTGTGTGTGTGTGTGTGTGTGTAAACTCCCATTCAGTTCATTTGTGACTCTAATGTGTGTGCGACAGAGCAGGAGACAGCAGAGACGGAGAGAGAGAGAAAGTCTTTCTTCTGTTCTCCAGCTGTTGGACTCCCTGTCTCCATCTTCCCTGGATTTAATTACACCATACTTGGAGGCGCTATCTATGCTCCATCTCTCCATCCCTGTCCTCCTCCTCCTCCTCCCCCCGTGCTCTCATCAGTCTCATCATCTCAGTACAACCCTGAGTCGGCCGCTGCTCTGCTCGCCCACTGCGGAGGCTTCCGGACCCGCTGGTCTCGCCCCGCCTGCCCCGTTGAAGGAAACGATCGCAAAAAGGATGATTATACTACCCGGTTCTGCCCACTGCTGCCTTGTTCTGCCCACTGCTGCCTTGTTCTGCCCACTGCTGCCCGGTTCTGCCCACTGCTGCCTTGTTCTGCCCACTGCTGCCTTGTTCTGCCCACTGCTGCCTTGTTCTGCCCACTGCTGCCCGGTTCTGCCCACTGCTGCCTTGTTCTGCCCACTGCTGCCTTGTTCTGCCCACTGCTGCCTTGTTCTGCCCACTGCTGCCTGCCCCTTTGCACATCATGTAAACGTTTTGCCCAAATGGACTTTTGCACAGAGTTGTTGCAAGAAGTGGTGCCGTTTTATTCTTTTGGTACCGTCAACCTCTACAGTATGTGGATGTAAGCCTGGTCTTTTTTGGTGGGGTCCCCCCCCCCTTTTTTTTTTCCTCCCCAGTTGTACCCGTCCAATTACCCCACTCTTCCGAGCCGTCCCGGTCGCTGCTCCACCCCCTCTGCCGATCCGGGGAGGGCTGCAGACTACCACGTGCCTCCTGACAGTGAAGAGTTTTGCTGGGGGGGGGGGGTAGCACGTGGGAGGATCACGCTATTCCCCCCAGTTCCCCCACCCACCACCCCTGGACAGGTGCCCCGACCGACCAGAGGAGGCGCTAGTGCAGCGACTAGGACACACACCCAAATCCGGTTTCCCACCCGCAGACACGGCCAATTGTGGCTGTAGGGATGCCCGACCAAGCCAGAGGTCACACGGGGATTCGAACCAGCGATCCCCCGTGTTGGTAGGCAACAACGCTACGCTACGCTACCCGGACGCCTGTAGTGTATGTTGTTAATCTTGACTGCAGAAAATGTCCCATTAGGGACATGAGGTTATGAGTGGGTATTAGATAAGAGAGAGCGCACTAGATGACGTATGTTCGAGAGCGTGGTTAAAAATGGCTTCACCTGCTCTCGTGTAGAAACGTGGACGGGACGATAACCGAGCCGAACCGGGTATTTTGGAAGAACCGTATCAACCTCCTGTGTGACTGAGCAGAATGAGAACCCAATTTCCGCCCGGCTCCTTGTGATTTTAGACGACGCAAGTGACGAACACGTTGTTCTGTGCAGAAATTAAGATGCGGCGCTCAAACAAAATCTCCATGTCGACATTTTAAAGAGTAGCGTCTCCCTGCAGAAATACCAGCCCAACCTCTGTGTGTGTGTGTGTGTGTGTGTGTGTGTGTGTGTCCGACCTCCCAGTAGCCCTGTGAGATCTGTGACCCCATTACCTGTGACATTTAAGAAAAAAAAAATATCGTGCCTCTGTTTAATCTCTGATTCCTTCTCACTGTTGTCACGCAACAGCCACTGTGGCTGATGTCAGGCCATTTTAATTCCCAATGCACACACAAATACACACACACACACACACACACACACACACTGTTGATGAGAGCGCTGGTGTGATGTGACGGGCTCCATCCCTAAAGGGATTAAAATTCATGTCAGTGTGCGTCACCAGGCTTCATTGATATGAAGGTGACCAGCAACCCTGTGTAAAGCGGCACATTATCTAGAACCCTGCTGGTGGAGAGTTCATCAGGCTGTGCTGAGGGGGCGAGCGAGAGAGAGAGAGGGGGGGGGGGGGGGAGAGGGAGCGAGAGAGAGGGAGTGAGTGAGCGAGAACAAGAAAGAGGGAGCGAGCGAGAGGGGGGAGAGCGAGAGAGAGCGGGAGCGAGCGAGGAAGAGAGAGAGGGAGTGAGCGAGGGAGAGAGAGGGAGTTAGCAAGACAGCGAGAGAGAGGGAGTGAGCGAGGGAGAGAACGAGAGAGTGAGAGCCAGCAAGAGGGAGAGAGATTGGCAGGCTGGTGGTAAACGCGGTGCTGATGCTACATGTCGGGGCGCTAAATGTTTGTAGCGCTAGGTGTTAGCAGGGATTATAGCGGGATTTAGCGTCAGCGTTAGTGTTAGCCTGAGAGAGCATGGGGAGAGTGATGGTGTGTCCTGGAACCAATATCTATTTTGTCCACCCCCCCTTTTTCCCCCTCAGACCCCCCCCCTTTTCTCCCCAGTTGTATCCGGCCAATTACCGGGCTGTTCTGAGCCGTCCCGGTCGCTGCTCCGCCCCCTCTGCCGATCCGGGGAGGGCTGCAGACTGCCACGTGCCTCCTCCGACACATGTGGAGTCGCCAGCCGCTTCTTTTCACCTGACAGTGGGGAGTTTCACCAGGGGGACGTAGCGCGTGGGAGGATCACGCTCTTCCCCCCGGTTCCCCCTCCCCCCTGGAGGCGCTAGTGCAGGGACCAGGACACATACCCACATCCGGCTTCCCACCTGCAGACACGGCCAGTTGTGTCTGGAGGGACGCCCGACCAAGCCGGAGGAAACACCGGGATTTTTTTCC
Source organism: Lampris megalopsis (assembly GCA_022114975.2). NCBI lineage: Eukaryota > Metazoa > Chordata > Actinopteri > Lampriformes > Lampridae > Lampris > Lampris megalopsis. Next base: position 267,298 of record JAJHIY020002046.1, read on the forward strand.
TCCCTTTTCGATGGTCTGGCCCTGCCAAAAGTTTTCTCTCTCTCTCTCTCTGCCTCTATTTACACTGTGTGCATCAACATCTACCCCGGCGCACACCCAAAGAGACAGAATAATACCTTTGTATGAATCCAAAACCTGTCTGTCTGTCTGTCTGTCTGTCTGTCTGTCTTTGGGGTGAGTTCGTTAGTGAGCTGAGTATTAGATGACAGACTTTTGCACCCCCCCCCGACCGCTGTGCTCACATGCCCATGAATTATTTCTAACCACCTCCTCTCTCCTCTTTCTACTTTCTCCTTCTCACTTCGCTCCCCTCTTGTCTCCTCTCCTCTCCTCTCCTGCTCTTCCTGTCTCCTCCCATCCAGGTGATGTGTTGGATATTTACCAGAGGGAGTTTCTGGCGCTGAGGGAGCGTCTTCACTCTGCTGAGCAGGAGAACCTCAAACGCTCCAAGGAGCTCAACCTGGTGCTGGACGAGATAAAGAGAGCCATCGCTGAGAAGCAGGCGCTCCGCGACATCAACCGGACCTGGGCCAGCCTCTCCGGTGGGGACGCACCGCCGCTCCGCTTTAGCTCAGCTGAGTTTAGTTTGGGTTTGGCTTAGGTCGGTTTGTTCTGAACTTGTTAGCCTCGTCTAACTGAGTCGGGTTTAAATGAGTTGAGCTGAGTGTTGTTCAAATTAGTGGGTTTGAGCTGAGTTTATTTTAGTTTACTTGAGTTCAGATGAGTTGATAGATGGCGTGGTGGCGCACTGGGTCGCCTCACAGCAAGACGGCCCTGGGTTCGAGCCCCGGGGTAGTCCAACCTTTGGGGGTCGTCCCGGGTCGTCCTCTGTGTGGAGTTTGCATTATGTCCCCGTGTCTGCTTGGGTTTCCTCCGGGGGCTCCGGTTTCCTCCCACAGTCCAAAGACGTGTAGGTCAGGTGAATCGGCCGTACTAGGTGTGAATGTGTGTGCGTGTGTGTGTGTGTGTGTGTATTTGTACAACTATATTGATATCTTTATTTGTCTGTGTGTGTGTGTGTGAAGACGAGAGCAGGCTTAAGCTGTGGAACATCAGCAGCAGTAAGAATGTCCTCCAGCTGCCCAGTATCTTCCACCACCTGCCCCACCTGCTGGCCAAGGAGGGGAGCCTGCAGCCCGCCGTGCACGTCGGCCAGGGACGCACTGGAGGTAGACATACACACACACACACACACACACACACACACACACACACACACACGCTAAGCTAGTCGTTACTAACCTATTTGGCTGCAGTGATTTATTGTGTCCGACCTGCTCGTCTGCAGTAGTTTGTCATGACTGTGACCTCGTGGTCCATGGTGGCATATGAGGCGGGTTGCTGTTTCCTGTAACTTCCTCACAGAAAGAGAATCATTAACAATTCATTGTTGTACGCACCAGTTGTCCCAGAGGACATTCGGGACAGATTTATAATCTCCCTGCAACCTAATTTGGGGTTCTGTTGTGCTGCATCACGTCTGAAAAACAAAACCTTCCCTCTGTAGGTCGGTGCTCATCCCATAGATGCCAGAGTCACCGTTCTGTTCTTCCTTAGCCAAAGAAATGACAGCCGCTGGGCATCCAGGGGGCGTGGCGGTCTATTCCGTTGCCTACCAACACGGGGCTCGCCGGTTCGAATCCCTGTGTTACCCCCGGCTTGGCCGGGCGTCCCTACAGACACAATTGGCCGTGTCTGCGGGTGGGAAGCCGGATGTGGGTGTGTGTCCTGGTCGCTGCACTAGCGCCTCCTCTGGTCAGTCGGGGTACCTGTTCGGGGGGGGCGGACTAGCGTGATCCTCCCACGCGCTGCATCCCCCTGGTGAAACTCCTCACTGTCAGGTGAAAAGAAGTGGCTGGCGACTCCACATGTATTGGAGGAGGCACGTGGTAGTCTGCAGCCCTCCCCGTATCGGCAGAGGGGGTGGAGCAGCGACCGGGACGGCTCGGAAGAGTGGGGTAATTGGCCAAGTACAATTGGGAGAAAAACTGGGAACCCCCCCCCCCCCAAAAAAAATGCAGTTGAATGACCAAAACATCAGAACCATCTCCATGAAACCAAGGACCAGGTGATCCGAGGAGAACTCTGGTCCCTTATTGATTCACCTGTTAAATCCACTTCAGTCATGCGGGGTGGATGGAGATGGAGGAGACGGTGTGAAGAATGAGGCGAGAGACGAGCGAGGCCCCCTGCAGGCTTCCGAGAGGCGGGTCATGTGTTCTGTCTCTGTTCGGTGAAGAAACAGGGAGTTTTTCATTACGTTAGCTCCCACTCATCACATCCCTGACCCCTCCCCCTCCCCCCCCCGCTCTCTCGCCCTCTCGCTCGGGGGGGCTGTCGGGCGTAGCAGTAGAGTTCATCTCACCCTCCCCAGGGTACCAGCCTCCGTAAACTCTCTGCTTCCCCGAGAGAGACGGAGGGAAGGCTTCTTCTGTCTGCCAGCCTCTCTGAGGACGCATTAACAGAGGAAGGAAGAGTGTGTGTGTGTGTGTGTGTGTGTTTGTGTGTATGTTTGTTTGTTTGTTTGTTTGTGTGTGATGGGGAATAGTAATGTGGGGGCAGCTGGTTTTGTTTGTGGGGTAAACAACCACGGGATTCTTTCCGCCATCGGCCCCGGCAGAGATGACGAGCTTCCCTCGGCTTAACAAAAAAAAAGGGAAAACGCACCTTTCTCCCTCATCATTATGTCATTTCCTGTCACTTCTGTTTTGTCGTTATTTTAGTACTGTTGCCGCTGCAGTAGAGACGTGACAAATGAAGAATCTTGAATCTTCTTTTTTTTTTGGGGGGATTTTTCCCCCTTTTCCGGTTGTATCCGGCCGATTACCCCACTCTTCCGAGCCGTCCCGGTCGCTGCTCCGCCCCCTCTGCTGATCCCGGGAAGGCTGCAGACTACCACATGCCTCCTCCCATACATGTGGAGTCACCAGCCGCTTCTTTTCACCTGACTGTGAGGAGTTTCACCAGGGGGACGTGGCGCGTGGGAGGATCACGCTATTCCCCCCAGTCCCCCCCCCCCGAACAGGTACGCCAACCAACCGGAGGAGGTGCTAGTGCAGCGACCAGGACACATACCCACATCCGGCAGGAAGCCGGATGTGGGTATGTGAACCCTGTGTTGGTAGACACCGGAATGGACCGCCATGCTACCTGGACGCCCCTCTGTTCCTGTCATTTCTTTATCATCCCTGATCATTTTCTCTCTCTCTCTCCGTCACTTCCTGTCATCCGTGGTCATGAGGGTCACAGGACCATGTTTACTATTTGCTGTGTTACCAGGGCGCCACGGCCCCGACCCTCTGCTCCCCTACCGAGACCCCATCTCCATCTGTTACTGACACGCGGTCTGTTTCCACACACGTTATCCGGATAGGGGAGGATGCATAGTAACGCGAGGTTGAAAACGCGTGCGGGACGCGGCGGGAACGGGTCGTGATTCGATCTGCCAGATCCCGTTCAACCTTGCAGAGTCGGCCGGGTGTAAATGCAGTTAACCCCTGCAGCCAGGAGTTAAATGCACAGCGGCTCATTCTGGAGGTTCACCGCCCGCTGCCTTGACAATAAGCCTTGAGTTGCGTTCGCAGCGTTTCCAATCACAACTGCTGCAAAATCGTTTTTTTTTTTTGCAAGATATTAAAACCACAAAAGAATTGGCTGAATGTCTGAATATTGCTTTTAATGACTTGTTATCACCTTCCCGGTCTCGTCTGTTTTGCAAAGCATGCAGGAAAAATGAGGTCCAATCACAGAGCAAGACAACGAGAGGGAATTCAAATAACGGGTGAATGTAAAGTTCCCCTCCAGGCACGTTTTAAAGCTTAGAAATACTGCGAGGTGATTAATGTGTTGTCTCACTTGGTTTACCCTCGTAAAAAGGAGAAGGAAACTCTGACAAGGGGCTGGGAGCACATCTACTCTTTCTCCCTCATTGAGAAAGTCAGCATCTATGAATATGCAAATGTCCAGGTCTCATGCCCCGCCCACACTACAGCCAATATCACCACACAACAGCCAATATCACCACACAACCGCCAATATCACCACACAGCAGCCAATATCACCACACAGCAGCCAATATCACCACACAACAGCCAATATCACCACACTACAGCCTATATCACCTCACTACACAGCAGCCAATATCACCACACAACAGCCGATATCACCACACAACAGCCAACATCACTACACAGCAGCCAATATCACTACACAACAGCCTATATCACCTCACCACACAACAGCCAATATCACCACACTACAGCCTATATCACCTCACTACACAGCAGCCAGTATCACTACACGACAGCCAATATCACCACACAGCAGCCAATATCACTACACAACAGCCTATATCACCTCACCACACAACAGCCAATATCACCACACTACAGCCTATATCACCTCACTACACAGCAGCCAATATCACCACACAACAGCCAATATCACCACACAACAGCCAATATCACCACACAGCAGCCAATATCACTACACAACAGCCAATATCACCACACAACAGCCAATATCACTACACAACAGCCAATATCACTACACAACAGCCTATATCACCACACAACAGCCAATGTCACCAAACACCAGCCAATATCACCACACCACACAACAGCCTATATCACCTCACCACACAACAGCCTATATCACCTCACCACACAACAGCCAATATCACTACACCACACAACAGCCTATATCACCTCACCACACAACAGCCTATATCACCTCACCACACAACAGCCAATATCACCACACAACAGCCTATATCACCTCACTACACAACAGCCAATATCACCACACAACAGCCTATATCACCACACAACAGCCAATATCACTACACAACAGCCTATATCACTACACAACAGCCTATATCACCACACAACAGCCAACAGCCAATATCACCACACAACAGCCTATATCACTACACAACAGCCAATATCACCACACAACAGCCAATATCACCACACGACAGCCAATATCACCACACAACAGCCAATATCACCACACAACAGCCAATATCACCACACAACAGCCAATAGCCAACATCACCACACAACAGCCAATATCACCACACAACAGCCAATAGCCAACATCACCACACAACAGCCAATATCACTACGCTGTTATTTCGCTGTTGTCTCAGCCGTGTTATGTTCACCTGAATGCCATGCTCAGTGATGTCACTGTCTCCCTTAATATGCACTAACTAGTGTGTGTGTGTGTGTGTGTGTGTGTGTGTGTGTGTGTGTGTGTGTGTGTGTGTGTGTGTGTGTGTGTTGCTCTTTGTTCATGTGTTTTACTGTGAGTGTGTGCTGTGTCTGTCTATTCATGTGACTGTATCTGTCTGTGTGTGTGTCTGCATGTGTGTGTGTTGGTGTGTTGTTATGTGTGTGTCTGCATGTGTGTGTGTAAGTGGGTTTGGAAATATGTGTGAATGTGGATATGGATGTGATTGTATATATGTTTGTGTCTCTGCGCATGTTTTCATGAGTGTGCGTGTGTTTGTGTGTGTGTGTGTAGTGTCTATAGTGATGGGGGTCCCCAGTGTGAAGAGGGAGGTTCATTCCTACCTGACGGACACACTGACATCTCTGATGTCAGAGCTCAGCCCTGCTGAGAAGGACGACTGCGTCATCGTTGTTCTCATCGCAGAGGTCAGTCTGTGTGTGTGTGTGTGTGTGTGTGTGTGTTGAGTTTCCTCCCCCTATCAGACCTCATTTTGGCATTTGGCTCTTAAATACCCTTCAGCTTTCACCAGGGAATCAGTCAAGTGTGTGTGTGCGTATGTGTGAGTCTGTGTGTGTGTGTGTGTGTGTGTGTGTGTGTGTGTGTGTGTGTGTGTGTGTGTGTGAGTGTGTGTGTGTGTGTGTGTGTGTGAGTGGTCTCATTCATTAACTCCTCAAATCATTGACCTTTTAAATACATGCATGCATGTACACACACACACACAGGCTGGGGGGTGCTCGTCGTTTTGAGTCCCCATTAGCGAGTTGTCCTTTCAGCTGATCTACGACCCTGTGGATACTGGAAGGACCCAGCTAGCGGGGAGGGTTGTGTTAGCTCTGATACTAATGAGCCCAGGGACTCACACACAGCAACACAATTATTCAGGGTCCTTCACATTAACAGCGTGTGTGTGTGTGTGTATGTGTGTGTGTGTGTGTAAATAGTCCCCATCAGAGTGACTAACGAGTGATGCAGATGGTAAAGGTTGCATTGGGAGAAACAATCTAACAAGAGCCTGGTGACATCAGTGCAGGGATGGCAGCCATTGTGCTGCTAATAGCAAGTGTGTTGATGCGTGCTCAATAATCCAGGTAAGAAAATCAAAGAAGGTTGAATCAGTTCATCTGGACACAACGTTTATTGACAGGTACGTTTCATCACTCATCTAAGAGACCTCTTCAGTCTAAACCAACTGCAGGTACCCCCCACCCTTATAAACAGTACAGTACAATACAGTTGCATAACGACCGGTGACTGAAGGTGGATGAGTTTAAATACTTGGGTTTAGCTGTCCGAGCTAATGGGGAGTGCAGAAGAGAGGTGAAGAAGAGAGTGCAGGCAGGGTGGAGTGGGTGGAGAGGAGTGTCTGGAGTGATTTGTGACAGAAGGGTATATTGGGAGAAGGATGCTGAGGATGGAGCTGCCAGGGAAGAGGAAAAGAGGAAGGCCAAAGAGGAGGTTTATGGATGTGGTGAGGGAGGACATGCAGGTGGATGGTGTGACAGAGGAAGATGCAGAGGACAGGAAGAGATGGAAACGGATGATCTGCTGTGGCGACCTCTAACGGGAGAGGCCGAAAGTAGTAGTAGTAGTAGACAGTTGCATAGCGACCGAAACCAACGACCACTGTCATATGCAAAATATGGGGCGTGGCCGTTAACTAGAGTTTCAATGGCCATGTGTACTAGTCACATGGCCATTGAATGGCCACATGGCTATTAAAATATTCATAACCAACTCTTCTGTGAATAGTACAAATGGCCATTAAAACTCTAGTTAACGGTCACACCCATATTTGCCCATGAACCTGGTCGTTGGTTTCGATCGTTATGCAACCGTATTGTTTATGGGTGGGGACACCTGCAGTCAGTTCAGACTGAAGAGGTCACCTAGTTCATCGTTTCCCAACCCAGTCTTCAAGGAACCCCTATCTTGCAGATTTTCACTGTAAGCCTGCATAGGTAACCCTGCTTATACTTACTCAACCAATCATCTCGCAGCACTTAATTATGCAAGGTGTGCAACATCTGACATAATTCATTGCTGATTGGTTGAATAACTACAAACAGGTACCTGTTCAGGGTTGCAAAGAAAATCTGCAGGATAGGGGTTCTTTAAGGACTGGGTTGGGAAATACTGACCTAGTTGAGTGATGAAACACATCTGTAAGTAATCCTTGTGTCCAGATGAACTGATTCAACCCTCTTTGATGCTAATAGTAAGGTTCAGCTAACTGGTGTATTTAGCTTATTCGTTCAGGTTTGTAGCGCACTGAAACCCGCCAAGCCCCCCATAAAACATACATGAAACATCCAGCGCCTGTGACCACCGCACCAGGTAACATCAAATAATAATTTCGTACCCCTGCATCCCCGACCCCCACCCCTGCACACTCACATAGGTCCCTACGTTCAGTCAACAGAGCATGCCGCCATCATATAAAATTCATGTTACATGCATTTCCACTTCAGACCCCGTAACGAAGCCCGGCGAAGTCAAAAACTAATTTCCATGTTTCAACTGGTTGCCCTCCATTATAAAATGGAATCGAGCTAAACTGGGTAGGTTTTGCTTGACTTCACGTGTGATAAATAACAGTAAAAACCTGTGGAGAAAAAAAAAAGAAGCAGATTTGACACACAAACTCAGAGAAGCTGCTAGAAACACTTCTAACACATCCTGAAGTGGACCCGGAGTCCAAAAAAATCTAAAAATTCATTAATTGGAATGGAAATGGAAAAAATGCAGAAATGTCGAGTAACAGAATATCCGTCTATCTGTCTGTCTTACTCTCTCTTAGTTTACATAAAATGTAACATGAAGTGTCTTCCTGCGTGATCTCCTAACTAATAGGGTGTCTCCGTTGTGATTTGCACTGCATGCTGGGTAGTTGTGACTGCTTTCTAAGATGAAAAAATCGAAGTTCGTGTTGCTCTTTTGCCATCCTGCGACCCGAACTTTGCCAACCCAACCCAGGACATCTGCTGAACCCCGGGCGAAGTGTCAGTTTAATGGTTTAATAGAAGAAGAAAACTGCTTTTTCTTTAATCTGTCTGTCTGTCTCTCACTCTCTGCTCCCTTTCCCCACTTCTTCCTACGTCTCCATAACAGTGCGTTCACATGCTAGCGCAGCAAAGCTCTATTCATTTTCTATGGAAGCAGGCTGCAGTCCTGCGCAAAGGATTCTGGGATTGACGGTGGAGCAGAGAAGGTGACGAAAACAAAAGTTGAGAATTTTGGGTGTTCGGGTGGTGTGGCGGTCTATTCCGTTGCCTACCAACACGGGGATCGCCGGTTCAAATCCCCATGTTACCTCCGGCTTGGTCGGGCGTCCCTACAGACACAATTGGCCGTGTCTGCGGGTGGGAAGCCGGATGTGGGTATGTGTCCTGGTTGCTGCACTATCACCTCCTCTGGTCAGTCGGGGTACCTGTTCGGGGGGGCGGACTAGCGTGATCCTCCCATGCACTGCATCCCTGTGGTGAAACTCCTCACTGTCAGGTGAAAAGAAGGGGCTGGCGATTCATGTATCGGAGGAGGCATGTGGTGTTCTGCAGCCCTCCTCGGCTCGGCAGATGGGGTGGGACAGCGGGACAACGGGATGGCTTGGAAGAGTGGGGTAATTGGCCGGATGCAATTGGGGGAAAAGATCCAAAAAAAGTTGAGAATTTCTTAACTTTATCTAAAGCAGAAGTGAATTTCACCAGGCAGCTGCCATTTAGATAAGGTAGATGTGCTCCAAACTCTGAATCTGATGAACAAACATTTAAACAATGCATTCATTTACATTTATTTAAATTTAGCAACTAAATGGTCAATTTCTCGCCCCTGATGTGTTCAGAAAATGATTTCGGTGGATTGTGGAGGTGAACTGAGAGAGGACAGGTAGGCACGTCCTCCACGTTTGTTAAGTTGGAGCCAGGAGCAGAAACCAATGACAGACCAACAAGTGGTGCAATCGTCCAATCAGATTGTTGAATGTTACATGACATACACAGGCATGTTTCCCCCCGTTGGCATGTAAACATACCGTAAACCTCCCCCACCACCTTCCAGTCTTCTTGTTTTGTCCTTGGTCTACTACTACGACTACTTTTGGCTGCTCTCGTTTGGGGGCGCCACAGCGGATCATCGGTTTCCATCTCTTCCTGTCCTCTGCATCTTCCTCTGTCACACCAGCCACCTGCATGTCCTCCCTCACCACGTCCATAAACCTTTTCTTTGGCCTTCCTCTTCTTCTCTTCCCTGGCAGCTCCATCTTCAGCATCCTTCTCCCAATATACCCAGCATCTCTCCTCCACACATGTCCAAACCATCTCAATCTTGTCTCTCTTGCTTTGTCTCCAAACCGTCCAACCTGAGCGGTCCCTCTAATATACTCGTTCCTAATCCTGTCCTTCTTCGTCACTCCCAATGAAAATCTTATCATCTTCATCTCTGCCACCTCCAGCTGCACCTCCTGTCTTTCCATCAGTGCCACTGTCTCCAAACCATATAACATAGCTGGTCTCACAACCATCTTGTAAACCTTCCCTTTAACTCTTGCTGGTACCCTTCTGTCACAAAATCACTCCTGACACTCTTCTCCACCCACTCCACCCTGCCTGCACTCTCTTCTTCACCTCTCTTCTGCACTCCCCATTACTTTGGACAGTTGACCCTAGATATTTAAACTCATACGTCTTCATCACCTGTACTCCTTGTATCCTCACCATTCCACTGTCCTCCCTCTCATTCACGCATAGGTATTCCGTCTTGCTCCTACCGACTTTCATTCCTCTTCTCTCCGGTGCATACCTCCACCTCTCCAGGCTCTCCTCAACCTGCACCCTACTCTCACTACAGATCACAATATCATCTGCAAACATCATAGTCCACGGAGACTCCTGCCTGATCTCGTCCGTCAACGTTTCCATCACCACTGCAAGCAAGAAAGGGCTCAGAGCCGATCCTTGATGCAATCCCACCTCCACCTTGAACCCATCTGTCAATCCAACCGCACATCTCACCACTGTTACACTGCCTCCTCTCTCGACACCCTGTCGTATGCTTTCTCTAAATCTACAAAGACACAGTGTAACTCCTTCTGGCCTTCTCTATACTTCTCCATCAACATTCTCAAAGCAAGCATCACATCTGTGGTGCTCATTCGTGGCATGAAACCATACTGCTGCTCGCTAATCATCACCTCTCCTCTTAACCTAGCTTCTATTACTCTTTCCCATATCTTCATGCTGTGGCTGATCATCTTTATACCTCTGTAGTTGCCACATTTCTGCACTTCACCCTTATTCTGGAAAATCGGTACCAGTATGCTTCTTCTCCACTCCTCAGACATCCTGTCGCTTTCCAAGATTGTGTTAAACCATCTTGGAAAGCTTGGAACTTGCTTTGTCCTTGATATGATATGAATTAAGCCCTCCTCCCAATTAGACCTTATTCTAAACCAGTGGTTCTCAACCTTTTCGAGTCGCGACCCACCAGAGTAATCAGGTTGGTGTTCACCCCCCCCCCACACACACACACACACATACACACACAATACCACTGGGAATTGTAACTCATAACACCCCGATGCAAACTCATTGATTGCTCATGCCCGATGCTGTTCAGGGATTACTGTAATAAAACACATGAAAGCTGCCAAAATCACAGAGACAGAACGACTAATTTGATTTTGGCTTTAATTAGAGTTTTTAGAGTTATTGAAATAACGGCACCTCATGTGCACACACACTTTGACTCTCACAAACACACCCAATAAAATCTTTTCTAAGGCAAACATATCACTGGTACAGGCGATGTAATGTAAAAACCATTCCTCAGTCTTAAATGTGATTTCGTTCTTTTTTTCTCCACAACCATCCGGCGACCCTCGGAAATGATCTCTTGACCCCCCCTCAGGGTCCCGACCCCCAGGTTAGGAACCAATGCTCTAGACGACAGTCATGCTGTGTTGACCAGTTCCACGTGTAAACTCCAGGGATTTACTCTCCTCCACATCCACTGATCCAACAGGAAGTGACACATTTTGCCTGGCGGGAGGGCTAATTGCTCCCCTAGCCCACCCCAACCACCCATACAAACCCACACACATGCACACACAAACACATACCCCCCCATCCACCTGTCACGCCACTCTTGAACCCAAGGCTCCAGAGGGAAAGTTTGAAACAGAAGCAATAAAAGGAGGGCAGACAAGTTAATAATTAACATATTCATGAATATATTGAGAGCCATACGTTCACAGTCATATTCGGTGACATTTAATCCACAGCGGCGGTGAGTCAGAGCATTCGCCTCAGCCTTCATGACACACTGAGGAAGGCACACAGACCCCGTTAGGAGTGCAACGATAATGAAGCATAAAATCACAAAGGGCTTGTCATGAAAACGATAAGCTTTCCACAAACTCTGAATAGGAACACTCAACTTGCTGTGAGGCCTCCAATTGTTAAAAAAAAAAAAATCTATTCGTCACGCGGAAAGCATCGGAAACCACCCTGTGAATGAAGAAAGGAGGTTTAAGATATGATGTACCTTTACTTATTCCCCCGTAGGAGAAATTCAATTTGACACGAGCACGAGGGGAAGATCAAAGAAGTTTCAATATGAGTACAATGCATAAAAAAGGAAGTAAAAAATGCAATAAGATAAAATAGGAATACTAGATACAATAAATAGGTCTGTGTGTCTATGCAGCTCGGCATAGAGAGGATGAGAGGGGTTGTCCATGATAGCTTTCAGCATCCCCCTCATCCTCTTCTCTGTCACTGCCTCCATACTGTCCAGTTCCATCCCCGCCACAGAGCTGGCCTTCCTCACCAGCTTGCCCAGTTTGTTGCCACCACAGGTCCTGATGCCACCTTCCCAGCACAGCAAAGAAGAAGAGCCTGGCCACTACAGACTGGTGGAATGTCCGTAGCAGCCTAGTGCACACACTGAAAGACCTGAACCTCCTGAGAAAGAACAGCCACCTCTGTCCTTTCTTGTAGAGGGCCTCAGTGTTGTCTGACCAGTCCAGTTTGTTGTTCAGCTGCACCTCTAGGAACTTGTAGGTGTCCACCATCTCCATTCCCTCCCCCCTTATGACGACAGGGGTGGGGGGGCCTCTTGCTGTGCCGGAAGTCCACCACCAGCTCCTTGGTTTTCCCAATGTTGAGCCGGATGGAGGCGGTTGCTGTCGCACCATCCTGTGAAGTTCTCTACTAGGTTTCTACTCCTCCTTATCATCTGTGACACAGTAGACAATGAAGGAGTCATCCGAGAACTTCTGTAAGTGGATGATTCCTCCATTGTTGGCTTTATCACAGGTTAAGCAGTTTATTAAGTGGTCGGTAATGCTAGCAAAGCAAATGCTATGGGATTCTGGGGGAGGTAGTGACACCAGCCCATGGGGAGGGCGTGGCAAAAATGGCATGGGGTTCTATCATTTTTGCTGCACATGTGTGAGAAGGCCTCAAAAATACAAATCCAGAAACCGCTCTGTGAATGACATAGCTGGGCTATGCTGACATTTTAGGGACTTTAAGTCAATGTGTTGAGTCTTTCTTTCAATAGTGCAGATGATGTACATAGTGCCTTTAACTGAATGAGGCCATATTTTAAACAGCAGAAGGAGGCTCCCAGGCTTACTTTGTGTTGACCCATGAGAACGACCTTACGTCCTGCATTATCACATAAATTCTGGAGATACCACCTTTGACATAGGGATGCTTATCCATTAACCCAGTGTTTCTCAAACCTGTCCTGTAGATTTTCATTTGAACCCAGCACAGGTAGGCCCGTACTTGTTCAGCCATTCATATTGTAACACTTAATTACACCTGATCTAAGTACAAGTTAGGCCTGCCTATTCAGGGTTACAAAGAAAAGCTGCAGGACATAGGAAACTTGAGGACTGTGAACACTGTGTTATCCTATCTGTCACATTCCCAGCCGGTGAGAGAAGAAATAGGAAAATGTTCCTGAGCTTGCAGATATTTAAGAAATGAATTTTGGGACGTTATTGTTTTTTTACAACATCTCAAAACAGATGGACATGCCATCAGTAAAGAGACCGTTAAAGAATCCATTTCGATTCCATAGTTGGACTGCCGTTGTTGGTTTGGGATGGTAGGAGGAGGTGGTCACGAGTTAATGGAAGGACACCACCTGCCTGCTTATGGCCAAATTTTTCCTGAATGAGAACTGAATTGGAGATATGGATGCTTGGCCCCATTGAGTAGAAATGATACGATCCCACGTTTTGCTTCTAATAAAACAATGGTAAGAAAACATAGCTCATGTTTTATTGTAGCTACTGAGGCGATTTCCAGCTGTGACTGTGATTAATCCAACTCTTGAAATTGGATTTTTATAGCAAGAGTTTTAACATTGGGGTCTATGGCACTCCCACGTCTAATCCCCCTCGTGATGTTAGTTAAACAAACATGGCGGCGAGGTGAATGAACCGAATTATTTTTAGTTCATCCAGTGTTCCTCCAGCTCTGCCGTGCTGAGATCAGCAGTGATTCATTTGCTGATTTGCAAAATATGATCGCTGTCTCGTTGACTTTCAACACTCATACCTGAATACATAATAGGGACTGCCGCTGCCTGAGCTAAATCAGCTGCGCACATGCGTGTAGCCCCAGAGAGCAGCGCTGGTCGAGCGAGCTGGAGAGTGAATGGAGAGAGGGAGCGGCGATAGTGAGAACAAACGTTTTCCACAGGTTCTTAATCACCACAATCGTGAGAGGTTCTTGATCATACAGGCATAACTGTGCACAAAAAAATGTAGGCTGATAGGGCCTACAAGATAAGCCGTGGACAGACACACACACGTGACCAAATGCATAATTCTTTCCAGGCTACCGCCCGGCGGAGAGAATAAACAAGTTTCCACAGTTGATGTAGTGTTCACTAGTCACTCGCGCAACTTAAACAAATTCAGCAAAGTATAGCCACAGCATCGCCAGTGCACCACCTTCAATTCAATAAGAAAAAATGTGCACGTCAACCTGGAGTTGAAGTTCCACCTCACTTGAGAGCCTCGTGGCAGCCTTCTCTCGCAAAATCCATCCAGTAATGTAGTCTGTTAGGGAGATCATGTAAAATGAATGCGGACAATCCTACCAGATTCGCAAAAAACACGGAAGTAGATCAGCAAGCAGATCGTCAGTAGCTGTGAATGCGGCGGCCATTGCGCTTAGTTCGCTCACAGCCCGCCAAAGGCTCGAGCTCAAAGTTGATCACGACACCGGGGCTAGCACCGATACATCGCAGGGCCGTGGGGCGTTCTGTCGCTACACATCAAGATGTGATTGGCTGATGATACAGCCACTTTAAGTTGTAATCAGTTTGCGGCTTCGGGCTTCAAGGGCAGGCTAGCAATACCATTAGTACTGGTCCAAGGAACTGTGATGTGACATAGGAAATCCCTGCTCAGCCCCACGAGGAGTCAAGTAATTGAATTCAGACAAAAGTTCTGGCACACTTCAGTTTAACTATGGAAAACAAATTATGGTTTTGAATTTGACAGGGCCAGCAGGGCCATCGGAGAAGGCCCTGATGGCCCTGACTCACCACCGGTCAGAAGTTTCAGCCAGGTAACACATTCACTTCCCCGATACCGAGTCTCCCTCAGGGACACTTCAGCAGCATGTGCAGAGTAAAGAGGAGAGAGGAGAGGGTTGCGTTTATCTTTCCGCGGGCACCGTGTGTTTTTCCAAATGTAGGAGAGAACTGTTCTTCATTAGCACCGCTCCTCTGGCAGGCGGTGTGGAAACGAAACAGAAGCTTCTTTCTCCTTCGTAGCAATCCACTCCTCACCCCCCCCCCTTTCATTTCCACCATTCGTCCCTCTAGTCATCCTCTCCTTTTGCTTTTGTCCTCTGCTGTCACTCCTCTCCTCTCCTCTCGGCCCTCCTTTATTCTGAGGGGGTCATGGTCAGAAGTGTTCCCAGGTGTTTCCTGTTCGCCGTATAGGCCTTTGTTACTGTGGGGAACACAGCCAAGGGTTTTCCAAACTGCTCGCTACTTGATGAGATTTCTCAGAATGGATAAAAACGTGAAACGGCGGGGTCACGGTCAGAATCGGCGCCGCGGCTATATCTGTAGGAATTGAAATGTTCTCAAAGGGTTTCTGAAAATAAAACCTTTTCAAATTCAGGGCCGAGGGGGCCGAGCGCTCATCCTCAAGCCTCCCGGTATACAAACCGGGGTTCGGCTAAAGTCTGAGATTTTTTACTACGTTTTCCTCTAAACCAGGGAACAGCCCTCTCCCCATGTCATCAGGCAATCTGAATCACTCGCTATTTTTAAAAAAATGACTCGACACCCCGTCCGTGCTCACTTGCATATGGTACCGCTGTGTCTGATGCTAGTTTTATGTTCATGTAAATTGCTTCTTTTTGTGTTTTTTTTAGTCGCTAGCTCAATTTCACATTTCCTACTGAAGGTCTTTTATAGTTTGCATGATGTCAGAAGTCTTTTCTGTGTGTATCAGTGCTTAGTATTTTAGTCTTTTATTGTAGTATTGCACTGTGAGGCACTGTCAAATCACGGTTTTAAAAGGTAAAAAAAAAAAAAAAAAGGCTTTACTTACTCCTCCATTTACTGCTTGTCACAGGAAACTCCCCAGTACAACCACAACTCATAAATGTAGGCTACTGGGAGCTGCCCAGTGCGACCGCAGGCCTTCTGTTGTCGGTCGCCGGGCAGATTTACAGGAGCACTTGGGAGTTTGGTTCCTTCGTTTCTGTTGTGATAAGACAATGTTGCTGGCTCAGTTCCTCAGTTCGAATCAGCGTTTGAGATTCTTGTGAAATTCAGTCCAGTCAGGGTTTCTGCAGAACCACCGCCCCAGATCCCAGATGTGTTGGTGGGGACGAAGAAAATGTGGCCTGTTCGAGCTGAAGTTCATGTTTAGTTATGGTTTGTAAATATGTATATATTTGTGTGTGTATACATATATATACATATATATATATATGTATAGTTTTATGTTGTATTTCTAATTAGATGGTGCTGTAGTATATGGGCGTCCAGGTAGCGTAGCGGTCTATTCCGTTGCCTACCAACAGGGGGATGCGATCCAGCGAGCCCCGTGTTGGTACCTCCGGCTTGGTCGGGCGTCCCTACAGACACAATAGGCCGTGTCTGCGGGTGGGAATCCGGATGTGGGTATGTGTCCTGGTCGCTGCACTAGCGCCTCCTCTGGTCAGATGGGACGCCTGTTCGGGAAGGAGGGGGAATTGGGGGGAATAGCGTGATCCTCCCACGCGCTACGGCCCCTCTTGGCGAAACTCCTCACTGTCAGGTGAAGCGGCTGGCATGTGTCTTGGTCACTGCGTTAGCGCCTCCTCTGGTTGGTGGAGGTGCCTGTTCGGGGGGGAGGGGGAACTGGGGGGAATAGCGTGATCCTCCCATGCGCTAAGAAGCGGCTGGCGGCTCCACATGTATGGGAGAAGGCATGTGGTAGTCTGCAGCCCTCCCCGGATCGGCGGAGGGGGCGGAGCAGCGACTGGGACGGCTCGCAAGAGTGGGGTGATTGGCCGGATACAATTAGGGAGGTAAAAGGGGCGGTGGAGATGGTGCTGTAGTTAGATGTAGTTACATCTAGGTATGGGTGTGTTCTGGTGAGCCATACCCAGTAAGGGAGCGGTGCTGTAGTTGGTGCAAATAATCCTCAGCCCTGGTTTTAACCTGCTTGGACAAACATGCGGGGGACATTTTCCTCGGAAGAGCAATATCCTGTTCCCTCCCAGTAAACTGTCAACAAGAAGAGCTTCAATTAAATCCAAACTGGACTGTGATGGTAACCTACCGTCTGAATCTCATTGTGTTGTCCAACCCAGCTCTGGCACCTGCAGTAGCAAAACCCCATAATCATGCTGAGAGAAGTAGTTCCACGTGGTGGAGGCCCGTACGTGTCCGTGGTGGAGGGATACGCACGTATGTGGCCTCGCTGCGACCCGGCTCTAGTTTATTGGAGTCACGAGAGCGCTGATGTCATCCGTGGCTCCACAGCTGTGAGAACCGTATTCAGCCGAACCCCCAGAGACCGAAACACACACTGTGAGCACATGCAGCATCCAGCCTGTTTACTGGTCTGCAGCCACGTGACAGCCCGCGTGTGTGTGTGTGTGTGTGTGTGTGTGTGTGTGTGTGTGTGTGTGTGTGTGAGACATTGTGGGTTAGGGAAGAAGGACGTTAAAATGTTAGTATTACATCCTCACATCTCACTTTGCACTATTAACACTGATATTTCTGTGTGTGTGTGTGTGTGTGTGTGGGTGTGTGTGTATGGGTTGGTGGGTTTATATGTGTGTGTGTGTGTGTCTATGTGTGTGGGTGGGTTTGTATGTGTGTGGGTGTGTATGTGTGTGTGGATGTGTGTGGGTGAGTGTGTCTGTGTGAATGATGAGTGGGTGTGTATGTGTGATTGGGTGTGTGTGGGTGTGTATGTGTGTGTGTATGTGTGTGTGGATGTGTGTGTGGATGATGAGTGGGTGTGTATGTGTGAGTGGGTGTGTATGTGTGGTTTGGTGTGTGAGAGTATGTGCATGTGAGTGTGTGTGCGCGTGCACGCGTGTATGTGTGGGTTGTGTGTGTGTGTGTGTGTGGGTGGGTGGTTGTGTGTGTATGTGTGGTTAGATGTGTGAGTGTGTATGTGTGAGTTGGTGTGTGTGTGTGTGTGTTGATGGTTGTGTATTATATGTGTGTGTGGGTAGGTGGGTGGGTGTGTGTGTGTATGTATATGTGTGGATGGTTGTGTCTTATTTGTGTGTATGTGTGTGTGTGTGTGTGTGTGGATGGTTGTGTATTATATGTGTGTGTGGGTAGGTGGGTGGGTGTGTGTGTGTGTATGTGTGGATGGTTGTGTCTTATTTGTGTGTGTGTGTGTGTGTGGATGGTTGTGTATTATATGTGTGTGTGTGTGTGTGTGGGTTGGTGTTTGTGTGTATGTGTATGTGTGGATGGTTGTGTCTTATTTGTGTATATGTGTGTGTGTGTGTGGATGGTTGTGTATTATATGTGTGTGTGTGTGTGTGTGTGTGTGTATGTGTGGATGGTTGTGTCTTATTTGTGTGTATGTGTGTGTGTGTGTGTGTGTGTGTGTGTGTGTGTGTGTGGGTAGGTGGGTGGGTGTGAGGCCTTGTGGGTTGTGGAGGAAAGACAAATTAAAATGTGAAACTTTTATTCTCACATCTCACTCTGAACTATTAACACTGATATTTCTTCGTGTGTGTGTGTCTGTGTGTGTATGTGTGAATGTGTGTGTGTATGTGTGGGTGGGTGTGAGGCCTTGTGGGTTGTGGAGGAAAGACAAATTAAAATGTGAAACTTTTATTCTCACATCTCATTCTGAACTATTAACACTGATATTTCTTTGTGTCTGTGTGTGTGTGTGTGTCTGTGTGCGCGTGCGTGTGTTTTGTGTTTTCAGTCAGATCAGCAGTACGCCAACAGTGTTGCAGACAACCTAAAGCGCCTGTAAGTACACCTGTAAACTGGGATGCCGTTTCCATGGAGACAGACACTCCGAGGACTTTTTCCCATCCTATTCGTGGAATCAGACTTTCAGAGAAGTCTGTGTTTGCTTGCTTGTATTTGTGTAAGTGTGTGTGTGTGTGTCTGTGGTCTGTGTGTGTGTGTGTGTGTGTGTGTGTGTGTGTGTGTGTGTGTGTGTGTGTGTGTGTGTGTGGCAGGCTGGCGGGGAGAGAAAATGAAACAGAGCGACAGAGAGAAGGGAGTGAGAGAAAGGAGAGATACGTGTATTTGTTGTCTTTCGTATGTTGTGTTTGTTGTGTGCTTGCACACGTGTGCATGCGTGTGTGTGTGTGTGTGCGTGCGTGTGTGTGTGTGTGTGTGTGTTTGCCTTGGGGGCATGAGTGTGGACACATATAGTAGCATTATGTTCACCCAGTTGTGTGTGTAGTCAACACACAACATGTTAATGATTTATTCATCACACACACACACACACACACACACACACACACACACTATCTGCCCATCCAGACACTTAAAGGTACAGCAGTAAAACATCAGCTCCCCCCACATGCGGTACACAAAGAACAAAAAACCCCGACAGTCCCAGTTCCTCAGGGGACGGCCTTTCATGCGGCGCCGTTTCTGCAGCAGCCTCTCTGGGGCCTCCTACAAAGACTCCTCCTCGCTGCGCCGCTCTCGGCGCCGCGGGCGTCTCTGTCTAGGAGACGCCCGCTGCGCCGCTCTCGGCGCCGCGGGCGTCTCTGTCTAGGAGACGCCATCCAGAAGGAGATCAAATGAGAGACTTCCTCCGCCTGACAACATGTGTTTATCCTAAATAACTATCGATGTTCTTCCGGAAGAGTCGCGGGGCGCGGCGCGGCGTGGGTACGCCGGGAATCGGCGGCGCGGCGTTCCGGCCGGGTTCCCGCTCGGCTCGGCTCGGCTCGGCTCCGTGGTTCACGGTCAGAACAGGTTTATCACCTTCGTGTTGGGGTCGCCCTCTGTGATGCGGGTGTTTCAGGGCTGCTACGTGCTTCAGACCAAGTGCTGTTCAGAAGAGCTCCTCTTGGGGGGCGGGGCAACAACTTTCCAGGGCTTGCGAAATTAACATTCCGAAGTCGACGCCCACTTTTCGCGGTGATTGGCTAACTGTGCTTAGGTTTGAAAATGAGCGGAGAATCAAGTGGTCTGCGAATTCTGTTACTTCTTCACAAAACTACTTCCACCATAGACTTGAGGGTTCATCACGCGCAGCCCCCCCCCTTTTTTTCTCCCCAATTGTATCCGGCCAATTACCCCACCCTTCCGGTTGCTGCTCCACCCCCTCTGCCGATCCGGGGAGGGCTGCAGACTACCACATGCCTCCTCGGATACATGTGGAGTCGCCAGCCGCTTCTTTTCACCTGACTGTGACGAGTTTCACCAGGGGGACGTAGTGCGTGGGAGGATCACGCTATCCCCCACCCGCCGCCTGAACAGGCACCCCAACCAACCAGAGGAGGCGCTAGTGCGGCAACCAGGACACATGCTCACATCCGGCTTCCCACCCGCAGACATTGTGTCCGTAGGGATGCCCGACCAAGCTGGAGGTAACACAGGGATTCGAACAGGCGATCCCCATTTTGGTAGGCAACAGAATAGACCACTACGCTACCCAGATGCCCCATCATGCACAGATCAACAACTATCGCAACTGACCCCGTGTTGGCCTTTGAACTTGGTCTGCTTTTCCACCAACCAGAGGCCTCATCTGCATTAGCAACTGTCGCTAACGCCCTTCGGTCTGACTTAACATCGCTAATGTCCGTCCGTCTGTCTACACGCTCTGCATGTGTAGATGTGGTGGTGAAGGTAAAGTATACAGCACTGCATGCCCTGCTGAACGCCCCCATGTTGACATTTAGAGGATATTTGAGACCCCTGTCTCTGAAAGTGGACGCAGATAGATTGGAGAGGTAACTGTGAAGGGGACACGGTAAGCGTTAGCGCCTCACGCAGCAGCCGTGACAGTTAGACGCCAGAAAAATTCTGTTTTTTCACGAGTTTTCCAAAAGAAAAAATCATATAATGGTCAGTCACTGTACTGTCCGCAAGGTGTTTCTTATTACTTATAATTTTTCTTAAGAAATGCATGAATTAAATAGAAATAAAAGTCAGTAAAATCAACATTAAATCTGCAGCACGGTGGCGCGGTAGTTAGCACGGTTTCCTCACAGCAAGAAGGTCCTGGGTTCGAGCCCCGGGGTCGTCCAACCTTGGGAGTCGTCCTCTGTGTGGAGTTTGCATGTCCTCCGGGTGCTCCGGTTTCCTCCGGGGGCTCCGGTTTCCTCCCACTGTCCGAAGACCTGTAGGTCAGGTGAATCAGCCGTACTAAATTGTCCCTAGGTGTGAATGTGTGTATGTGTGTTTGTCGGCCTGGTAGTGGCCTGGCGGCCTGTCCAGAGTGTCTTCCCGCCTGCCGCCCAGTGAATGCTGGGATAAGCTCCAGCATCCCCATGAGAGCAGGATAAGCGGTTGGGATAAAGGATGGATGGATAAATCAGCAGTTGTTTTTGATAGCTTTTCAATGGAAACAGACTATCTGGGACTATTGTTTGTCTAACCTAGCAACGGTAACCAAGGAATGGAAGGGCGGGACTTGGCAAAGGGTGATTTACAAAGACTTCCTGTTTGCAAACCTGCCCCTCTTTCGACTTTAGTGGTTTGGGTGTGGTTGGGACTCTCGAGACATCCACAGCTGAGACCCTCTTTAAACTGGAAGTTCATCTGGGATGGGTGGCACCAGCTGGTCTTTGCTAAGCCTGGTCCTAAGTCGGTCTTCAAGACCAGTGTTTAGAATGGACTTTACGTCGGCCGCACCAACCAAACTTAACTACGCCCGGTCTCGGCGATGTGCGTCCATGCGAAAGCCCACGCGACTGCGGCTATGGCCTGGCAGCGTGCGTTGCTAGGATACGTTGTTAGCCATCTCTGGCTGTCATGCTAATTTGTAGCTAATCATTTCTAATTTGCAACAACGTAATGGAGGATCAAAGAGAAAGGAAAAGTCAATTTCATGGACGTTGAGATAAGGAAATTAATAGAGCTGTACAGCCAGAAAACACCGCCTGCCAGGAAGTCCAGCGCAGTAGCAAAGAAGAAGAAGAAGCAGTGGCGGTTATAAGTGATTGTTCAGTGAGTGCTAATGTAGTTTGTTGGTTTAATAATAGCTATTTTAATGGCACAGCGCGAGGCGGCGGCCCGGTGCCAGGGACACCGTGGGGACGGCCCGACAGCCGGCTGATTGGTGGATGCTGATCGTGTCTCCGGCCGTCTTCCAAAACGCACCGTTTGCATAAAGACGAAGCGCCCGTTAGCAGCTGCGACGCGGTTCGACAACGCCGCGTCGTGGTCCGACCGGCGACGGCTCTTCAATGAGCTCCTACAGAATCGAAAGCTCTCAGTCAGCTCCTCGTGGTTGTACTATATGTCCAGTGGATCGCGTCTGTGCCTAATAACCACCGCTTCATTTGTAAATCCGTCATTATTTTGACATTTTACCAGGTCCCTCCTTGTTGCTGAGGTTGTCCTAATTCAGATCGCAGCAGTTTTAGCCTACGTGACGTGCACAAAACTCTCACGCTTCAGGCATCGCCGAGTGACCTGATCTCTCTCTCTCTCTCTCTTCAAATCTGATTTAAAATGCATCCGTAATAGGCAAACTAACCATTTACAAGCAACTTCAGTGGGAAATAAAAGACAAAAACTGACATTAAATATTGCACAAAATCTATTTACAGATGGGCGCAGTAGCGCGGTCGCCTCACAGCAAGAAGGTCCTGGGTTCGAGCCCCGGGGTAGTCCAGCCTTGGGGGGGGGGGGTCGTCCCGGGTCGTCCTCTGTGTGGAGTTTGCATGTTCTCCCCCGTGTCTGCGTGGGTATTTACAGATTTTGATGGGGGCAGAGGAGGTCCCGGGTCCTGCTCTGGCAGGATCTGGCCCGAATTAAGCCCT
>JAJHIY020002046.1:295000-332500 GCA_022114975.2 Lampris megalopsis
GGTGGATGACGACGAGTGGACTGAAACACCATTTAGTGTTAATTAATTACCGCTAGGTAGAGAGAGAGAGAGAGATTCTGCTTTTTCCTCTCTTCTCTGTTCTGTCCCCTCCTTCCCGTCGTTGCAGTCCCTCCGTGCGGCGTGTGCTGGGCTGTGATTGGTGGGAGCTGGTAATTGGCTCCTAACAGGCTCTTGTTGCGAAGCGTTGTATCGGCTGAGATCAGATCGACAAACTAATCACTCCCAGATCATCCAGACAGAACTAATCAATGGAAGATCAAGCTGTCCGTGCAGACCCTCTGACAGACAGATGAGAGGAACAGACCCAGAGAGACGGAGTGACTGCTGAACGAAAAGACAACTGACTGACACACACACACACACACACACACACACACACACACACACACACACACACACACACACACACACACACACACATAAGCAGGCTGACAGACAGTGCCAGATAGACGGTAAGAAACACTGACAGACAAACTCAGATTCGCTGATAAAGCAAAGATAAACCCAGGTGAACTTTACTAATACATGTTTGGGGGTGGGGATTTTTCCCCCTTTTTCTCCCCAATTGCACTTGGCCAATCACCCCGCTCTCCAAGCCGTCCCAGTCGCTGCTCCACCCCCTCTGCCAATCCGGGGAGGGCTGCAGACTACCACCACATGCCTCCTCCCATACATGTGGAGTCGCCAGCCGCTTCTTTTCACCCGACAGCGAGGAGTTTCGCCAGGGGGACGTAGCGCGTGGGAGGATCACGTTATTCCTCCCAGTCTCCCCCCTGAACAGGTGCCCCGACCGACCAGAGGAGGCGCTAGTGCAGCGACCAGGACACACAACCACATCCGGCTTCCCAACCGCAGGCACGGCCAATTGCGTCTGTAGGGACGCCCGACCGAGCCAGAGGCGACACGGGGATTTGAAACGGCGATCCCCGTGTCGGTAGGCAGCAGAATAGACCGCCACGCCACCCGGACGCCCAAATGTATTAATCAGTTGTTATCAAATCAGGGAGAGACAGAGCTGATTCTTCATCACCTGAATCCGAGCGCTTTGTTGTTGGGTAAAGCTCGTCGTGACTGCTCTGTTCAAAGCGCTTTATGAATAAATATGGCTTAATTTGAATAAACAGATGTCTTTCTGGCTGGAAACAAAAAAGAATAATAATAATTTTTAAAAAAAACCAGTCAAAGCGTGCCGCCTGGTTTCAGTTCGACCTGTAAGCCGTCCAGCAGTGTCAGAGATGCACCGATCCGGCAGACGCTGCCAAGATTAAAGCCGGTGTGCCGGGCTTCACTAAATCAAAGCCACCTCCTATTGATTCGGCCCTACTGACTATGACTCACCCACTCCTCCTGCTCCTCCTCTCCTCCGCACCTCCTGCTCCTCCTCTCCGTACCCTTTGCCTTTCATGGCTCCTCTGCACAGAGGAGGAGCCGGTTTGTCCTTATTGATCTTCTGACGGGGCCTGGAACCGCGTTACGTTGTCTGCTAACAAATCCATACTGAATGATAGAGAAAGGGGTTTTATAGACACGGTCCACTCTTTGCAATACGGGTTGAAGGCGATGGGAGACTTGTGGAGATGCTCTGTGAGGGGTATTGTGGGCTGAATGATTGGCAGCTGCAGAAGTAGACACAGTGAAATGCCCCCAAGAGACCTCTTTTAAGTGTTTTTCGTCATTTCAACGCTCTCGGACTAAATGCGGATCCATTTATTTTTCTCCAGTGGGGGAAATAAATCAGGTTTTTGTATCCCGAGAACGGATCGTTCTGTTTTTGAAATATACCAACTAATGTCTGTATGCATGCTACGATTTTCACTGGGAGTGACGAAGAAGGACGGGATTAGGAACGAGTGTATTAGAGGGACAGCTCGGGTTGGACGGTTTGGAGACAAAGCAAGAGAGGCGAGATTGAGATGGTTTGGACATGTGTGGAGGAGAGATGCTGGGTATATTGGGAGAAGGATGCTGAAGATGGAGCTGCCAGGGAAGAGGAGAAGAGGAAGGCCAAAGAGGAGGTTTATGGATGTGGTGAGGGAGGACATGCAGGTGGCTGGTGTGACAGAGGAAGATGAAGAGGACAGGAAGAGATGGAAATGGATGATCTTCTGTGGCGCCCCCTAACGGGCAGCCAAAAGTAGTAGTAGTAGTAGTAGAATGTCTTTATGCATGCTCAATAATTCAGGTAAGAAAATCAAAGAAAGTTGAATCAGTCCATCTGGGCACAATGTTTATTGAGAGAAACATTTCATCACTCGTCTAAGTGACCTCTTCAGTCCAAACTGACTGCAGGTATCCCCACCCTTATAAACAATACAGTAGCATAATGACCGAAACGATCAATTTCCTATGCAAACAGGCATGACCATTAACTAGAGTTTCAATGGCCATGTGTACTATTCACAGAGGATTTGGGAGTTTTTGCAATCACAGAATTGTAAGATGGTGACAGATGTACTCTTAGTCCCCCCCCACCCCACCGCCTCGCTTCAAGGATGGTCGTTCCCTCTTCACATAGATGGCTTCTTTGGCTCCCTGTTCAAAGAAGGACAACAGCTGTCTAAGCATAAACCAGTGGTGATTTCGTATGTGGCGGGAGTGTCGAAAAAGTTGAGACACGTATTTTCCGCATCTCAGTTGCTTTCGAACCCCGAAACACGCTGCGCCAGAAATTGGTCCACCCCAAGGATCGGGTCCCCCGGCACAAACAGAGCAATATACTGTACGCCGTTAAGTGCCGGAAGGATTGCCGTGACTTGTACATTGGGGAAACTAAACAGACGCTGGCCAAGAGGATGGCACAACACAGGAGAGCTAACATGTCCGGCCAGGACTCCACAGTCTACACCATCTACAGCCCAGCGGCCACTCTTTCAGGGATGAGGATGTGCACATCCTTAATAGGGAGGAACGCTGGTTTGAACGGGGAGTCAAAGAGGCTATCTCTGTGAAGAGGGAACGACCATCCCTGAACCGGGGGGGGGGCTAATCAATGCCCTTTTTCCATTACATGGTACCGGCTCGACTCGACTCGACTTGCAGAGTGTCGTTTCCCGTTACCGTAACAGTACCCCCTCAGTGTAGCTGGTCTGCATTGATTTCGATACCCGCTCCAGTTTGTTTTGGAACCTTGACAAAGGGGGTACCAGAAAAGTGGTGACAGTTACCAAAATGCCGATACTTTCCAGTAATGGAAGACGAGAAAGTCGAGTCGAGTTGAGCCGGTAGCGGAAAAGGGGCCTAAGAGTACATCTGTCGCCATCTTACAATGCTGTGATTGCAGCTATTCTCAAATCCTCTGTGAATAGTGCCCGTGGCCATTGCAACTCCAGTTAATGGTCACACCTATATTTGCATATGAAACTGATCGTTGGTTTCGGTCGCTGTGCCACTGTTATGCCCATGATGTGGTTATTACATGTGTTCAATGTTATTTCGCTAACCACAGTGATGTGGGTGTTGCATCACAGTGGTTATGAGAGGGATCACGAGTAGTGTTGTCTATGAGCCGCCAT
The DNA here is from genome assembly GCA_022114975.2 of Lampris megalopsis. Lineage (NCBI taxonomy): Eukaryota > Metazoa > Chordata > Actinopteri > Lampriformes > Lampridae > Lampris > Lampris megalopsis. The sequence continues at coordinate 298,534 of JAJHIY020002046.1, forward strand.
TGGACGTCAGCAGCAAATACATGTGATGCCAAGCTAATGATTGCCGGAGTTTGTCTATGTCCCCTCAGGCCTATGTTCCCTAAGCCTAACCCGAACCTATCAATTCACGAGAGAACAGGGCGCAGCTTCAAAACCGATTAAAATTCACCTCAACCAATCTAGAAGCGCGTAAGAGAGAACTCATCAAAAACGAAAGAGTCAATATTAGCATTGGATGTAGTTAAAAGGCAAATATTTTACACCAATGCATTTTTAAATTGGACTGAAACAGGGTTGGATCCATGATCCCTTATTTAGGTTTGAAATTTGCATCACGCTTTATAGGTGTAGCGAGGTAGCCGTACCTTCTCCTGGGCAGAGGTGTAAAAACCAGGTTCAGGAAGTAAAAGTCCAAACCATGTATTTGCTCTACTCATGCACTACACCAGCAGATTCTAGTCAACAGCACTCCTCAACTAGGTGGAGAAAACTAGCTAATGAAATCAGCTGGTTTAGTAACATGGTTGGAGCAAATACACGGTTTGGACATTTACTTTCTGGACCTGTTTTTTACAACTCTGCTCCTGGGTCACCACTTGGCTGCGGTGGAGAAGCTTGCGTGTACCAGAGCTCGGCTCCTGGTAGGGTCACCCAAGGTGGACAGGTCAAGGGGGAGGTTCCAGGCGAAGCGCGATCCAGCAAAGACCTCAACCGCGGGACTGGCGGAAGATGTCTCCAGGTCACAACGGCAGTGAAGGCGGATGAAGGCTGCAAGAGAGGGTGGTCCCCAATAGTCTTGGTTCTCCATGCCATTGGACTCTGGCCACCACCTGCCAAGGACCGTGTGGTGGCTGCAGGCACATCAGCTACTCCATGTAAAAAGCTGTGATGTGCAGGCGTCCTCCCATTATTTGGCTCCAGGATCGACCCCTACACCCACCGGAAGACCCAGAGGTAGGATGGTCATACTCGACCCCGAGTGACCGCGGATGATGATGATGCATGTTCATTCGTCTTAAAGGGCTTGATTAAGGAACTAGCAAGCTTAATCTAACTATGACCAGCAGGCGACCGTTATGGTACAGTTGTTCTCAAAGAATAGACCTTTCCTTTTGATATTTTCTTGGTATCGAATATCCATCCACACCTAAATGTGCATTTATCACACATGTTGTGTAACGTGAGTTAATACTAATTCGAACATCTGCTGTCTAAAGTTAAGGCCCTGGGACGCTGAGGTGGAATTAATCCTGGTTTGTGTAAATTAGTCTCCTCTGCTCCACTGAGCCAAACAGCAGCTGCTGTGTGAGGAGTGATGCTTCCGGAAATCATCTCCAACTTTGTCTCCTCCTGCAGCAAAAATGTCTTGGTACAGACCCGCACCGTAAATCAACTCGTTATGGTTGGTATGATGCTGATAGTGGAGTACTGAAGGTCATGTTTTCACTATAACAGAGACCTTTGACCTTTCAAATGCACCGTTTCCCCCTCTGAAGCAGCGAAGAGGTTTCATATCTGTGCTGATACCGCTGGGTCGTCTGCATAGCCACGTGGTTACACCACATGACCACATGGTTGCAATGTCACCGGTTCGATTCCAGCCTTTGTCATACCCCTCTCTACCCCATTTCCTGGCTGCCTCCGCTGTCGCTGTCCAGCAAAGGTATAAAATACCACAAAAGAAAAACTGATACTGCTGAAAAACTTTGGTATGGTTTCAAATTTTGATCACGTATCTTCGCCGAGCTGCGTCCCTCTCTGACTGCCCAGGCATCGCTCCTCTACCCCGACTTCTCCAGCGCCGGCCGGTCTGGTTTTTCTCGGGATGTGTTTGGGAATTGTGAGGGCAGCTCAGTGAAGGATGAATGTCTGATTTTCTAGCTGGAATATAGACAGTCACTCCGCTTCATAATGCATGAAGCAGGGTCTGATCAGGGAAATGGACAGCTCAGATGAACTGGTGATGAGTGGAGAGAGAGAGAGAGAGAAAGAAGAGGCAGAGACAGGGAAGTTTTTCTTTCCTTTTATGAAAACCTGAGTCTGTCGGAGCCAGTCGGCGTAAACACGCATTTCATTTCCATTTCACCAGAGGACTCTGAGGAGCAAGCCTTTGACCCGCTGGTTCCAGACCAGTCTCTGCACCCTGTGTGTGTGTGTGTCTGTCTGTGTGTGTGTGTGTGTGTGTGTGTGTGTGTGTGTGTGTGTGTGTGTGTGTGTGTGTGTGTGTGTGTGTGTGTGTGTGTGTGTGTGTTTGTTTCACACACGTGTCTCATGTTCAACTCCCATGCCTCACTGACTCATTTTGTCCCTGGCAGCTTTTTCATCTTCTCGCTCAGATGACCCTTCTACGAGCAGATTGTTAAAGTAAAAGCAGTGTTATCAACCGTGTTAGTAGCAGTGTTTGCAACATGTTATTAGCAGTGTTGTTAACATGTTATTAGCAGTGTTGTTAGCATATTGCATTGTTGTTAACATGTTGTTAACATGTTATTAGCAGTGTTAGCAAAATGTTATTAGCAGTGTTGTTAACATGTTATTAGCGGTGTTTTTAATATATTGCAGTGTTGTTAACATGTTATTAGCAGTGTTGTTAACGTTATTAGCAGTGTTATCAACTGTGTTATTAGCAGTGTTGTTAACATGTTATTACCAGTGTTTGCAACATGTTATTAGCATTGTTGTTAACATGTTATTGCAGCGTTGTTAACATATTAGCAGTGTTGTTAACATGTTATAGGAACTCAACGTCATAACTTTTGGTACTTTTGTTTAATCCAAAATGAAAACACAGTATTGCTTCTACAATGAAAGCGTGGTGACCAGGTTAAATAACTCAAATCACGAAGACGCCAATCACAGATGACGGTGTGGAACGGTGTCCATACAAAAGTCATCGATTTCGGATCGCCTGTTCGAATCCCCGTGTTACCTCCAGCATGGACGGGCGTCCCTACAGACACAATTGGCTGTGTCTTCGGATGGGAAGCCAGATGTGGGTGTGTGTCCTGGGCACTGCACTAGCGCCTCCTCTAGTCGGTCGGGGCGCCTGTTCAGGGGGGAGGGGGAACCTGGGGGAATAGCGTGATCCTCCAACGCGCTACGTCCCCCTGGTGAAACCCCTCACTGTCAAGTGAAAAGAAGCGGCTGGCGACTCCACATGTATGGGAGGAGGCATGTGGTAGTCTGCAGCCCTCCCCGGATCGGCAGAGGGGGTGGAGCAGCGACCGGGACTGCTCGGAAGAGTGGGGGAATTGGCCAAAGTACAGTTGGGGAGAAAAATCCAAGAATAGAAAAAAAGAATATGAACCTGAACCCCTTTATTGATATGGTGCCTTGATATTTCCTGAAACCAGAAGGCCCTTTTCACAGTATTAGGGGGGTAGTTACCAGATAATGGATGGATGGATGGATTGAGGGGGGTAGTTACCAGTGGTCACTAAGGTATAACAATCATCAGGGATTGGCCACCATGTCAACAAAGGGAAAAAAGAGCGATTGTAACTTATTTCTCCTCACGGTTTTGACCGTTTTGTAGAACACAAACTGCACATGTCCTATGCTTTCCAGGGCCGAGACATTGCAGTCGTGAGTCCATGGCGTCTCGTCCGATGACATCACCAGTCAGACTCTCGGGTATCTGGTCTGTCGTTCGGGGGAACTGTCCAGACCGGCGTAAAGTGGTGCCACCTTTTCTGCTGCGGCGTGTCCCCCATCTGTGTTCGTATTCCTCAGTAGCGTGCGAGCGTCACGTCTGTTCACACGTTAGAGGAGGGAGCCATTTTGAAAGCCTGGATGTTGTCACTGTAACGGCCTGACGTTCTCCTCAGCAGGGGGGACTGAAGTGCTCTTAAGCCGTTAGACTGTGACCTTGCATATTAACCGCTGATCCCCGAGGGGGATTCTCGTAAAACTCGAGTGCCATCGTTAAATTCAATTCCAAGTGTAACCCACATGATTACATGTACCCTGTGACGTATATAAGTTCCACGAGTAGCCTCTAGGAGGCACACGAGCTACAGAGTTTAAACCATGCAAACAACCGTCGACAATAGAGAAGAGAAATACGGATATTTAGAAATACGGACAACTTTGACTATGGATACCTGAATTATTGATATTTGAACTACGGATATTTGAGCTACAGGACATTTGAAGTACGACAAAAAAGATCCCTCCCACGAAGCTTCCTTGACAGATGATCTCCCGTTGAAGGAAGAAGGAAGACTATTTTCTCTTGTGTTTTGGACGCTGCTGGAATCCTGACTGGTTTTTTAGTACCCCGAACAACCCCCCTTGCTACACCCTTTTGGAACCCTTGGATACCCCCTTTGGATTGCCCCCATCATCGCCCTGGATTTGGATTCATCATCATCGCCTCTACATTAACTTGCCCCTGTGATTGTGGTAGGATCTGGACATTGCACCTTGCACAGATTGGAAGACTGAATCATTCCCCCTTTTCTTTTCTTTATTATTTTCTTTGAGTGCACTCATACTTTATTTTGGATTATTTTCTTTAATTTGTTAGTGTAGAATATGGCTGCATAAGTAATATATTAGAAGGGTATAAAATAGAATATAGATAGATATAGACAATAAATAGAATATTAGGAAGAACTTTTAAAAAGTATAATAGAGTAAAATATATATATATATAACACATCTAATTTAGTATTGATATTGAAATAACTTTACTTTGAACTGTTGAAATAAATTGGTTTTTTTATTGTAAACTATACCCACGAGTGTGTGTGTTGTCTTTGGGGTGAGTACTAGAATCCGGTCTAGAAAAAAACCTACACCAATCTCCACTGAACTTAGACATTAGACTGTAAACTGTCCCTGCGCAAGCATAGGCCCATTCCCCTGTCGTGCAGGTTACTGGTGCAATAAGACTCTGCATAGATTTCAGGAAGCTGAACATGAGAACGATCAAAGATGCCTATGCTCTCCCCAACATCGAAGACACCTTCTCTGCTCTTAGTGGAGCCAAATGGTTTTCTGTCATGGATCTGAAGTCAGGCTACTATCAAGTAGAAGTTGCAGAGGAAGATAAGCACAAGACCGCTTTTGTCTGCCCTCTAGGCTTCTATGAGTTTAGTAGCCTGACTTCAGATCCATGACAGAAAACCATTTGGCTCCACTAAGAGCAGAGAAGGTGTCTTCGATGTTGGGGAGAGCATAGGCATCTTTGATCGTTCTCATGTTCAGCTTCCTGAAATCTATGCAGAGTCTTATTGCACCATGTAACCTGCACGACAGGGGAATGGGCCTATGCTTGCGCAGGGACAGTTTACAGTCTAATGTCTAAGTTCAGAGGAGATTGGTGTAGGTTTTTTTCTAGACCGGATTCTAGTACTCACCCCAAAGACAACACACACACTCGTGGGTATAGTTTACAATAAAAAAACCAATTTATTTCAACAGTTCAAAGTAAAGTTATTTCAATATCAATACTAAATTAGATGTGTTATATATATATATATTTTACTCTATTATACTTTTTAAAAGTTCTTCCTAATATTCTATTTATTGTCTATATCTATCTATATTCTATTTTATACCCTTCTAATATATTACTTATGCAGCCATATTCTACACTAACAAATTAAAGAAAATAATCCAAAATAAAGTATGAGTGCACTCAAAGAAAATAATAAAGAAAAGAAAAGGGGGAATGATTCAGTCTTCCAATCTGTGCAAGGTGCAATGTCCAGATCCTACCACAATCACAGGGGCAAGTTAATGTAGAGGCGATGATGATGAATCCAAATCCAGGGCGATGATGGGGGCAATCCAAAGGGGGTATCCAAGGGTTCCAAAAGGGTGTAGCAAGGGGGGTTGTTCGGGGTACTAAAAAACCAGTCAGGATTCCAGCAGCGTACAAAACACAAGAGAAAATAGTCTTCCTTCTTCCTTCAACGGGAGATCATCTGTCAAGGAAGCTTCGTGGGAGGGATCTTTTTTGTCGTAGTTCAAATGTCCTGTAGCTCAAATATCCGTAGTTCAAATATCAATAATTCAGGTATCCATAGTCAAAGTTGTCCGTATTTCTAAATATCCGTATTTCTCTTCTCTATTGTCGACGGTTGTTTGCATGGTTTAAACTCTGTAGCTCGTGTGCCTCCTAGAGGCTACTCGTGGAACTTATATACGTCACAGGGTACATGTAATCATGTGGGTTACACAAGGAAAGGGATTTATTTTTCAACGCTGTCTGGCGGTCAGTCGTTGGTCAGTAGGGGTTCGCCTGATTCGCCTGATCTGCTCGTTAAGCATTATGTCAGTAACCGGAAAGGACCTTGCTCTTTTTTCTTTTCTTTTTTTTAATGGATACATAAATGGTGAGCAGAATTGTTTTTTTGGGGTGGGGGCTTCCCCCCCCCTTTTCTCCCTGATTACCCCGCTCTTCCGAGCCATCCCGGTCACTGCTCCACCCCCCTCTGCTGATCCGGGGAGGGCTGCAGTCTACCACATGCCTCCTCCCATACATGTGGAGTCGCCAGCCGCTTCTTCTCACCTGACAGTGAGGAGTTTCACCCGGGGGGGCGTAGCGCCTGGGAGGATTACGCTACCCCCCCCCCCGAACAGGCTCCCCGACCGACCAGAGGAGGCGCTAGTGCAGCGACCAGGACACACACCCACATCCGGCTTCCCACCCGCAGACACGGCCAGTCGTGTCTGTAGGGACGCCCGACCAAGGGGAACACGGGGATTCGAACCGGCGATCCCCGTGTTGGTAGGCAACAGAATAGACCGCTGCGCTACCCAGGCGGCCCTGAAAACAGCGTTTTCTGTGGTTATAATATTGCACTATTTAGTTTTTGGGTTGTGTGTCCAGCATAATACCGTAATACACTGATTGCAAGGCATCGCCTATTGTTTCTCAGTTTTACATGTTAGACATAAAAATAATTCAAATCATTAATAGGGTCTGGCTCTCAGCCACGATATAGATGGACTAATTGTTCCAAATGGTCTTGTTTATTGTCGAATAGCAGCAAAACAAGCATCCCCTCTCTCTCTCTCTCACTCTCTCTCTCTCTCTCTCTCTCTCTCTCTCTCTGGCTCTCTGGCTCTCTCTCACGCTCTCTTTCTCTCTCTCCCTCTGTGTCGCTCTTGCTCTTGTGCTCTCTCTCTCTCACTCTGTCTCTCACTCTGTCTCTCTCTCACTCTCACGCTGTTTCTCTCTCTCTCTCACTCTGTCTCTCGCTCTCTCTCACTCTGTCTCTCGCTCTCTCTCTCTCTCTCTCTCTCTCTCTCTCTCTCTCTCTCTCACTCTGTCTCTCTCTCACTCTCTCGCTGTCTCTCTCTCTCACTCTGGCTCTCTCTCTCACTCTGTCTCTCTCTCTCACTCTGGCTCTCACTCTCTCTCTGTCTCTCTCTCTCACTCTGGCTCTCTCTCTCTCACGCTCTCTCTCTCTCTCACTCTGGCTCTCTCACTCTGGCTCTCTCTCTCACTCTGTCTCTCTCTCTCACTCCGGCTCTCTCTCTCTCTCACTCTGGCTCTCTCACTCTGGCTCTCTCTCTCTCACTCTCTCTCTCTCACTCTGGCTCTCTCTCTCACTCTGGCTCTCTCTCTCTCACTCTGTCTCTCTCTCTCACTCTGGCTCTCTCTCTCTCTCTCTCTCACTCTGGCTCTCTCACTCTGGCTCTCTCTCTCACTCTGTCTCTCTCTCTCTCTCTCTCTCACTCTGTCTCTCTCACTCTGGCTCTCTCTCCCTCTCACTCTGTCTCTCTGGCTCTCTCTGTCTTGCTCTCTCTCTGTCTTTCTGTCTGTCTCTTGCTCTGGCTCTCTGTCTCTCTCTCTTTCAAACACACACAAAAGCCTCTTCTTTCTGAGAGCAAAAAAAAACAAACGGTTGTGGTGGTGTAAGGAAAAGCTGAGGGGAAAAAAATTCGTAGGTGAAGCGTCAACAGTCTAAAACACACGTATTACCCAAAACCACAATCGCAAGTTGACGATAAGGCTGCATGTGTGGATGCGTGTGTGCGTTTGACTGACGGAGAGAGGGGAAGAGAAGGTGGAGTAGTAATGCGCAGTAATGCACACACTGTTTCTGTATTGTACAACTTACTTTGAACGCTGCTTTGTCACTTTTTGGCCCGCCCACCTGAACCCATGATATTTTCTAGTATACTTGACCCGCGCATCACTAGATCCCGGCCTTTCTGTGTGGAGTTTACATGTGACATGCATGTGGGATGAATCTGAGAAGCGAAATTTCCCTTCGCTGAAGAACGGAAGTGTGACTGGCTGTGTGCTTGGGGCCCGAGGCTGGACTGGCAGCCCGTCCAGGGTGTCTCCCTGCCTTTCACCCAACTAACGCATGCTGGGATAAACTCCAGCTCCCGCTGCGAGCCCGAATTGGATAAAGCAGGTGTGGATGATGAGTTAAGGAAAGTCAAATTTCAGTAATACCCGGCATATTCTCAGCATCTAACTTGTGCTAACCATGGAACAGACAGTTTGCAGACAGGCCGACGCCTGACGTCTGCCAGGCACTAACGGGGGCTCGGATGCTGCTGTTCTGTTGAAGATCTGGTGCTCCAGACAGCCTTCAGAGGATCCGTCTGAGGCTGAGGATGAGGGCTGAGACAAGAAGCCTTTGTGTTTTCCTATGAAATTCTCCGTTCCGCAGGATTGTGTTTTTATTTTATTTTATTTTTATTTTTATTTACAGTTTTTAAAGCCTGTGGTCTGGTAAAAAAAGAGAAAGAACAAGAAGCCTGCTACATCCTGCGGTTGAAAACACTTTTAAACTCAGATTTACTGCCTTGATAGAAAATGAACTGGTCCCATTTAAGGGACAATTGCCCCAGAGGGACTTTAGAGGTGGGGGTGAGCTCTCTGCCGATCACATGTTCCTCCCACCAATGACCCCAACACACACACACACACACACACACACACACACGTACACACACATGTACATAAAAGCACAGCAACAAATACACACACTTCCAACAGATCTGTAGATGGCGCTTTCTCACTTGCTCCACATACTGCTGTAGTACACCTTGAAAAGAAAAATACCTCGGTCAGAATGTTGTTTATTGATTAAAGCTCTGCTTTTAATACAGTTGTACCCAGTTGTACAATCGGCCCAGTCTTTAGCACTGTTACCTCACAGCAAGAAGGTCCTGGGTTTGAACCCCAGGCTGTCCCACATGCTTTCTGTGTGGAGTTTGCATGTTCTCCCTTTGTCTGCATAGTTTCCGCCGGATGCTCCAGTTTCCTACCACCACAGGACATATGTCAGGGTTCATACTCCTGTCTGTGCCCCTGACTGAGGCATGGCAAAAAGAACTAGAGTTGGGTCTCGAGCACTGCACAGCGGCTGCACACTGCTCCGGTGAGGATAGGTTAAATGCAGAGGGTGAATTTCCCCACGGGGATTGATAGAGTATATCTTAAATCTCACTTGCTCCGCATGGTGCTTTGGTACACCTTGAAAAGATGCATATCTATGTCAGAATGTTGTTTAATGATTACCGTTGTGCTTTTAATACAGTTGTAGCATCCAAGCTGGTGTTGAAACGCTGAGGTCTTGGTCTGGGCAGCTCTATCTGTAATTGGCTATTTGATTTCCTGACAGGCAGGCCCCAGACTGTGAGGATAGGTAAAACATACTCGTCTACATTAGTTCTTAGGACCGGCATGCCTCAGGGCTGCTGTCTCAGTCCCCTATTGTTCAGTCTGTTTACACACCACTGTGTTGCCAAATATGACAAATAACAGCATCATTACATTCGCAGATGACGCCACAGTGATTGGACTAATAAGTGACAGTGATGAGAGGGCCTATAGGAGGGAAGTGGAAGATTTAACCGTACGGTGCCACGATAACAACCTCTCTCTAGAGGAAATGACATTCCTATTTCCATCAATGGTTCATCTGTTGAAATTGTGGACAGGTTTAGATTTGTCAGTTTACACATCACAGAAACCCTCACATGGTCTCCAAACACCAACTGCATCCTCAATACGGCACAGCAGAGATTGTATTTTCTGAGTCGTCTCAAGAGTTTTGGTACTCAAACCAAACCTCTTGAGAACTTTTATGGCAGTACCGTGGAGAGTGTGTTGACAGGCTGTATCACAGCATGGTTTGGCAAACTGACAGCTCAGGACTGCAGACTGCTTCAAAGGACAGGACTGTAAAGACAGCAGCAAAAACCATTGGCATGGAACTACCACAACTTCATAATATTTACACCACTCGCTGCAAAAGGAAAGCCCAAAACATCATTAAGGACACCAGCCACCCCGCTCATGTTCTGTTCTCGCTCCTTCCATCTAAAAAAACGTTACTGGAGCATCAACTCACACACCACCCGTCTCAGTAGTAGTTTCTTTCTGCAGGCAGTCAGGTTGCTGAACAGCTGATGCACCCCTACACACCTTACATTGTTGTGTTATCGTGTACTGTATATTTTTTTTGGGACGATGTGTCCTTTGCCAGAACACAAGAATTTCATTGTGTTCTACACATGACAATAAAGTTGAACTTGAGGGCGTCCGGGGAAGCGTAGCAGTCTATTCCGTTGCCTACCAAGACGAGGATCGTCGGTTCGAATCCCCGCGTTACCTCCGGCTGCTTGGTCGGGCGTCCCTACAGGTGGGAAGTCGGATGTGGGTGTGTGTCCTGGTCGCTGCACTAGCGCCTCCTCTGGTCGGTCGGGGCGCATATTCGGGGGGGCTGGGGGGAATAGCGTGACTCTCCCATGCGCTACGTCCCCCTGGCGAAACTCCTCACTGTCAGGTGAAAAGAAGTGGCCTGGCGACTCCACATGTATGGGAGGAGGCATGTGGTAGTCTGCAGCCCTCCCTGGATCGGCAGAGGGGGGGGAGCAGCAACCGGGACGGCTCGGAAGAGTGGGGTAATTGGCCGGATACAATTGGGGAGAATATAAAGTAAATAAATAAATATGGCGGCACGGTGGTGCAGTGGTTAGCGCGGTCGCCTCACAGAAAGAAGGTTGGGTTCGAGACTCGGGGTAGTCCAACCTTGGAGTTTCATCCCGGGTCGTCCTCTGTGTGGCGTTTGCATGTCCTCCCCGTGTCTGCGTGGGTTTCCTCCGGGGGCTCCGGTTTCCTCCCACAGTCCAAAGCCATGTAGGTCAGGTGAATTGGCCGTACTAAATCGTCCCTAGGTATGAATGTGTGTGTGTGTGTGTGTGTGTGTGTGTGTGTGTGTGTGTGTGTGTGTGTGTGTGTGTGTGTGTCAGCCCTGTGTGATGGCCCGGCGGCCTGTCCAGGGTGTCTCCCCGCCTTCCGCCCAGTGACTGCTGGGATAGGCTCCAGCATCCCCGCCTCCCTGAGAGCAGGATAAACGGTTCGGATGATGGATGAATGAATGAATAAATACAAATACACACATAAATGTACATTAAAAAAAACACACAGCAACTAACACACACACACACTGACTGGTACAACAACACTATGCCGTGTTAACAGCAGGTCACAGAAGAAAAACACAAGCAGCTACTTCCTGTGTCTCTTATCGATCTTGCTTCGTGTCTGACTCGTATAAAAGGATTACACACATCAGCCGTGAAGTGATATGCGGTCTATTTCTGTACCGCCAGTCTGGTCCCTTGGGGAAAAACACCATCCCTCTGCTTTTTTTTTCCCGGTCTGCTCTTTCTCTGTCACTTCTCGATCATTCGTGATGGCTGTGGGGTCACATGGCTGTTCCAGCTGTTAGCCTAGTGTGGCGCCGACCCCTCGACCTCCTGTGTTTTCTTGCCTGTAACGAGTCCGATCCAGGATTGGAATCTGACTCTTGCCACTGCTTCTATTTTGAGTGAACAGACTCTGCCGGACGACGAGAAGGTACAGGTCAAAGGTCACGGTTCCGGGCCGGGGAGTTGTAAGTGGGCTGGCTTGTTGATGAAAATCTTCCCCCGGTGTTTTTTCAGCCGGGAGACGGCGCCCGGCGTCCGAGCATCTGCACGCCGATGAGCTGGCGCTTCCTGCGAGATTCCTTTAATCGGCGCTTTGTCTCATTCCCGATCCAATTACACGTCAAGGCAGATGCAAGTGTGTGCGTGTGTGCGTGATGGAAGTCTGCATGCGCGTGTGTGTTTTTCATACACATGTCACATGTTCAACTCCCACCCCTCCCTGACTCATTCTGTCCCTGGCAGCTTTTTCATCTCCTCACTCAGATTATCCTCCTCCTACCAGCAGCTCCCTATGTGGTGTGTGTGTGAGGGGAGTAGTGAGGATCTACTCGGCCTTGCCTCCGGAACAACAGCAGAACAGGACGGTTACCTCAGAATATTTCCATGTTCTGTGCTGGAAGGGGAACGCTTGCTCCGTTGTTCGGTGTCGATGAGAAAGCTTCACCGAAGTCGTGTATCAGCAGACTGGAAGTTGGAAATCCGAACGGTGACCCGATCCGACCCGCCTGTTCTCCGCTCTGGCACCGTGACTTGGTAGAAAGATTTGTTTTGAAAATGTTACTGATGGCCCGATGACGACGACGGGCCGGTGCCGCGAGCCTGATCACAGACAGAGTGGCGCTGATCCGGTCCCGGCAGCAGGGCCCGGTTGGCGGATTGAAGCGTTGTTACACGGGGCTTAGCTTTAATGAGCAACACGTGTTGGAGCTCGGCTCTCGTACCTGGCTGCAGCACGCAGCCTGCAGGTCCTCTACTGGTACAAGAGTGTGTGTGTGTTTGTGTGTCTGTGTGTATGTGTGTATGCATGCATACTTAACGTACATGTCGGTGTGTGTGTGTTGGTGCATTAATGTGTAAATATGTTGTGAATCTGCTAGTGTTCCTGTGTGTGTGTGTGGGGGGGGGTGTGTGTGTGTGGGTGTGGGTGTGTGTGTTAGACAAACCCCCAGGCCTACACATGTTGTGTAAGCAGCACATCAGCAACATGAAGCATCTAAATGTGACACCTTCTTCCTTTTTTTTGTTGTCTGACCTGGTTCTGTTTTAAGCCGTGCATTAAAAAGTATGAATTCAAAGGCCGGGGGGGGGGGGGGTCCGGGTAGCGTAGCGGTCTATTCCGTTGCCTGCCAGCATGGGGATCGCCGGTTCGAATCCCCGTATTACCTCCGGCTTGGTCGGGCATCCCTACAGACACAATTGGCCGTGTCTGCGGGTGGGAAGCCGGATGTGGGTATGTGTCCTTGTCGCTGCACTAGCGCCTCCTCTGGTCGGTCAGGGCGCCTGTTCGGGGGGAACTGGGGGGAATAGCGTGATCCTCCCATGTGCTACATCTCCCTGGTGAAACTCCTCACTGTCAGGTGAAAAGAAGCGACTGGTGACTCCACATATATCGGAGGAGGCATGTGGTAGCCTGCAGCCCTCCCCGGATCGGCAGAAGGGGTGGAGCAGCGACCGGGACGGCTCGGAAGGGTGGGGTAATTGGTTGGATACAACTGGGGAGAAAATAAATAAATAAAGTCAAGGGCAATCCATGAGGACAGAACGAGTAACGAGTACTTGAACCAGAAGAAAGGTCCTGTACCTTTCTCCTGGTTCAGATACTCGGCTGTAGGACTTCTGTGTTGGTCTGTGGCGTCTGTTATTAAAACCCTACACACCTTTTATGAATCATGAGCGCCCCACATCGTTCAGGATGAATATCCTGTTTCTTGTTTAATTTCAATTTTTCTCGATTGATTTTGTTGTCGGGACCTCAACTCGCTCTTATGTGTGAATGTGGAGGTCCAGGCCAGTCAGTAATCCAGTCCTGGTTTTCCTCCTCTCCAGGTGGCGGACCAAACAGAACCTAGACTACTGTTTCCTGATGATGTACGCTCAGTCCAAAGGAACCTACTATGTGCAGGTAGGAACCCGCTTCGGTTTTACGTGGAGGTAAAACTACTTCAGATCAAATAGGTATATTGACTAGTTAGAGGTAAACCCCGTTGCTGCACAGGAGGGCTCTTGGTTCGATGCTGCTCCCTCTGTGAAGTCTGTCTTCTCGGCACAGTCCAAACACATACAGGCTGTGTGTACCGGAGACCCGAAGTTGGCCATAAGGGTGAATGTGACTGAGACTGTGTGTATGTTGACCTGTGATATATATCTCACCTATAGCCTTGCATCCAGGCACCTGTCAACCCTGCTGTCAACACAAGCCGCCAGTAGGGGGCGTTTTGTTGGATGAGTAGGAGGTTGGAGGCTGTTGCATATCGACTGTAGTTATAAGGAATTGCATGCTGGTGTTATGTTGTTGATAATCTCAAACTTTGTCATATAAACAAACGTCCATTTCATTGCTCATCGTCATCGGCGGTCACTCGGAGTCGAGTGTGACCGTCCTCCCTCTGGGTCCCTCTGGGACCTCAGGTGGGCGTAGAGGTCGATCCTGGAGCTGCATAATGGGAGGACGCCTGTGCATGACAGCTTTTTATGTGGAGTCGCTGATGCACCTGCAGCCACCACACGGCCCTTGGCAGGGGATGGCCAGAGTCCAGTGGCATGGAGAACCAAGACGATTGGGGACCACCCTCTGTTGCAGCCTTCACTGCCGTTGTGACCTGGAGACATCTTCTGCCAGTTCCGCCATTGAGGTCTTTGTTGGATCGCGCTTCGTCTGGAGCCTCCCATTTGACCTATCCGCCATGGGTGACCTTACCAGGAGCCAAGCTCCGGATAGCATAGCTCTTGGGATCATTGGTACAGACAAGCTTCTCCATCACGGCAAGGTGGCGATCCAGGAGAAGGTTTCATTACGATTAATCGCCTACTTAATCGTTTTAAAACAATTATGATTCAGTTCACTCTTAATTCATGAAAGTCTTTGCTTCTGAAGCCATTTGTATTTTAAAAAAAAAATGGTGTTGGAATAACATTTACCATGGAAAAACTACAAGCTGTGCATAACTGACACGTGTCACTTCATTCAGCAGTGATTTGTCCACCAGAGAGGACGGGCGGGACTTCCTGTCCTGTGGACCAACCAGAGATAATAATGTTTTTATTTTTTTGTGTGTGGATTTTTTACCCCTTTTTCTCCCCAATTGTACCCGGCTAATTACCCCACTCTTCCGAGCCGTCCCGGTCTCTGCTCCACCCCCTCTGCTGATCCGAGGGAGGGCTGCAGACTACCACATGCCTCCCCCGATACATGTGGAGTCGCCAGCCGCTTCTTTTCACCTGACAGTGAGCAGTTTCGTCAGGGGGATGTAGCACGTTGGAGGATCACGCTGTTCCCCCCAGTTCCCCCTCCCCCCCAAACAAGCGCCTTGACCGACCAGAGGAGGCGCTAGTGCGGCGACCAGGACACATACTCACATCCGGCTTCCCACCCGCAGACACGGCCAGTTGTGTCTGTAGGGACGCCCGACCAAGCCAGAGGTAACACGGGGATTCGAACCGGAGATCCTCGTGTTGGTAGGCAACGGAATAGACCGCCACGCCACCCGGACGCAGAGAGATAGTAATTTAACGGACAGTCAGATTTTTGAGATTGTCACTTGAAATCTTTATTTCTCCAGGGAAGATTTACTGATTTACTAAGCCAGGCTCATCCTGAGAGCCGCCCCGCTTCGCTTTCACACACGTCCACACATTCGCAGTGGGAGCTGCCCTGTACAACTACAGTCTTCTGTTGGTCTTTACTGAGTGGGGCTATAGAAATGGAGCAATTGGGAAGTAAAGGCTGGCTGCCTTGCTCAAGGGCAGGTTGGTGGGAGGGTTCGTAAAGGGTTGGAAGAGGTTTGTTGTTTTCTTTATCTGTCCAGAATTTCCAGGCTTTCTACCCTGCAACGTTCTGCCATCAACCTGCTGCTGTCACCTCCTGGTTACCTCCACCGGGAGGTGCTTTGTGTCCAAGTTACATGTCCCAGCTCTTTCTGTCTGTCTGTCTGTCTGTCTGTCTCCTTCAGCCTCTCCCTTTCTCTGTTTATATGTTTATCTGTCTGCCCGTCTCCCTGTATGTCTGTCCCTCTCTTTGTCTGTCTGTCTGTCTGTCTGTCTCCTTCAGCCTCTCCCTTTCTCTGTTTATATGTTTATCTGTCTGCCTGTCTCCCTGTATGTCTGTCCCTCTCTTTGTCTGTCTGTCTGTCTGTCGGTCTGTTCATCTCTGTCAGTCTGCCTGTGTGTCTGTATGTTCCTCTTTATGTCTATCTGTCCCTCTCCATCTTTTTTGGCTATCTGTCTCCCTGTCTCTCTGTCTCTGTGTCTCTCTGTCTGTCTGTCTGTCTGTCTGTCTGTCTCTCTCTCTGTCTGTCTGTCTCTCCATCTGTCTGTCTTTCTCTCTCCCTTTCTCTCTGTCTGTCTGTCTGTCTGTCTGTCTGTCTGTCTCTATGTCTTTCTCCCTGTCTCTCTGTCTGTCTGTCTCCCTGTCTGTCTCTCCATCTGTCTGTCTCTGTCTTTCTCTCTCCCTTTCTCTCTGTCTGTCTGTCTGTCTCCCTCTGTCTCTCTCATCTTGTCTGTGGCCATTGTACAGTATCCCATATGGAGGACATTCCATCAGCCATGAGGTACATGTGCTGTGCTGTGAAGCTAATGAAACAGTTGCACTGATGGAGGGGGAGAGGTAAAGTTGAAGACTCCTGCATCAGACACTCTTTTCAAGATGAAAACTCTCCACCTGTAGACAGACAATGGCGAGCAATTTCACAAAACCTTTCTCAGATGGCATCGCTGCCGTTACCCAGGATGCTCTCTGTCTCTGTGTGAATAGGACGGGAACATTGCAGGAGATATTGTCCTGTAATCTGTGGCTCCGGCTGAGGTGACTGCTGTTTATTGTCTGCTGGCAGGAGGAGCAGGTGGCAGCCTGGACTCCCTCTTAACTAAATTGTTGAGAAACCAGGCTATTTTTTTTTTGCCATGATAGAGCAATCACACACAGGCACAAACACACACACACACACACACGTGAGCAGAGGTGAAGCGTTTTGACAGGAAAGTGGAACGGCGCTGCATGTTTTGACACTGCTCTCTGCAAACTTTAAGGAAAAGCAGTTTTCAGTGTGTGTGTGTGTGTGTGTGTGGGGGGGGGGTGTGTGTGGCAAACATTACTGAGAAAGCCAGTCAGGGGACGTCTGGGTAGCGTAGCGGTCTATTCTGTTGCCTACCAACACGGGAATCGCCGGTTCGAATCCCCGTATTACCTCCGGCTTGGTCGGACACAATTGGCCGTGTCTGCGGGTGGGAAGCCGGATGTGGGTATGTGTCCTGGTCGCTGCACTTGCACCTCCTCTGGTCGGTCGGGGCGCCTGTTCAGGGGGGAGGGGGAACTGGGTTGAATAGCGTGATCCTCCCACACGCTACGTCCCCCTGGCGAAACTCCTCACTGTCAGGTGGAAAGAAGCGGCTGGCGACTCCACATGTATCGGGGGAGGCATGTGGTAGTCTGCAGCCCTCCCCGGATCGGCAGAGGGTTGGAACAGCGACCAAGATGGCTCAGAAAATAGGGTAATTGGCCAAGTGCAATTAGGGGCAAAAGGGGGGGGGGCTAAAAAGAAAGAAAGCCAGTCAGCTTGATATGAAGGTCATATGACCATATGATCATACGGAGGTATCACAGTTACTTGCTCTCACAAACCAGTACAAACCAGTGCCGTTACTGGGGTGATGCTTCTCATTTGCACTCCTCTCTCCAAATGCTGCACAACACGTGCGAGCTCCTCACAGCCATAAGCACTGGTTATTAGTGTCGGATGAATCATGTGCGGGACATCTCCAACCGTATAACTGCAGTCAGCAAGAAGCAGCAACGCCGTTAGCTCTAAAAGATGCACACTTCATCACACACTAGCTCTCTAAAGGCCCAAACATGACGCTGCCTCCTGTAGGTTTTCAGACACACCCAACTGTGTATAGATATCAACGGGATTGGACTGCCGTTCTGTTTGATCTTCAGTTGCAGCTCAAAAGCAGGCTTAGGAAAGTCAGTTTTTACAAGAAACTCAAGGTCTCCATCTCCGTCCATTCTACTACCTGGTTCCGCCCGCGCTATGTGTAGCAGGCTAGCTGGGTGGGGACTCAGTGCAGGCAGTTTTTTTGGCATGTTCTCCCCCGTGTCCTCGTGGGTTTCCTCCGAGTGCTCCGGTTTCCTCCCACAGTCCAGAGACATGTACGTAGGTCAGGTGAATCGGCCATACTGGATTGTCCCTGGGTATGTGTGTGTGTGTGTGTGTGTGTGTGTGTGTTGGCCCTGTGATGGCCTGGCGGCCTGTCCAGGGCGTCTCTCCACCTGCCACCCAATGACCGCTGAGATAGGCTCCAGCATCCCCGCGACCCTGAGAGCAGGATAAGCGGTTTGGATAATGGATGGATGGATGGATGGATGATGATGACAGTGACTGGTGAGAAGCCAGGCTCAACCTGGCCTCCCTTGTTGTTTTTTAATTTTTCATGATGAATTGACCATTCAATGTTGCGCTCTATCGAGTCTGGCCTCAGTGTGATTGGCTGAAACTTTTACTTTGTTTTCTCTATGGGAAGCCAGGCAAAGCTGGCCTCCTTTGAGTGATGGTAGCTGTTATATTTTGTTGTTTTTCCTTCCCTTAATTCATCAGTTAGGTTTACTGAATTGACTCATGGACACCTGTTTTGAACTTCACCTCTTTTACTGTTAGTCTTCCCCCAGTTACCTACATGCAACATACAGTAGTTCCTCTTAAAGCAGTAGCACACCATTCAGTATATGACATCCCCCCCTTTACTAGGACATAAACTCTTATCACATAATCACGTTTTCTCAACTGAGTAATGTTTTCAATTACAAATGTCAACCAAAATAAAAGTCTCAGCAATCTTCTTCCACCTCAGATTTTTCCACTGTAGCCTAAATGCTGGCTTTAACATCTATAACTCATTTACTTAAGTCCAATCAAATATTTGGCTCGACAAAGGGCAGCCAATTGTTTTAATCATAACATTTGACTTACGTAAGGATAAAGTTCTTCAGTCTTTCCGGCGGGTTCCTCTGCCGCAGAGGCCTTAGAGGAGGTGTTGAAGGTCTGCTGTGTTCAGCTTGCATGGCAGGACATTGGGAAGAGTCTATAGCTGATTTTGCCCTGGGTTCAAGCCAGCATTCCCATCTTCCAATTTCTCTGCCCCGTGTTGGTCCCCTGTTCCTGCTGTGAAGTACTTCCTCACACAGGTTGTGTTTCGGCTCTACTGAGCTCCAGTAGGTGATTCAATGGTTACTTCTTTTTCATTTAAACTGACTATGTAGTATTTTTCTAAAGGTTTTAGTGAACTTATCCACCTTCTCTTGACTCACCAGGACATGATCTCCAACATCCAGGTCTGAATATTCTGCTTTTCGCTGCTCATCAGCATACAGCTTGTATTTCCCTTTCTGTTCTGCAGCTTTGTCACATCTAAATCCGTGTGTGCAGATGAGATTTCCTGTAGCTTGCCTCTCATCTTCCTGTTGAACAAGAGTTCTGCTGGGCATTTCCCTTTGAATTGTGTGTAATTCCTTTGTATTACTACTATTACTACTACTACTACTTTTGGCTGCTCCCATTAGGGGTCGCCACAGCGGATCATCCATTTCCATCTCTTCCTGTCTTCTGCATCTTCCTCTGTCACACCAGCCACCTGCATGTCCTCCCTCACCACATCCATAAACCTCCTCTTTGGCCTTCCTCTTCTCCTCTTCCCTGGCAGCTCCATATTCAGCACCCTTCTCCCAATATAGTACCCAGCATCTCTCCTCCACACATGTCCAAACCATCTCAATCTTGCCTCTCTTGCTTTGTCGCCAAACCATCCGTCCTGAGCTGTCCCTCTAATATAATCGTTTCCCAATCATGTCCTTCTTCATCACTCCCAATGAAAATCTTATCATCTTCAACTCTGCCACCTCCAGCTCTGCCTCCTGTCTTTTTGTCAGTGCCACCGTCTCCAAACCGTATAACATAGCTGGTCTCACAACCATCTTGTAAACCTTCTCTTTAACTCTTGCTGGTACCCTTCTGTCACAAAATCACTCCTGACACTCTTCTCCACCCACTCCACCCTGCCTGCACTCTCTTCTTCACCTCTCTTCTGCACTCCCCGTTACTTTGAACAGTTGACTCCAAGTATTTAAACTCATCCACCTTCGTCACCTCTACTCCTTGCATCCACAGCCTTCCGCTGCCCTCCCTCTTGTTAACGCATATGTATTCCGTCTTGCTCCTACTGACTTTCACTCCTCTTCTCTCCAGTGCATACCTCCACCTCTCCAGGCTCTCCTCAACCTGCACCCTACTCTTGCTACAGATCACAATGTCGTCCGTGAACATCATAGTCCACAGAGACTCCTCCTGCCTGATCTTGACCATCAACCTGTCCATCACCATTGCAAACAAAAAAGGGCTCAGAGCCGATCCTTGATGAAATCCCACCTCCACCTTGAACCCATCTGTCATTCCAACCGCACACCTCACCTCTGTCAAACTTCTCTCATACATATCCCGCACCACTCCTACATACTTCTCTGCCACTCCCGACGTCCCCATATAATACCACACCTCCTCTCTCGGCACCCTGTCATATGCTTTCTCTAAATCCACAAAGACACAATGTGACTCCTTCTGGCCTTCTCTATACTTCTCCATCAACGTTCTCAAAGCAAACATCACATCTGTGGTGCTCTTTCCTGGCATGAAACCATACTGCTGCTCGCTGATCATCACCTCTCCTCTTAACCTAGCTTCTATTACTCTTTCCCATATCTTCATGCTGTGGCTGATCAACTTTATACCTCTGTAGTTACTACAGTCCTGCACATCACCCTTATTCTTGAAAATCGGTACCAATATGCTTCTTCTCCACTCCTCAGGCATCCTCTCACTTTCCAAGATTGTGTTAAACAATCTAATTAAAAACCCCACTGCCATCTCTCCTAAACATCTCCATGCCTCCACAGGTATGTCATCTGGAACAATTGCCTTTCCACTCTTCATCCTCATATCTGCCCTCACGTCCTCCTTGCTAATCCACCGCACTTCCTGATCCACTATCCCCCCATCATCCAACCTTCTCTCTCTCTCTTGTTTTCTTCATTCATCAGTCCCTCAAAGTACTCCTTCCACCTTCTCAACACACTCTCCTCACTTGTCAGCACATTTACATCTCTATCCTTGATCACCCTAACCTGCTGCACATCCTTCCTAGCTCGGTCCCTCTGTCTAGCCAATCAGTACAAGTCCTTTTCTCCTTCCTTAGTGTCTAATCTGTCATACAACTCACCATACGCCTTTTCCTTTGCCTTTAACACCTCTCTCTTCGCTTTACGCTACATCTCCTTGTACTCCTGTCTACTTTCTTCGTCTCTCTGACTATCCCACTTCTTCTTTGCCAACCTCTTCCTCTGTATACTTTGCTGTACTTCCTCATTCCACCACCAGGTCTCCTTGTCTTCCTTCCTCTGTCCTGATGACACACCAAGTACCTTCCTAGCTGTCTCCCTCACTATTTCTGTAGTGGTGACCCAGCCATCTGGCAACTCTTTACTACCACCCAGCGCCTGTCTTAACGCCTCCCCGAACTCCACACAACAGTCTTCCTGCTTCAACTTCCACCATTTGATCCTTGGCTCTGCCTTCACTCTCTTCTTTGTCTTGGTCTCCAAAGTCATCCTACAGACCACCATCCGATGCTGCCTAGCTACATTCTCCCCTGTCACCACCTTGCAGTCTCCAATCCCTTTCAGATCACACCTTCTGCATAAGATATAGTCCACCTGTGTGCACGTTCCTCCACTCTTGTACATCACCCTGTGTTCCTCCCTCTTCCTGAAATATGTATTCACCACAGCCATTTCCATCCTTTTTGCAGAATCCACCACCATTTGTCCTTTCACATTTCTCTCCTTGACACCATACCTACCCGTCACCTCCTCATCACCTCTGTTCTCTTCACTAATATGCCCCTTGAAGTCTGCTCCAATCACCACTCTCTCCTCCTTGGGTACCCTCTCCACCATGTCGTCCAACTCACTCCAGAATTCTTCTTTCTCTTCCATCTCACACCCAACTTGCGGGGCATATGCGCTGATAACATTCATCAATGCACTTTCGATTTCCAGAGTCGTACTCATCACTGTCTGACACTCTCTTCACCTCCAGCACACTCTTGACATACTCTTCCTTCAGAATTACCCCTACCCCATTTCTCCTCCCATTTGCACCATGGTAGAAGAGTTTGAACCCACCTCCGATGCTCCGGGCCTTACTCCCCTTCCACCTGATATCTTGCACACACAGTATGCCTACCTTTCTTCTTTCCATCATATCAGCCAGCTCTCTCCCTTTACCAGTCATAGTGTCAACATTCAAAGTTCCGACTCTCACCTCCACACTCCCACCCTTCTTCCTCTCCCTCTGCCTCTGGACATGCCTTCCCTCTTTCCCTCTCCTTCACCCAACAGTAGCATAGTTTCCACTGGCACCCTGCTGGCTAACAGTACCTACCGGTGGCGGTCGTTGGTAACCCTGGCCTCGACCGATCCAATATGGAAATCTGATTTATGATGTGCATATTTGATAGATTTTATGCCAGATGCCCTTCCTGATGCAACCCTCCTCATTTATCCAGGCTTAGGACCGACACTAAGAATGCACTGGCTTGTGCATCCTCAGTGGCTGGGTTATTCCTCTGTACATTGTGGCATATTGCCGGAGCTCTTTCTGTTATTCCTGTCCATCTGACTATTCAATCCGAATACATTTCATAATTGAAGCATTCTGGTGCGCCACTTCACCATTAGCATGAGCCACTTTGAAGTTGTTTTCATGTGTGTGATTCCATTTTCAGCACAACATTTTCTGAACCCATCTGATTTGAACTTTGGCCCATTATCAAATTTCAATGTGAGTGGTAATCTGTGTCTACTGGCCTTTGACTCAAAACTGTTAATCACTTTGTCAGTTGTTGTGGAGGCAAGTACATCATACTCATAATACCAGCTATAGTAGTCTACCACAACTAAAATTGAGTGTTTTGAAGGTAAAGGTCCGAGTAGGTTTACGGCTAACTTGCCATGGTCCATCTGGGAATGGCGTCAGCCTTAAAGGTTCTGGTGTGCCTGGTCGTGATGGAATTTGACACCCATGACATGCTCTACAGTGTCTTTCTTTGGCCCTATCCTACCTTGGCCAGCATACATTGCTTCTTAGATGTTGTTTTGTTCCTACAATCTCTAAATGTCCCTCATTCATGAGTATGAGTGCTCTCGGCTCTAAAGCTTTTGGTAGCACTATAAGTGTACCTCGTAGGATAATGTAGACAACAACACACAATTTGTTAGTTACATGTGTGCATGCCATACATTTTTCAAAATGTCCAGTTTCTATATCTTTCCTTACCTTAATCAACTCTGGATCGGTCTTTGATGCTTCCTCCAGTTCCCTTGTAGTCAAAGCTTTTGGAATGGCACTCACAGAAAGAATCGCACATATTCATCTGATCCATGTGCATGCTGTTCTTTCACAACCGTCTACTCCAACAGGCGTGACAATGAGTCAGCGATGTTCACTTTCCACAGCACATGGACAACTTTGCATTCATATGGCTGTAAACTCAAGACCCATCTTTCTATGCAGGCACAGGGTTTGGATCGTGGGCTGTATGTTTACTCCAAAGGCTTTCGGTCAGTGACCAGATTGAACTGGCTGCCATACACGTATGGGTGAAGTCTTTCACAGGTCCACATCAGAGCTCGAGCCTCCCTCTCAGTTTGAGAATATCTTCTTTCAATCACTCAAGCTTCTGCTCATATAGCAGATAGGAACTATCTCCCACTGCTGGCGTTTTACAAGCACAGCTCCTAGTCCCAGTGGGCTTGCATCTGCAATCACTTGTGTTGGTGCATCTTTATCAAAGTATGCTAGAATTCCAGCTTTCACCAGTCCATCTTTGAGTGCATTGAATGCTCTTTGCTCTGTACCAAAGGTAAATTTAGTGTCTCTTCTTAGACCTCTGAAGGGTTCTGCCAGCATTGCAAATTGTGGAATGAGTCTGCTGCTATAGCAAATAAGACCTAAAAAGCTTCTCACTTCTGAGGCATTTTCCGGCTCTCTGGCTTCCACTATTGCTCTAACTTTCTCTTCGGTAGGTCCAATGCCTTTGCTTGTCATGCTTGTCAAGCAAAAGCCCCATGAAGACCAAGTGATCCGTGTTAAATTTACATTTTGCATGATTCAAGGTAAGTCCACACTCCTGCAGACGTTTCATGACAGCATGTAGTCATTGCTCATGTGTCTTCTGATCTGGTGCATGAATGATGACATCGTCTGAAATTTTTTCAGCTCCCTCTGTTCCAGCTTGTGCAGAGGCTATTTCATGATGGAATTGCTTGCTGGCTGAAGACACTCTGAAGAGCAACCATTTGTATCTGTAGACTCCATTGTGGACGATAAATGTTGTGATCTGGCATGAAAGTTGTGTCAACTCCAGCTGGTGGTAACCCCATTTAAGATCCAGTTTGCTGAACACAATGGACCCATTCACGTCTTGCAGGATTTCATCCACTGTAGGTATGGGGTATCGCTCCCTGACGAAAGCGTGGTTTGCTTGACACATATCAAGACAAAGTCTAATTTCGGAGTTGGCCATTTGCAAAATTAGTACTGGATTAACCCATGGAATAGGACCGTTCACTGTTTCAATTATGTCCATGTCTAACAGCTCTTTTATTTTTTTTTCTTTTCAAGTCCCCTCAATTAAGGAGCATCCGCCGTAAGGGCTGCGCTACAGGCTGAATTTCAGGATTGATGTAAACCCTGACTTGCTTGGTTTTTAGTTCTCCCACTTGCTGGAACAGATCTGGTACTGTGCCTGTAATGACTGTTTCAGATCTGCTACTGCTGCGATGTTTGTGCCAATTCTTAGTACTCCAAGCTTCACTGCGGTATCCTTTCCCAATAGTGGCTCACCATCTCCTTTGATGACAATAAACTCAGCATATTCATTCGAATCTCTGATCTTAGTTTCACACTTGAACCTCCTTTTAGTGTTAATGGCAGACAAGAGGAACAACCATACAATTTTCTCTCTGTCTCTAGGACATAGGAATGGAATCATCAAGCAACAATCTCACCAGCAAACAGAGACAAACTGCTGTCTCTACTGACGAGGCTGAGCTAGTGCTAACAATAGCAGGGCTGCTATCAGGCCGTAATCCTAGCCGAAAGAAGCTGCTCTAACTCACAGACACGTCTCTCTAATAGAGACAACCTATCTGTAACTGAGGAACAGTCACCACACATCATCGTTTCAACGAGGCTGCTTTGACTGCAAATGCAATAAAGATAACTGTTAAACTAGGCTAAGCTCGAGCTAGGAGCCAGACCAGGAACAAAAGGCTGCCCACTAACACAAGAGTTGTTTAAGAGAGAAAACTAGCAAAACTAGCGATAAGTGAACTAAGCACAGAAAATAGCAAAATCAGTGTGATAAATGAGCAAGTTAGAGGAGAAGAGAGAGTAAGAGAATAAACAGCAGTTATCGATCTCACAAAGACGGAAGACGGAAGAGGCCCAATACATTTCCCAATGAGTGAGGCCATCATATCTGTGACTTTGAGGCGCCTCTCTTTCAAACCATCTTGTGGTGGTGGTTGCTGATGAGCCAAGGCAGCAGTGATGGCTGCAGTGAGTGCACTCACTTGCTCAGGCTGGTTTGATGTGGGGCTAGCCCCCACAGAGTTCACACTGTAGCTACTTGAGATGTATCTATTATTATTATCACAACAGCTATTTGAAGCAAGCTGGTTATTCTCATTGACATCATCTATGGAAACTGATGTTCTTTGTGTATTGACATAGGTGAAATTAAGCTGAACATAATTTTTAGGTGTAGGAGGTCATGTAAATGCGGGATGCAGCACCCTCCATCTCACCTGCATCAATGCCGTTGCAGTATCTGGTTTTGCTGTTCCCGCCAGTTGTTACGGCTTCACTTCTCATCATTTTCTCAAACATGCGCTGCATCACCGATTCCATCCTTTTCACAAACATATCGCCTATGTTTCTCACAAGGCTATCTCCTGTATCAGTGACCAGATCCTTTTTTTTCGCTCACCCCATTCATTGGTTTTCTCTCCGTTTCCAACGCGTTTCTCATCCACATTTCCATACTGGGTGCCGCCATCTTGTTTGTTTATCTCTGGTGTTATGCTGCCATCAAATGGTCGCATTGACATTTGCATCAACTCAGAACCCTGTTGACTCTCAAATATCCTTCTAATGGTGGTTTCATCTTTTGGCAAGATGGGATGTTTTTCAGGCGGGGTGTACTCTGTGAGACTGTCCAGGCTTTCTTTGACTTTGTCCGCCATCTCAAATTCAAATAGTTAGGATAGAAGTTGACTATACACGGGAGGCTAAGGTAGCTAGCTAGTGGTAATTTCGAAATCTCACTTATGACAGGGTTGCCAACTCTCACACTTTTGGCATGAGTCTCATGCTTTTAGGCTCTGTCTCACGCCCTCACGACACGGATACAGATCTCACGCCAAAACACTGCGACAGCAACAGAGATGAACAGGTGAACATAGAAGTCTTTCTGGCATAGTAACTTTGCTTCTTCAAATTAAATACTACCTGCCCTATTCGTCTGCATTTTACTGCTACAATGGAGATGTAAAACGCTTCGATCCATAGGATTTTCCTCAGGAAAGTCCTAAAATGAGCAACTCTAAAAGCATCGATTGTTCTGGATATTTGTGGAATAGCTACCATCTTAAATACGGCAGTGATAGAAAATATGAAAAAGAAAGTTTTTTTGCATGTAAATCTTCAGAATTGTGTCTTTAACTGCTCAAAGGGACACATGTTAACAGCAACATGTCTCGTATCAGTATGAGACTCCACATGTGGAACAAAAACACCCAACAGCTGTGTGAAAGATGATGTCAGAAGGTTGGTTTTGAGCTCAGAAGTTTCTAGTAGCCTGTGGGAGTTTTGGCTTCCCAGCTCTTATTAGTTATAAACGCTCTCTCGGTCTTTTCTTTCTGCAAACATCCCCGCCGGATGTCACCGGGGAGGACCCGGCGGGGGGAGGGTACTAGAGGACATTACAACATCGAGTTGTCACCGGAAGATTAGCATGGCAAAAAAGGGGAAAAAATAGTCCCAATAATGATTAAAGTGAGATAGTTATAGCAATCATTTCACCATCATGTTGAAGATTTTCTCTTCAGGATGTGTATATCCCACACCCAGCTTGTGTTGTGTGTGTGTGGGGGGGGTCGGGGGGGGGCAGAATAGCGACTAAGGGAGAAAGATAAACTTGGCTATTTCCACCAATTTTACATGAAACTACTATTTCCTATTGACCGTATCAACATGGTCATAAAAATCAGTACACTGTGGTGTATTTGACCTGTAGATGGCCTTGATAGGATGACGACTTCCTGTTAGAGCACGCACACACTCGCATGCACAAATGCTTCTCTGTCTGCTGAGAAAGGTCAGAGGTTAGAGATCAGATTAGAGCGGGATTCTTGGTGCCACCTCATGACTAATGGTCGGCTGATGGTTCGTATTTTCTTCATCTGTTATAATTATACTGTTAGCTGTCACATGTGACACACAGTTCAACAAATACAAATGGCCTTCATGTTTTCGCCCTGCATAATGCACTTATCTGACTTATATGTTCGGGCCTACAGCAGGTTTCACTTAATGAGCTACTTGGACCATATGCTGGCAATCACACAAGCCCTCTCTGCAAATTACACCTATTAGTATTTCATTAAAGTTAACGACACAAGTGTCACATTAAATCCTGCTCTATTAAAAGGAAAGAAGTAAATCAGGAACAGAGGCTTTACTCTTTGTCTCTCCCTCTCTCTCTCTCTCTTTTTCTCCCTCCCTCTCTCTCGCTCTCCCCCTCTCTCTCTCTCTCCCTCTTTTTCTCCCTCCCTCTCTCTCTCTCTCCCTCTCTTCCAGCTAGAGGATGACATTGTGGCACGTCCAAACTACTTTACCACCATGAAGAACTTTGCCGTGCAGCAGCCATTGGAGGACTGGATGATCCTGGAGTTCTCTCAGCTCGGATTCATCGGTGAGACACGACGGTGGCGGTTAGCCTGGCGTGCTAAATGTCAGCATTTACATCAGCTAAATGACTGAAATGTATAAAGAGATGTCTTGATGCATCTCAGTATGATGGATCAAGACTCAAGAAGAGATGATGAAAGAATTGACACAACATGCTAGCGTATGCAATTGCGTGATTAATAGCATCCCTATGTTTAAATTTAACATCGATGGCCGTGTTTCACAAAAGAGAAGTATATTTACATTTATATCGTGAATAAATCCAAAATCCCTTCATGGGAAGTGTATGATGCACACGTAGACCGATTGTTTTAAAACTGCTCATTGGCTCATCAAACTGCTTTGACGTTTCCGTTCTGAACGTGTCTCCAGTTTGGAGCGCTAACAGAGGACCGACTCTGCGAGCAAAACACAGCTGGTTTTTGTTTTTTTATGTATTTCTGCTGCTGTAAGTGTGACCTGTTTGGAGGCCAGTCTCCCGCTTGCAGTGCGCCATAGATGTGTCAAGACATATTAAATGACATGCATTAATTATCACTTTCAGTGCTCTGAGCCACTGCGAAATAACCATGACAAAAATGTTCCGGGGGTTAGCATAACAGCTAATGGTAGTATGACTAATAGCCTACCCAGAAACTGGTCTTAGCGTTAGCGTAGCATGGTACTACACAAGCTAAGCAACTGGAGCACAGTTGGTGAAGTGTCTGCATCAGCTAGCTAGGACAGAGCTCATAAGCGTCATCCTATACAGCTGGTGTATTGTTCTAGCTGAATGCTAAGTGTTTTAGCATTTAGTACAGGGTGGTGTGATGTACAGTGGCTCAGAAGTCGGGTGTGAGAGACTGATGGCTGAAAAGTCATGGGTTCGATCCCATCAGCAGCCCATCGAAGTGCTTTTGTACAACTGACTGAGTCACCTGATTGCTGACTCATTCTAACCAGTTCTTAAGTGTCACTGAGGGCGTCCGGGTAGCGTAGCGTTCTATTCCGTTGCCTACCAACACGGGGATCACTGGTTCGAATCCCCGTGTTACCTCCGGCTTGGTCGGGCATCCCTGCAGACACAATTGGCCATGTCTGCAGGTGGGAGTCCAGATGGGGGTATGTGTCCTGGTCGCTGCACTAGTGCCTACTCTGGTCGGTCGGGGCGCCTGTTTGGGGGGGGGGTAGCGTGATCCTCCCACGCGCTACGTCCCCCTTTTGAAACTCCTCACTGTCAGGTGAAAAGAAGCGGCTGATGACTCCACATGTGTCGAAGGAGGCATGTGGTAGTCTGCAGCCCTCCCAGGATCGGCAGAGGGGGTGGACAACGACCGGGACGGCTCGGAAGAGTCGGGTAATCGGACAGGTACGATTGGGGAGAAAAAAAGTTAGCAAGGCCTGCTACCTTTTACCTTTTCAGTCTCGTGTCAGGTTTTTATTGATTGAGAGGCCAGCCCTCCATGATGTATTTTTCACAGAAACAGAGTGCATGGAACCGGAAATGCAAATGGTCTAGAAGGTCCTGATGGTATTTTTCCTCAGACCGGTGTGTCCTGAAACGTGGTCCTAAACCAGAACTGGACCCGGAGCCAACAGATTTGAATCCTTTAAGCTAGCAAATAGTTCTTCAAGACGGGAGGTCCTCTATTCCCCGTAGTTAAAAAATAAAAGTTGACTTTCTCGGTAATGTGACTCGGATCACAAACCGCCGGCATATCAGCCGGAGATTTGTCACGAATCCCAAACGCTTTACAGGTCGACGGGAAGGCTGCCCGCTACGAGTGAAAATCCGTCTGATTAATTAAAGTGTCAACCTTGGCTTGATATGGTTTTTAATTATACTGTTGAGACGGATCATTCCCTCATGTCTCCCGGATCCAATCAGCAGATGGTCAGAACCAGGACTCACTTGGTTGAAACTGAGAAAATTGGATTGATTTAGGGAGCGGGAGCGCCATCTGTGTTCCCTGACATTAGTCGGAGACGTGTGGAGACGTCAGTCTTGGGGGACGCTCTCTCAATTCGTAAATCTCAGCAGCAGACAGTTTGTCCACAGGGGCAGATGCTCTTAAGCAAGGAACCGCACGCCCGCAAGCTCCAAAGATGCCGCTCCGGCTCCAGCATCCCCTGACCTCTGACCTCTGATATATGTTGACACGGTCACTCTACAAATGACTGAACTTTCCGCTCTCTCCCCGGTTTGTTGTATATTCTCCGGGAAAGATGGGAACCACATGCTGCATGTTGAGGGTCCAGAACGAAGAATTTTTAAGCCTCCTCCCCGCAACCCGCAGGGCCCCCTGATGCCACTGGGACAGCCAGTTTTCCATAGAGAATAAGAACCATATGACCTCGCCTCCCGTCCTCGGGCTGAACGCACAAAACTCACACTGTCTCCTCACCACATTCCACATCCTGAACCAGTTTCTGGTTCCGCGTTTACAAATTCACACCGAAGTCGGCCAAAACCAGGAGGGCCACACGGTCTCTCCATCCTGCTCCTCTCGCGGTCTCTCCATCCTGCTCCTCACACGGTCTCTCCATCCAGCTCCTCACACGGTCTCTCCATCCAGCTCCTCACACGGTCTCTCCATCCAGCTCCTCACATGGGCTCTCCATCCTGCTCCTCACACGGTCTCTCCATCCAGCTCCTCACAAGGTCTCTCCATCCAGCTCCTCACATGGGCTCTCCATCCTGCTCCTCACACGGTCTCTCCATCCAGCTCCTCACATGGGCTCTCCATCCTACTCCTCACACGGTCTCTCCTTCCTGCTCCTCAAATGGTCTCTCCATCCTGCTCCTCACTCGGTCTTGCCATCCTGCTCCTTACATGGTCTCTCCATCCTGCTCCCACACGGTCTCTCCATCCTGCTCCTCACACGGTCTCTCCATCCTGCTCCTCACATGGGCTCTCCATCCTGCTCCCACACGGTCTCTCCATCCAGCTCCTCACACGGTCTTTCCATCCAGCTCCTCACATGGTCTCTCCATCCTACTCCTCACACGGTCTCTCCTTCCTGCTCCTCACATGGTCTCTCCATCCTGCTCCTCACTTGGTCTTGCCATCCTGCTCCTTACATGGTCTCTCCATCCTGCTCCCACACGGTCTCTCCATCCTGCTCCTCATACGGTCTCTCCATCATGCTCCTCACACGGTCTCTCCATCCTGCTCCTCACACGGTCTCTCCATCATGCTCCTCACATGGGCTCTCCATCCTGCTCCTCACACGGTGTCTCCATCATGCTCGTCACACGGTCTCTCCATCCAGCTCCTCACACGGTCTCTCCATCATGCTCCTCACATGGGCTCTCCATCTTGCTCCTCACGCTGTCTCTCCATCCTGCTCCTCACACGGTCTCTCCATCCTGCTCCTCACACGGTGTCTCCATCATGCTCGTCACACGGTCTCTCCATCCAGCTCCTCACATGGTCTCTCCATCATGCTCCTCACATGGGCTCTCCATCTTGCTCCTCACGCTGTCTCTCCATCCTGCTCCTCACACAGTCTCTCCATCCTGCTCCTCACACGGTCTCTCCTTCCTGCTCCTCACACGGTCTCTCCATCATGCTCCTCACATGGTCTCTCCATCCTGCTCCTCACACGGTCTCTCCATCCTGCTCCTCACATGGTCTCTCCATCCTGCTCCTCACACGGTCTCTCCATCCTGCTCCTCACTCGGTCTCTCCATCCTGCTCCTCACACGGTCTCTCCATCATGCTCATCACACGGTCTCTCCATCATGCTCCTCACACGGTCTCTCCATCCTGCTCCTCACACGGTCTCTCCATCATGCTCCTCACATGGGCTCTCCATCCTGCTCCTCACACGGTGTCTCCATCATGCTCGTCACACGGTCTCTCCATCCAGCTCCTCACACGGTCTCTCCATCATGCTCCTCACATGGGCTCTCCATCTTGCTCCTCACGCTGTCTCTCCATCCTGCTCCTCACACGGTCTCTCCATCCTGCTCCTCACACGGTGTCTCCATCATGCTCGTCACACGGTCTCTCCATCCAGCTCCTCACATGGTCTCTCCATCATGCTCCTCACATGGGCTCTCCATCTTGCTCCTCACGCTGTCTCTCCATCCTGCTCCTCACACAGTCTCTCCATCCTGCTCCTCACACGGTCTCTCCTTCCTGCTCCTCACACGGTCTCTCCATCATGCTCCTCACATGGTCTCTCCATCCTGCTCCTCACACGGTCTCTCCATCCTGCTCCTCACATGGTCTCTCCATCCTGCTCCTCACAAGGTCTCTCCATCCTGCTCCTCACTCGGTCTCTCCATCCTGCTCCTCACACGGTCTCTCCATCATGCTCATCACACGGTCTCTCCATCATGCTCCTCACACGGTCTCTCCATCCTGCTCCTCACACGGTCTCTCCATCATGCTCCTCACACGGTCTCTCCATCCTGCGCCTCACACGGTCTCTCCATCATGCTCATCACACGGTCTCTCCATCCAGCTCCTCACATGGGCTCTCCATCCTGTTCCTCAGGCCAGACAGAGAGCCGTCTGACTGGAGCTGAATTGGAGCTAAACTGGTAGAAATGTGATACGTGTGTGTGTGTGTGTGTGTGTGTGAGAGAGAGAGAGAGAGAGAGTGAGTGAGGGTTCACGTCTTGTGATTTTCTCTTGATTAATAAATAATGGAGCAGCATGAATTCCAAAACACACACACACACACACACATTAACACACGTATAGACATGAATAAACATACACATGCACAGATATGCACACACATACAAACACAAATACAGACAGGAATATACATGCAAACACACTTGTGCACATCCGCACAAACATTACACACACCAGAACATTTTTGCAGCTGAACACACGAACATACATATATGTACTCATAAATAGACATTTATACACACACACACACACACACACACACACACACACACTAACAGACACTCACACATGCTCACTTACAGTAACCATGTGCGTGTGTGTGTGTGTGTGTGTGTGTGTGTGTGTGTGTGTGTGTGTGTGTGTGTGTGTGTGTGTGTGTGTGTGTGTGTGTGTAGGGGCCGTTACACATGTATGTGTGAGTGTGTGTGTATTTGTGTGTGTGGAGATCTGAGAAGGCTTTTGTTCTGTGAGGCATGACAGACTTCAGGCTGCCACAGACACAGGCTGAGCCTGCTGTGTGTACCACCGACTCAGATGCCTGAAGCACAGACACAAAGGCTCTCTTGCCCAGAGAGAGAGAGAGAGAGAGACACTACAACCGTCTCTCTTAGAGAGAGATACTACAACCGTCTCTCTTAGAGAGAGAGATACTACAACCATCTCTCTTAGAGAGAGATAGACACTACAACCATCTCTCTTAGAGAGAGATAGACACTACAACCATCTCTCTTAGAGAGAGAGATACTACAACCGTCTCTCTTAGAGAGAGATAGACACTACAACCGTCTTTCTTAGAGAGAGAGATACTACAGCCGTCTCTCTTAGAGAGAGAGACACTACAACCGTCTCTCTTAGAGAGAGAGATACTACAGCCGTCTCTCTTAGAGAGAGATAGACACTACAACCATCTCTCTTAGAGAGAGAGAGATACTACAACCGTCTCTCTTAGAGAGAGATAGACACTACAACCATCTCTCTTAGAGAGAGAGATACTACAGCCGTCTCTCTTAGAGAGATAGACACTACAACCGTCTCTCTTAGAGAGAGAGATACTACAGCCGTCTCTCTTAGAGAGATAGACACTACAACCGTCTCTCTTAGAGAGAGAGATACTACAGCCGTCTCTCTTAGAGAGATAGACACTACAACCGTCTCTCTTAGAGAAAGAGATACTACAGCCGTCTCTCTTAGAGAGATAGACACTACAACCGTCTCTCTTAGAGAGAGAGATACTACAGCCGTCTCTCTTAGAGAGAGAGATACTACAACCGTCTCTCTTAGAGAGAGATAGACACTACAACCATCTCTCTTAGAGAGAGAGATACTACAACCGTCTCTCTTAGAGAGAGAGACACTACAACCGTC